>CAJQUN010000710.1:0-230681 GCA_907163345.1 Haberlea rhodopensis | reverse complement strand
ATCCAGTTGATGACTTTCATCCGGTTGATGTCTTCATCCGTTTGATCCATCCAGTTGGTGACTTCTTCCGGTTGATGTCTATCCAGTTGATACTTCATCCGGTTGATGTCTATCCAGTTGATGACTTCATTTGATGACTTCATCCGGTTGATGTCCATCCAGTTTGATGACTTCATCCGGTTGATGTCCATCCGTTTGAGTCTATGTCCAGTTGGTAGGCATCCAGTTTTATGTCTTCACCGGTAGGGTCTTTTCGCGTTGGTCTTTTTAATATTCCGGTAGGACGTTCATCCAGTTTGTCTTTAATATCCGGTTTTGTAATTACCAAAACTTTAGAAATCGTTTTCCCAACATTTCCCCCTTTTGGTGATGACAAAACTAAGCAATGATCTATTTCCTATTGAGTAAATAAGATGAGAATCCTGAAATTACTTGAAGACATAATGGAAAAGAATTTTCATTAAATATAAGCAGATTACAAGTGTAATCAAACTGGACAATTGAGTGAGATTCATCTTTATTAAGATGAATTCTAATAACTTGACTAGAATCTAAGACCAATTTAGTTTACATAATATAGCTGATACATGACAAATCTTTAAACAGTATTGGACCCGGAGAGTCTCGATCCATCTGTGGTGTCAGAGAGGAGAGCGCTCGATCCACCTTATTTCAGAGAGGAAGAGCTCGATCCACCTTGTTTCAGAGAGGACCTAATAAGAATACTTATCTCTGCCGGTCTACCTTGTTCAAAGAAAAGGTCGGGAAGAGTCATACGTATATACATCAGGCAGCTTCCATGGTTATGGATTCACCTAATGAGAATAGTCTATCTTGTCTTTCCCCCTTTTTGTCATCAGCCCCCAGACATCTGCTGTTGAGTAGTTCCTGACTGATGAGGAGCACCAGAAAGGATCAAAGCGCTGAAGCTTAACAGAGCTGGGTTAGATAAGTAATCAACCCATGAGGGGTTGATTTAGATAAGTAATAACCCATGAGCGGAAAAAGATCTAACAGAAAACCAGGGAATTTGAATAGCTTGAAAGTAAGCATGTTGAGTGAATGTGTGTTCTGTGAACAAACAAGAGTCGCTATTTTATAGAAATGAAAAGGTTGCAATTAATAAATGAATGTATTTAAGTGGATCAGTAAATACAAAGAAAAAGTCAACAAAAAACAGAAATAGATAGAGTAAGTAAAGGAGGAGTCAGAAGAAAACGATACTATTGCGCCCGAACCAATGTTTGGAATAGTCGCGTTTTTCGGCAGGCGGTTGGCGTGGACTCCGAGATCTTGGTTGAGCAGTTGGTCTGGACTGAGTGGGTGCTCCAGTTGCAGGGGATGAATGAGCAGCTGAACTTGAAGCTCGCTGTGTTGAGGGAAGCAGTTCGGCTGGGTTCAGGTAATCTGCGAATAATTTGAGGAGCTGCAGGCAGGCTGTTGCAGATATCTGAATTGAGAGGCAAATGCTGCCTGCATAGTGGCCAACTGATCGGTCAATGTTTTCTCGGCGTCGTCAATCTTTTCTCCAAGAGCCATTGAGGTAGCAGCATGAAGAGATTCATTGTTTTGATTGATCTGAAGACGCGCCTGGCCAATTCTAGTAAAAGCATCCGCCACTGTATTCTCATCAAATTTTGAAGTCTGGTGACAGTAGTCGTTAAACTACTTAAGTCCCGGTATAGACTTGCTGGAATGTGAGTCCGTGTGCTGCTGATGAGTGCCTAGAATGAGAGTTGCAGTTCGTTCTTCCTGTTTAAGCTTATGAACATCGCTTGCTAGTGCTGATATGGCAGTGGATAGATTGGCTAGCTGTGCAGCAATGTTCGGAGGCTCGTCCATAGGTTGGTAAAGACAAAAAAGTCTTCAGAAAGCTCTTGATCCATGGACGGATTTGCATCAATCAGTGGAGCATCAGTAGTAGGGACAAGAGCGCTGAGGTGAGCATCGTCAACTGCAATGGAGGGCAACATAGAAAGCTTCAACAATTGGTGCAGCTGTAGACTCTGAGATAGTGACAGCCAATTGGGCAGTTTCTTCATTTGGTGGAGCAAGCCAAAGTAGTAGTGGGTTGATCAACCACAGCAGCTGACATGTGGGTGTGATCATTGAGTGTGAAGACTCGCTGGGTTCATGATTGGCAGAGGATATGTAACCTGCTGAACCACTGTCTGTATGACTGCATCCACATTGGTGTGATCAACGGCCATTGGTTGGGGCTGTTGATCATTGTGAGAGCTGGGAGGAGAGGAGACGCTGAGAGCAGTTGGAGAGGAGAGTTCTTTAACCGAGGAGGCTGCCTCCAAGGCAGTTGGTGCGGCCTCCATTCCAGGGGAAGTAGTCTCCAGAGCAGTAGAAGTAGATCTCCACAGAAAATGGGACAATCTCCAAATTTGCAATGACGGAGTGTAGATCCTGCTGATCAGGGCTGGCAACAGTTCAGTAGTGGAGCAAGAGTGAATCCAGTGGATATGCGATTATCATGAAGAGCAAGCTCAGCCATTTCGAGCTTGGGTCCAAGAGCATTTAGACAGCTCTATCATGATTACGCTGTTCCCGAATTACCGTCAAATTGGTGAAGGCGAGTTTCAACCAGGGCCTGAAGTTCACCCACATAGATCATCAGGCTAAAAACATCTCGCAGCTTCAAGCTTGTTTCAGGGTCTGAGATTTGAAGATATGCGAGTATTTTGTTCTCATCTGCCCTAGCCTGATCCAGAATTTGATCAAAATCATATAATCGAACCTTGACACGGGCCTTACCCCATCGATCAAAAATCTCCAACTGTAGGTTTGCAGTTTGGCTTCCACTGTATCCATTACCATTTGAATCTCGAAGGCAACTGAGTGGACACTGGAGCCGTAAGAGATTTTTCCTTTTCCAGCAGGGGTGGTCTTGGGATGACAGTATGGACATAATGACTTGGGTGTCCTGAAGCTGATAGAGCCTGGTGCGTGCTGAGAGCTCACCACTGAAGGAGCAGGCACCATGGCTAAGGAAGCAGTTGGTTCCTCAGTTGAAGGGATGGCAGGGCTGGGTTCCCTATCAGGATTTACATCTGTAGGACCGGCGGAGGAGGATAGTGTCGGAGGCTGCAATGTCTAGCTGTCGGGCGGGTCTGAGGAGCAGCTTTTCGTGTTCTTGGCTCTTAGGAGGCGGAGGGAGGGGGAGAAGACTCAGCGGATTCCGATACAGTCTGTTCAGAGTCACTTATTACCTGAGTCAAGCGACGCTTTTTCACTCCGCCGTCTCTGCCACTCCGTTGGCGATGAAGCTGAAGATACTTGTGAGTGATGAGCCTCCCTGGATGAAGGTGAGAAAAGAGCCCCTTGTCTTAATGTTTTTGCTCTCAAAAAGACTGCTGAGTGGGAGAGCAAAACCTGATTGACCCTTGCCAGATGCTACCAGACTAGTCAGTATTTGAAATAACACAGCTGACCAGTTTATCTCCAACCCTTTGCATATAGCGCTCATAACGTCAAACTTTTCAGGGGTAATCATATCAAATAACCCTGCCTTACATAGGAGCCCTTGGAGATTATGTCCGCCAGTTGTCTGTAATGACTCTTCATCAATACTTTCCGGAAAGGAGGACGTGGAAGGCGATGAGTAGAGTCCGAGACTGTGAGACGCATCTCTTCTCTTAGTTCTGCCGGAATAGTCGAGAAATCAGTGAGTCCGGTAGAGGTAGGCACAGGTGAGTGGCAAATTCTGGTTGGGTGATGGTGACTGATTGTCCAGAGATGGATGCCACCACGGTGTCCTTCACAACATTGGCAGTAGCAAAAGAACTCTTGTAGTTCGTTCTTGTAAAGGAGGGGGTCTGGCTCAGGATTACCAGCAGTCCGGAGGTATCCAGCCTTTGTATCAACTCCTTGGTTTCTTCATCAGAGGATGTGGATATTGAATGAAAATCGACGTGAATAGCATTGGTGATGAAACTCGGTTGAACATTCTTCGACATTTTGAGTGAGGTAAGAGGAAGAAGCAGCAGCAGTTGTTAGAGTAAGCTTTTCTGAAAGAGAAAAATAATCGCAGTGATTTGTTGGAGAAGAATAGTAGTGAAACTAAGGCGGTGAAAAAAAAGAAGTATATGTAACGTCGTACTGTAGATGAGCGGACACATGTATACGTGGCGATCATCTAACGGTTTAAAAAGGATTTAACAAATAAATAAAGAACGGGATTTAGGCGGGAGTGAAATAATTTATTTTAATCAAAAGTAATTTTGAATTCCGACGTTCATTAGGTTAATAAGTATCGAGGGTTATTTTTGTCAAAGCATATTTGGTAACATCAACTGGTATGTAGGGTTCGACTGGTAGGAAACATCCACTGGTTGTGGAGTCCTACTGGTTCGAATACACCTACTGCAGCTGACCAGTGTATTACCAGCTGAACTTAAATAACCATGATAGAATTATAACAGAAATTCCCCCTAAATTTATGCACATAAACTAACTAATTCCCCCTGAATTTATTACCCAACAAAGTAATCAAGAAGTAATTTCAATTAAACCAAGAATATTTCGAAAGTAAGAAAACTTAGCGTCCGGTAGGGGTTTTGTGAAGATGTCTGCTGCCTGTTGTTCTGTAGAAATATACTCCAGCCGAATTTCTTTCTTCATGACATGATCTCTGATAAATGATGACGGATGTTAATATGTTTAGTACGGGTATGAAGAACTGGATTGTATGTTATGGCAATGGCAGATGTATTGTCACAGAAAATAGGAGCCTCTGTGGACTCAATTCCATAGTCTCTGAGTTGTTGCTGAATCCAGAGCAGTTGAGCACAGCAGCTTCCAGCAGCAAGGTACTCTGCTTCTGCAGTGGAAGTTGCAATGGATGTCTGTTTCTTGCAACCCCATGATATCAGTCGATCACCAAGGAATTGACAATACCCACTGGTGCTTTTTTCTGTCAATTTTGCATCCAGCATAGTCAGCATCTGAGTATCCAATAAGATTGAAGGTTGAGTCTCTTGGATACCATAGACCGACATTCTCAGTGCCTTTCAAATATTTTAGGATCCTTTTAACTGCAGTGAAGTGCGACTGCTTGGGATTTGCTTGAAACCGGGCGCACATACATACTGCAAACATAATATCTGGTCGGCTGGCTGTCAAATAGTAAAGATCCGATTATGCCTCGATACATTGTAACTTCGACTGATATTCCTGAATTATCCAAGTCGAGTTTGGCAGATGAGCTCATTGGTGTGTAGCAGCAGCTGAGCTGGTACTCATTCCATATTTCTTCAGTAGCTCTTTAGTGTATTTAGACTGATTGATCAGGATTCCTTCACTAGATTGCTTGACTTGCAATCCTAAGAAAAATGATAGTTCTCCCATCATGCTCATCTCGAACTGGTCCTGCATAATTTTAGAGAATCTTTCGCACAATTTTGAGTTAGTACTTCCGAAGATAATATCATCAACATAAATTTGAACAAGCAGAGTATGGTCTCCCTTTGTAAATTTAAAAAGGGTCTTGTCCACCGTGCCAATAATAAAATTGTGTTCTGTCAAATATTTTGATAAAGTTTCATACCAGGCACGGGGAGCTTGCTTTAGACCATACAAGGCTTTATTTAGACGGAAAACATGAGATGGCTGCTGATGGTTTTCAAATCCAGGAGGTTGTTCAACATAGACTTCTTCCTGGAGTTTGCCGTTAAGAAATGCACTCTTAACATCCATCTGATAGACTTTAAAGTCTTTAAACGCAGCAAATGCAAGAAATATGCGAATTGCTTCTAGTCGAGCTACAGGGGCAAAGGTTTCATCGAAATCAATGCCTTCTTCCTGTCTGTAGCCCTGTGCAACTAATCTTGCCTTATTTCTGATTACTGTACCGTTTTCGTCTAATTTATTTCTAAACACCCATTTGGTGCCAATTACAGTGTGATGCTGTGGTCGTGGTACTAGATACCATACTTTGTTTCGCTCAAACTGATTTAGTTCTTCCTGCATTGCTTCTACCCAACTTGGGTCTAATATAGCGTCATCAATCTTCTTAGGTTCTATATGAGATATGAATGCAGCATGAAGAAATTCATTAATCATTTGTCCTCTGGTGCGTAGAGGAGCAAGAGGGTTACCGATGACCTGCTCAGGTGGATGATCCTTCTTCCACCAGAGCGAAGGTCCAAGAGGATTGAGTTCTTCAGTTGACTGGATGTGAGTAGGCAAATCAGAGGTTCTGATTGACTCATCTTTCTCATTAGTTCATTCTACTGCAGCAGGGGTAGATGCAACTGTTTCATTTGTAGCTGGCTGCAGTGCTTGTTGGCCAGCAGACTCCTCTGCTTGAGTTTCAGGAACTTCTGGTTCTAAGGAGCAGTCAGTCCTGCTTCTGTAATCAATCTCATCATCAACATTTTCGTCAATGTAAGTGCTTTCCAGTCGATTACTCAAGTTGTTGATTTGTATATCAGATAGTGTACAGTTAGTAGGTTCATCAAATTTTACATGCACTGATTCTTCTACATTAAGAGTTCTATTATTAAATACTCTGAATGCCTTACTAACTGTAGAATAGCCAAGGAATATTCCAGCATCAGATTTGGCATCAAAAGCGGTGAGATGAGTCTTTCCATTGTTGTGAATAAAACATTTGCAACCAAACACATGGAAATAGGAAATATTTGGCTTACTGCCATTCCAGATCTCATAAGGGGTTTTATTTGCTCGCTTATTAATCATTGATCTGTTCTGCGTATAACATGCTGTGTTGACAGCTTCTGCCCAAAATCTCTGCGATATTTCTGATTCCGCGAGCATAGTTCGCGCAGCTTCTTTCAAAGTGCGGTTCCTACGCTCAGCAACTCCGTTTTGTTGAGGAGTTCTAGCTGCAGAGTATTCGTCTTTAATACCAAGGTCATCTAGATATGATTCGAGTGATTGATTGGTGAACTCGGTACCTTTATCACTGTGAATTCTATCTATCCCACACGATTTCTCATTTTGGAGTCTTTTCAGTAATTTGATCAGCTTTGGAGTAGCCTGATCTTTGCTACTTAGGAACAAGACCCACGTGAAACGAGTGTAATCATCTATTACCACTAGAGTATACTTCATTCCCCTAGACTTGTTACTGGTATAGGACCAAATAGATCCATATGCAGCAACTCTAGGCACCGAGAAGAAGATTTACTCCCTTTGTTCTTAAAGGAGGATCTGATTTGCTTACCAAGTTGGCATGCTGCACAGATCTTGTCTTTTGAGAACTCAATTTGGGGCAGTCCAACAACTAGATCAAGTTTACGCAGACTGGCAATAGTTTTAAAGTTTAAGTGACTCAACCGTTTGTGCCAAAGCCAATTTTCGGATGAATTCAGAGCAGCTAAGCAAGTAGAAGAAATAGGCTGATTAAGATTCCAATCAATTTTATATGTGTTATCATGCCTTCTACCTACAAGTAGTATACTACCATCAATAGATTTGATTGTGCATGAGTGCTGATTGAATTCTACGGAATGACCATTGTCACACAATTGACTTATGCTAATCAAGTTGTAGCATAGATTTTCAACTAAAAGAATATCTTTAATGATGATGTTACCGTAGATAATCTTACCCTTACCCACGGTTCTACCTTTCGCGTTGTCTCCAAAAGTTATTCTGGGTCCGGTGGAGTCCACCAGTTCAGACAATAAGCTCGCATTCCCTGTCATATGTCTAGAGCATCCGCTGTCCAGAAACCATTCTGAGCTCCGAACTGGATGCATTCTAGTTTCCTGCAATTAAAGCGATAGAATGATTGGTACCCAATCCTACTTGGGTCCTGGTAGGATTAGTCCTTTCGGAACCCACACTTGTATGACCCTGAATGACTTAGGTCGGTGTGTGTTCTGAAATGTGTGTGCATTTATAGATATAGGTGATGATTTTGACTGTGGAGTGTGATAATATGTGTATGCATGTGCTTTTGGTTTGTAGTTCCTGTTATTTAGCATATACCTCTTCTGGACAGGTTTACAGTTGTAGTACCAGTTGGGTTTAACCTCTCTGGCTGCTCGACCAGTGGGTTTAAGTTCATTTCTGAACTTTTGCCTCGGTTTAGCCTCTTTGAGTGGTTCTACATAACCGATACCTCTGTGCTGTGCCTGTTCCTTGATGAGTGTTGCTTTAACAGGTTCTTTAACCAGTTCGTAAGGGTCATCTACTGTGCTAGATCTTACAAAGTTCATTGATTGAACCTTGCCTTTTGTTAGACACAGTTGAGGTTCATTACCAGATGAACTGCTGTCATTGCTATTATAGCCTATGCCTGTTAAATCACCAGCAAGCCTTATAGACTCAAGCATTTCATCCTTTCTGGTAGTCGACGCATTCCAAGTGCTAACCAGTTTGCTAAGTTTCTGGTAAGCATTCTTGGCTTCATCTCTTTCCTTCACTAGGAGACTGGCTGTTTCCCTTAGGCAGTTCAATTCCCTTGATTGTTCACAATCAAGCTTGTTTTCATGCGTTTCAGTTTGGGTTGTATGCTCAGTCTTATAGCTTTCAAAAGATTCATATAGCGTCCGATACTCATTTATCATGTCCTGTAATGCATTGGTGAGTTCACTATGTGTAAATTCAGATAGGTTTGATTCATGTACCTCATTTTCATTATTTGCCATTAAGCAGTGGACTTCCTCGTCTTCACTCTCGCTGGATGAGCTAGTTAACTCTTCTGATTCTGATTCAGAATCAGCCCTCTTACTTTCTTCTGCCATCAAGACCTTTTGATCTCTGTCCTTTTTGGATGATCTTCTGGTTTCTTTGGATTTTCTGTAACCCTTGGATCCTCTTTTGTGATCATCCTTCTTGGGTTTAGGACAGTCCGCAATGAAGTGCCCTGGTTTGAGGCAGTTGAAGCATACTCGCTCTTCTTCTTCTGAATTTCCTTTGGAACTCTGCCTCCGAGGATATGATTGATAAGATCTCTGATTCTTCTTCATGAATTTCCCAAATTTCTTTACAAACATTGACATAGCATCATTACACATCTTTTCTGGAGTCATTTCTGTAGGAGTAGGCAGAGACTCCGATGCAGTGAGAGCTTTTGTTGGTTGACTGGTACTTGGTTCATCTTCAACCCGAATGCCTAATTCGAATTCATAGGCTTTTAAATCAGCAAACAGATCATGTAGATCTATTTTGTTGATGTCCTTCGATTCTCTCATAGCAATGGTCTTGACATCCCATTCTCTTGGTAGACCTCTCATTACTTTGAGAGTGACTTCTCTGTTGGGTAATTCCTTACCCAGACTGTTTAGTTCATTGATTATTCCAGTCACTCTTTCATCGTACTCGTTGAGAGTTTCTCCATTTATCATTTTGATATGCTCAAAATTCTGTAAAGCCACAGTAAGCTTGTTTTCTTTGGTTTGATCATTTCCTTCACAGAGTTGAGCAATCTTCTCCCAGATTTCTTTGGCTGTAGGGCACATCTTTATTTTGTTGAACATATTTTTGTCCAAAGTTTTGAACAGAATGTCCTTAGCAACGTTGTCTAGATTTGCTTTTTTCTTGTCTTCATTTGACCATTGAGATCTTTCCTTTTCTACCATTTGTGGATCACCACTTGTGATAGAAGCAGCTGTATTGATTTTCATGATCTTCAAAGGTCCTTCAGTGATTACATACCACATATCATCATCTTGAGCACTTAGATGTGCTTGCATACGGATCCTCCAGTCATCATATTCGTCTTTTTTGAACATTGGAATCTTGCTGAATGAGGCCATCGGTTTTTGGTAAATGGTAATTTCTCAAGATTGAGAAGACCTAAGCTCTGATACCACTTGTTAGGATCGGGGTAGTGTTTAGAAGGGGGGGGGGGGTTGAATAAACACTAGATACAATTTCGATTTCTTTTTCTGATTAACTGTAAACTGTTAAGTATTACAGTTGCTTCTCAATATCAGGCAAGTCAGTAGACACTTGTTATAGTGCGGAAGACGTCTACAAAACTTGTGAGGAATAAAACTGAAGTAATAAAGCAATAAACAAATAACACGAGAGTTGTTTCTGGAAGTTCGAAGCACAACGCTTCTACGTCTCCCCTTCTTCCTTTGCAGGAAGGATTCACTAGAAGACTTGGTTTACACTTTTACAGTATACAACCTTCTTAGGCACTAACACACTTGGCCTAAACTCCTAGCAATCACACACTTCTTAACTTTTTGGTTACAATGGATTCTATGACACTCTTTACAGAATACACTTTCTAGCTTTGAGAGTTTTTGAGCAGCAGACTTCAATTGAAGATAATCTGTCACAGATTCAGTTTTGCTGTTTGTCTGCTCTTCGCTGAACGTTTGGAATATCAGTAGTTTGGCTTTCTTGTTTGCTTTGAAGTATATCTCTTAGTTGGAAATTGCTCAGCACCTCTTCATTCTCTGCTTGGATGTATTTATAGGTTTGGATGTCCAACGGTAGCCTTTCTGAATATGGAAGAGATTTGCTTTCCAATTTCATATTGTCTTCTTTCCTATTTTGTAAAGCAACGGCTCTTTTCACTCTGACGGTAATGGTGGCGGAGATATAGCAGGGTGCGCCGCTCTGTTGTACCTTTGTCAGAGAATGTTGTACTGATTTTGTCTCGTTGCTTAGTGCTCTAACTGGAAGCTCAGACTTCTGCTGGTTCTCTTTGTTCAACTGGTCGTTCATCTTCTTATGACCAGTTGATGTCCTTGTACAGTGAGAGACTATTCAGTTGATAGTTGTTCAGTAGATGTCCATTCAGTTTAAGTTTATCCGGTTGATAGCTTGCATGGTTGATGTCTCCATCCGGTTGATGTCTTAACCAGTTGATGTCTTCATCCGGTTTGTGTCCATCCAGTTGATGATTATCCAGTTGATGACTTCATCCGGTTGATGTCTTCTCCGTTTGATGTCCATCCAGTTGGTGACTTCTTCCGGTTGATGTCCATCCAGTTGATGACTTCATCCGGTTGATGTCTATCCAGTTGATGACTTCTCCAGTTGATGACTTCATCCGGTTGATGTCCATCTAGTTGATGACTTCATCCGGTTGATGTCCATCCAGTTTGAGTCTTGTCCAGTTGGTAGGCATCCAGTTTATGTCTTCACCCGGTAGGAGTCTTTTTCCAGTTGGTCTTTAATATCCGGTAGGACTTCATCCAGTTTGTCTTTAATATCCGGTTTGTAATTACCAAAACTTTAGAAATCGTTTTCCCAACATTTTCGTTGAACTGGTTTTGAGTTAAAGTAATTGGATGGTCTTCCTTGCCTTAGATCTTGCACCTTTAGATTTGGTCTGATAGACACAAAGCTTGCTGGTGCCTTTTCTTTGGCTTGGTTAACATACCCAATTCCTCTTCTCAAACCTTGATCCCCGAAGGAGACTCCCGTTTGAATTGTAGGTGCTTCAGTTTCATATACTGTGCTGGATTTAACAAATGTCATTTGTTTGATTTTGTTCTTTACCAGCAACAGTTCAGATTCATCTTTGGTGCAGTCTTTGATATCAAAGCCTATGCCGGTGACATCACCGACATTTCTTTGTACTTCTTGCAATTCTTCCAATGATGCTCTTGATTTTGTCCATGTTTTGAAAATATGAGAAAGCTTAGCATTTTGTGTGCTAATTCTCTTGTTTTCTTCATGGAGCTGATCGTAAGAGATTTTCAGCTTGTTCAGCTCGATCTGTAGATTATTGCACTCACCTAGCTCAGAGCAGCTTGGTTTGATGTACTCATCCATTTGATCATTGGCTTTAGCTTTAGTTTTCTCAAATGATTCAGCTAAGATTCTATAATCATTAGCCATGTCTTGCAGTGCGGACATAAGCTCTTCACGTGTAAATTCATTTGAGTCAAGATCGAATACCTCGTCTGTTTGACTCATTTCTTTGTCTGCCATTATACATTGAATATCTTCTTTGCTTTCGCTGGAAGAATATTCGGAGCTTTCTGAATCTGAATCAGTCTGAGCCCACTTGCTGTTTCCTTCCTCTGCTACTAGGACCTTTTGGGACTTCCCATGATGACTTTTACGATCTTTGTAGTGCTTCTTTTTCTTGTCATCACGATGCCTTTCTTTACGTTCTTCTTTCTTCGGTCTGGTGCAATCTGCAATAAAGTGTCCAGTCTTACCACAATTGTAGCAAGCCTAATCATTAACAGCATCGTCTTTTCTTGATTTATAATGATGAGAAGGTTTAAAGTTCATTTTATTCTTAGACATAAATTTACCAAATTTCTTGATAAATAATGACACAGCATCATTACTTATCTGTTCGATAGATCGATCTGTTGTGGGGGTGGTCTGGTCTAGAATGGCTGTCAGTGCTTTGTTTGGTTGAGAGATGAATGACTCTGCTTCACCTCTGGTGATCAGTTCGAACTCATAAGCCTTAAGATCTGCGAATAGATCATGAAGTTCAACTTTGTTCAGATCTTTAGATTCCCTCATTGCAATGGTCTTTACATCCCATTCTTTTGGCAACGCTCTCATTACTTTCAGAGCAATCTCTCTGTTAGAGTATTCCTTGCCCAGACCATTCAGTTCATTGATAATACCAGTAACTCTTTCATCAAACTCGTTTAGAGTTTCTCCAATCTTCATTTTATGCTCTCAAATCTTTGAAGAGCAACAGTCAGCTTGTTTTCCTTGGTCTGGTCGTTCCCTTCACATAGCTGTGTTATTTTCTCCCAAATTTCTTTGGCAGTAGAGCACATTTTGATTTTACTGAACATATTCTTGTCCAACGTCTTGAACAAGATGTCTTTGGCAACGTTGTCTAGAAAGCATTCATTCGTCCAGAGGGATCTGTCCTTTTCGACCATTTGGGGTTCACCACCAGTAATGGAGGCTGCTGTATTGACTTTCAGAATTTTCATTGGTCCATCAGTGATGACGAACCACATATCGTCATCCTGTGCTGCCAGATGAGCTTGCATTCTGATTCTCCAATCATCATAGTCTTCTTTTGAGAACATAGGAATTTTGTTGAATGATGTCATCAGCTCAAGTGTCTTTGTGATGATTAAGACGACCTGCTCTGATACCACTTGTTAGGATTGGTCCGGAGTGTTTAGGGGGGGGGGGGGTGAATGAACACTCCTATTAAAAATTATCCCTTGTGATTTCTCTCGGGTTAGTGAAAGAAATCTGTTTCTTAATCAACTCTTCAGCAGAACAGACCACTGAATATTTTAGTGCGGAACGGTCTGTTCTTAAATTAGTAAGAACGGCTCGATGGCTTGAATAGTATAACGAGTGCAGAATGATGAAAGACAGAATATGTTTCTGGAAGTTCGAAGGTGATGTAATCCTTCTACGTCTCCCCTTCTTCCAATTAAGGAAGGATTCCACTAGAAGACTTTGATTTATACAATCCTGTTGTACAAACCCGATTCAGCTGGATTTACCTCACTACCAGACTGAAACTCCTAGTCTCTCGATCTGTTCAGACACACTTTGTCTGACAGTTACAATAGATTCTCACTTCTTTTTCTTAGTACAGAATACAAAAGATAGACTTAAATTAGTCTATGCACACAATGATCCTAATATGATCAAATATTACAATATGCTTGTGCTTATGAAGATTTTCAGTTCGAGAATGTCTGAGCTTGTAAGCTTGTGCTGTTTTGCTTTCTTTTGCGTTTTTTGATTAATCAGACTCTCTCTTGAGCTCTTCTGTTGCATCCTTATATAGTTTCATGTACCAACGACATTATTTCTCTTTATGTGCAACTCTTGACTCTGCTCAAACTCTGAGTAAGCTGCAGTCTTATTTTTTTTTGGGTACTTGCCATTCTGGTTCATGCTTTCGGCGACTGTCAGGTAAGCTCTTCTTTGTCTTCTTACCTTTTATGGTAATCTTCAGTCCTTGGTATTTTTCAGCATTAATTGCAACATTAAATGCTTCAATAAATAACTGTTAATGATTCGGACTGAAGAACAAATCTTATTCAGCCTTGTTTGCTCTGATCTGATAATAGTTGAGATCGATCTGAAGCTTCGATCTGGTCAGACTGATTTCCATCGATCCGATCTGATTTGCTATATACCATATCAGCTTGATCTGCTTTGAGCGATCGATCTGGTCAGTCTGATTTCCTTCGATCCGTTCTGATTTGTTTTGTCATCTTTAAAATCCGGAACTAACACATGGTTTGATTAAATAGCTTCATGTATTTAAGCATAAAACAATTATAGCATAATGAAAAAAAAAATTTAAAGCTCATGGCAAAGTCTCAAACAATTTATAACATAGTATTACAAGACTAGGCCAACAAATTAGCATGCTTAAGAAGAATTTCTCAACTCACCAAAGTATAGATATATCACTAAATTAAGACACAAATGATGAAATCAAAGAACATTTAAGTCATAGGAGAATAATGATAAGAGAGGTTTTATACAAACTCATTTATCCACAATTATTTGAGCGTTTGCATATTTTCATCATATGAGTTACGCATGCAAAACATGCATTTAAACAAATTTAAATATGCAATTATGGAAACAAAATCCATTATCATAAGAAGATAACACTTGATAAACATTCAAGCATTAACATGTGCAATAACAAAAATGAACATGTAATCAAGTCAATCATTTTAAGCATTCAACAAAAAATTCAATTCACAAAACTCAAGCATATAAACCCATATGTATGAATATAAAAGTTCTAACATATTAAGAATAGAGGGTCACACAAATATGCACATGGTAACCGGAATTGCAATGCACTTCGAATGAATATTTGTGCTACACAAATTCTTGATCACAATTAATTTGTGTCAATGAATTTAGCAATTGCTCTTTTAAAATGCATGTGAAAGAAAAATATAATTAACTCCCCCTAAATCTGATATCAAATTTTAAGAATATAATCAGATTAACTTAAATCTCAATTATCTCAAAAACACTTCACAATATAACCAAATGTTTATGTCATTTGAAGCTCAATAGTCTTGATTTCAAAATAATTGAATTTAATCATATAATCATATACACAACTTTGATATTCAAATCAAGGAATATTAAACAAAGAAAAGAGCTAATTATACTTCTATCATGCTTTAAATAAAGTGCCTCGGATGACAAGAATAAGTTCTTATCATCTATACTATACGTGAGAATCCTCTATTGTGGTGCATTTTATAGTTTCCATTAATGTGCTAGTTCCTTCATTCTCTATCACTTTGTAGTTCCTACTGAACAAGCTTATAATATGATGATCTTTGGTACCCATTTTATCTTTGGGTACTTGTGGGTTAGCTTTCGTCAATGCCTTTGGAATCGATTTCCACATCTTATTTGGTCGATATTGATATTTAGCAAAATTGCATTTATCACGAATATGGTCAAGTTTGCAACAATAAGAGCATGTTGATGGATTATATTTTGTAAGGACCCTAGTTCCTTAAGTGCGGATTAATGGCATAATTA
Organism: Haberlea rhodopensis; assembly: GCA_907163345.1. Lineage (NCBI taxonomy): Eukaryota > Viridiplantae > Streptophyta > Magnoliopsida > Lamiales > Gesneriaceae > Haberlea > Haberlea rhodopensis. The sequence continues at coordinate 215,261 of CAJQUN010000710.1, read as the reverse complement.
GAGCTAATATAAATAATCAGAGTGTAAATGATCGTGTTGAAACTATGAGCCTTAAGAGTTACATGCCAATTTAAGGACTACCAATGGATTAATTACATTCCCAATCAAAAAGAATGAATGTTATCGACTATAGTTTTGCGCTACTCCTAGAGTAGACACTATAGAAAGTAATCCTGTCCTTCCTTTCCCAAAAGTGTTCTTCTCAAGCTCACCGCCTCAACCCGTCTTAGCCCTTCTATCATGCCAAAAGTGTACCTACAAGGACAACCCCCAAACATGAGCAATAATATCATTCATATTCAACACGATATGAATATAAAGCGTAAATGCATAATCATAATAAAACACTTCCTGTCTTTCCCATGCATTTTAAACGCTTCCAGTTTGGTTGTCCCTGTACCATAACTCATTAGTATAATCAATAGATTATTTAATGGTCTAGACATGTCATGACATAATACCATCTCATCAATACCAAATACCAATCACCAATCCCTAGTCTGTCCATCACAATGTATTTTAATGCCCCTCGCTTATTTACATATAGGCGGCATAGAATAACCTCGCTTCAATGGACATGCGGCGCTCCCACCCCTCGCTTCACATTGAGCGACAAATAATCTTTCCTCGCCCTATATGATAACCCAGCTCAAATGTGACATGCGGCGCTCACACCCCTCGCTTCACATTTAGCGGAAACAAACCAAATAGCGGCAAGCATTAAAATCATCAAGGGATGACCACGACTCATGGGATGTGCACCAATAACCATCATATGCATATACAATCATCATGCATAATTCAACATGTATTTGCATCCACAATGCATAATCACATATATACTCGCATCCACAATGCATAAACAATGAGTATATTAGATACATGTACCGTTGGGTGCCCGTACGTCCTCTACGTACCTTTCCAAAAAGTAGGATGTGGTAGGACTTCAATTCCTTGGCTGTGTCGCCACCTGGGATGGTTCTACACATTCACACAAATCAATATTAGAACCCAATAATAGTCCGATACCAAAAATCCTACAATAAAATCCAAAAACATCAAATTTTGTGACTCGCGATCGATCGCAGCAAAGGGCCGATCGATCGCGAGATCACACTGCCCGAACATCAATTTTTATTCCTTCGGCCATCGATCGCCACATTTGGCGCGATCGATCGCCACCCTCGCCGATCGATCGTCCAAATGTGGCGATCGATCGCCAAACGCTTCTGGAGCGTACTGCCTCTTCGCGATCGATCGCCAAAAACGGGCGATCGATCGCCGAGCCCTGTATCGCGAAAAATCGCCATTAATGCTTCCAAACTCCATTCCAACCCATACCAACTCCCCTACCATCAAACCCATAACATTAAACACATAATAACCTTCCATAAACACTTTAAGCACCTCAAAAATCCAACATTCAACCAAAACCACAACAACCCAAAACAAACCCATTTTAAACCATTTCAAATCCAATCCAAACTCAAATAAAACACTACAAAATCAACAATGAGGTATCCATACCTCTTGGGGACTTCAAATCTCCCAATAAACTCCACAAATCAAGGTTTTTGGAAGGATTCTCTTCACCCCTAATCTCAAAAACGAAAATGAGGAGGGAATGGTTTGTGGGAAGTGATTTTGGGGAATTAGTAAAGTGTTTTGGTAAAGGTGGGGGGTAAAGGTTTTAAAACAAGTTCAATTGTATCCCCACAACTAACATGATGTATTAAACATCCCAACATGATATTTAAAAGGCATTTCACCAAAATGCACCATAATACCAATTAAACTCATGATTTCCAATTAATTGTTAACCATGGCAAATAAATCATGCTAATAACAATTTTCCCAACATGCACAACATGCACCCTGAAATGCTCTCCCGGTCACTCTATCATGTGACTAAGCATTTCAACATGATAAATAAATCCAGCACATAATTAATTATATAAACACAATTAATGCCCATTAATTGCAATTAATCATTTCGGGGATATCACAATACTCCCCTACTTATAAGATTTCGTCCTCGAAATCACATGCACTTACCCCAAAAGAAACTAAACATAATCACATACCAGAGAATAGTTTCGGGTAGTGCTGCACCATATGCCGCTCCGTCTCCCACGTAGCCTCCTCGACACCCCTGCGATCCCACTGAACCTTGATCATATGTATCACTTTATTCCGAAGTCTACGGTCTGCTCGATCCAGAATTCTGACAGGCCGTTCCACATAAGACACATCGGATTCTAACTGGACCTCGGAAGGCTGTAACAGCACAAGGAGCCGATACAAATATCTGCTCCAGTCTTTCTAGCCACTCTTCGGCCTCCTCCCTTGATTCTGTTCCCTCAAACCGGGGCGGGTGGTAAGACAGAAACTGAGTCAAGCTAATCTCACCAGATAGCAATAACTGAGCCACTGGTTCCATGCCTACAGCTGGTGGAGGTAGAGGGTTTGCCTGACCAATACTAGCGTTCACGCTCCCAACATCACCGACCTCTTCGTTAAGGTTCCCCGCATTCATAGCAGCCATGCTGTAACACAAAGGTTAACAACAATTCCAAAACAAATATATATGTTATGCCGTTAGATAACAGGAATGATAATAAGCATGCTAGTATAACAAGATATACATCAATATGCACCACATGCATAAACATGCTTCAAATGTAAGCACCTAGCCAATCATGCTAAGGCTACCCTTCACTCGTTCCCGGGTTCTCTAACCACTGCTCTGATACCACTAATGTAAGGACCCTAGTTCCTTAAGTGCGGATTAAGGGCATAATTAGAGCTAATATAAATAATCAGAGTGTAAATGATCGTGTTGAAACTATGAGCCTTAAGAGTTACATGCCAATTTAAGGACTACCAATGGATTAATTACATTCCCAATCAAAAAGAATGAATGTTATCGACTATAGTTTTGCGCTACTCCTAGAGTAGACACTATAGAAAGTAATCCTGTCCTTCCTTTCCCAAAAGTGTTCTTCTCAAGCTCACCGCCTCAACCCGTCTTAGCCCTTCTATCATGCCAAAAGTGTACCTACAAGGACAACCCCCAAACATGAGCAATAATATCATTCATATTCAACACAATATGAATATAAAGCGTAAATGCATAATCATAATAAAACACTTCCTGTCTTTCCCATGCATTTTAAACGCTTCCAGTTTGGTTGTCCCTGTACCATAACTCATGAGTATAATCAATAGATTATTTAATGGTCTAGACATGTCATGACATAATACCATCTCATCAATACCAAATACCAATCACCAATCCCTAGTCTGTCCATCACAATGTATTTTAATGCCCCTCGCTTATTTACATATAGGCGGCATAGAATAACCTCGCTTCAATGGACATGCGGCGCTCCCACCCCTCGCTTCACATTGAGCGGCAAATATTCTTTCCTCGCCCTATATGATAACCACGCTCAAATGTGACATGCGGCGCTCCCACCCCTCGCTTCACATTTAGCGGAAACAAACCAAATAGCGGCAAGCATTAAAATCATCAAGGGATGACCACGACTCATGGGATGTGCACCAATAACCATCATATGCATATACAATCATCATGCATAATTCAACATGTATTTGCATCCACAATGCATAATCACATATATACTCGCATCCACAATGCATAAACAATGAGTATATTAGATACATGTACCGTTGGGTGCCCGTACGTCCTCTACGTACCTTTCCAAAAAGTAGGATGTGGTAGGACTTCAATTCCTTGGCTGTGTCGCCACCTGGGATGGTTCTACACATTCACACAAATCAATATTAGAACCCAATAATAGTCCGATGCCAAAAATCCTACAATAAAATCCAAAAACATCAAATTTTGTGACTCGCGATCGATCGCAGCAAAGGGCCGATCGATCGCGAGATCACACTGCCCGAACATCAATTTTTATTCCTTCGGCCATCGATCGCCACATTTGGCGCGATCGATCGCCACCCTCGCCGATCGATCGCCCAAATGTGGCGATCGATCGCCAAACGCTTCTGGAGCGTACTGCCTCTTCGCGATCGATCGCCAAAAACGGGCGATCGATCGCCGAGCCCTGTATCGCGAAAAATCGCCATTAATGCTTCCAAACTCCATTCCAACCCATACCAACTCCCCTACCATCAAACCCATAACATTAAACACATAATAACCTTCCATAAACACTTTAAGCACCTCAAAAATCCAACATTCAACCAAAACCACAACAACCCAAAACAAACCCATTTTAAACCATTTCAAATCCAATCCAAACTCAAATAAAACACTACAAAATCAACAATGAGGTATCCATACCTCTTGGGGACTTCAAATCTCCCAATAAACTCCACAAATCAAGGTTTTTGGAAGGATTCTCTTCACCCTAAAGCTCAAAAACGAAAATGAGTAGGGAAGGGTTTGTGGGAAGTGATTTTGGGGAATTAGTAAAGTGTTTTGGTAAAGGTGGGGGGTAAAGGTTTTAAAACAAGTTCAATTGTATCCCCACAACTAACATGATGTATTAAACATCCCAACATGATATTTAAAAGGCATTTCACCAAAATGCACCATAATACCAATTAAACTCATGATTTCCAATTATTTGTTAACCATGGCAAATAAATCATGCTAATAACAATTTTCCCAACATGCACAACATGCACCCTGAAATGCTCTCCCGGGTCACTCTATCATGTGACTAAGCATTTCAACATGATAAATAAATCCAGCACATAATTAATTATATAAACACAATTAATGTCCATTAATTGCAATTAATCATTTCAGGGATATCACATATTTGCTTTTGCTATTAAGCTAGAAAAATGTTTAGTTTTCTTCGAGTAGCCTAAACTGGCCTTATCGAAACTACATCATTGTAAGCCAAACAATTCATCAAGTTTAGTACTACTTTCACTAAACTTGCTAAAGTTTCTTTAAAGAATTTAATTAATTTTTCAATGAATTATTTTCTTCATCTTTCTTAGCCAACTCAAGTTTGAGTAATTTGTTACTCTTCTTAGTTTTGTCGGGAACATCAATAAGCTCATTATATGAATATACATTCATCGAAAATGGTACCTCATCATCGATTTATTCTTCCTCATCATTTGCATCATCTTTGGCCATGAGGCAAAGGTTGTCTATTTCATCACTGGATTGGCGATCATCTCTCAATGTTTCCGAGCACCCAACGTCCTCTTGGGACTCAACATCAATGATTTCATTGTTGGGTTGGACAACCTCCATCCTTGTCTCCTTTTCTTGAATTGGGATCATGTATTTGTCCCAAACTTCTTTAGCCGATGAGCAAGTCAAGACTTAGTTGTATTGCTCCATACCTGAAGCACAAAATAAAGCATTTAAAGATAGATGGAGATTGTCATCCTCATCAAGATCATCCATTTCCCTAGGAAATTTAACACCATTAAATTCCTTCATTGGAACATATGGACCTTTAACAACTATTCTTCATAGTTCAAAAGCTATGGATTGGATATAAAATGAAAATCGGTTTTTCCAATACTCATAGTTAGAACCTGTAAATAACTAGGAACGATTGGTCGATTGACCTTGAGCAAACTCACTAGCTAGATTAGCATAAAAATTTGGTTTAAAACAAAAATCAATGTTGCTCTGATATTACTTATTGGAACCTAAGAGAGGTGAATTAGATTTTTTGCTACTTTAGCGATTTTAAAGTGATTTGACAAATAATCGAGTTTACGCTGTGGAAGTCTTAATGTCAATCAAATCAAAAATAAAAATGATCAATAAAGTAAATGTGCAATGTAAATAAATCAATAAAGAACATGATGATATGTTATAGAGGTTCAGCGTTGAATCAACCACGACCCCTCTTCCCGGTTAGAAGTCGTTTAACAGAGGTTTCACTAGAACAACTTCAATCTTGGCCTTGAGGGCTCCAAGTTAGCCACACACACACTCTTCACGAGTCTTCTTGGCCTTAAGGGCTTCAAGGATAGCCACACACACTATTCCCAAGCCTTCTTTGCCTTAAGGGCTCCAAGGATAGCCACGTGCAATTGCACCGACTTCACTTGACGATGACTTTTTCAACTTTATAACTTGCTTTGGGGTTGGAAGACCTTACAATGAAATTCCTCTCTTGTGAGTTGCAAAGAACTACACCCAAAAGGTGTTTACAAGATGAACAATAACAATTCCCTCACAATAATGAAATTAGATTACTGAAACAAGCACAAACCCTCACAAGAACAACAATTGACTTATAGAAATAAGCCTCACACACTTGAATGATACACAACTAAAACACAATGAAATTAGTTGATGAATATGTAAACTTGAATAAATATTATGTTTCTTGTGTTGCTCTTTGTTCTTGTTCTTTGCTTCAACCAAATGCGTCAATTTATAGCTTAGAAGGCTTCCAAATGAAGACAAAAGTTAAATTAGTCATTTAGAGACGTTATGAGCTCTTTTTGACCAAAAAAGTGCACCATCGCTGGTCAAAAATTTGAAAACTGCCCAGATCGCCTGAGGCGATGCCCATCGCCTAGGGCGATCCTTCAACAAAACAAATGTCGTGGGCGAGCTTGACATCGCCTGGGGCGAAGTCCACATCGCCTGGGGGTGATCGTGCATCGCCTGTACAAAATTTCAACAATCTCAAACTCTGCACTTTCGACCATGTTAAGCTCGTTTCTGGGAAAAGTAGTAAGCATTAAAGTTGTAGCTCTTTCTCTTGGCTACGCGTGGACACCAAAATCATAGAATTCCATTGAGATATGAAGAAGATATTCCCAAAATGCTACAGCTGCTCCAACCTTGCTGGTGGGAACAGAGTATAACTAAGACATTGACTTGCACAAGTATGTTTTCAATCACGCTTAATTCGTGATTGTCGTATCCAATGACAACAATTTTTAAGTTTCTACTACATTTGGAATCTTCATAACCAACTATTACAGCTAAGTTAATTATATGACATGTATATCTAACATGGAAAAAACACCATCAAGTTAAAGATTTACGATATTCAACAAAAACATCCATACAATTTCTTCGCAAAGTGTGTAGAAATATATATAAAATCAGGTTGGATAGTAGAAGCAAATTCAACAAAGCTGTCTTGTTCAGAGAACAAATAAGAAAGTTTACATCTAATAATAAAATGAAATAGTGAATTACGATTTATTGAGGTGTTAAAATGACTTAGGGGGTGTATTGGTTATAGATTTTTACTGACTTTTATTTACTTTTATGGAGTTTAAAAGTCTAGAGGTATTCAATCCAGACTTTTATATACTCTACAAAAGTCTAATGGTATTCAAGACAGACTTTCGTAGACTTTTAAAAAGTCAGGTGGTATTCAAACTTGAATTTTTAAAACTCTATAAAAGTCTATAGGTATCCAAAATCTCATAGACTTTTAATGACTTCTGTTGAAATATTTAGGTACAAACTTTGATGCCCCATGTACATCCAAAAAAGTTAAAAATTCTCCACCACTCCTAGTAAAGATTTGGAATGACTTTTAATTCCTAATTACCATCATCTCTATTTACTCTTTGCTATTTTCATTTCCGACACGGCCACCTTCGCATTGGCTTTTCCTCTCATATTTTCTACATGTACCATTTCTTTAATTCCTAATGTGCGGCTCTTTATTCAATTATTGTTTTTTTACATCTTATTTTTTATCCAATATAATACTAATATTTACACAAGTATTTTGATAAAATAGCAAGTTAATGTGCTCAATTTTATATTAGATGATAGATTTTTAAAACGATTGTATGGGTCTATATCTATAAACAATTATAATAAATATTTTTCTAAAACAAAAGATATTTATAACTTATCGTGTTTAATTTAAAAAGTATGTTTTAAGAATTTTTATGGTAGTCATCTATCATCAAACAATATTTTAAGTTTATAAAATGTTATTTTAATAGAAAACTTTTGTTTTATTACACAAAATTATAGATTACAATTATATAGCAACATTAACTGAATCTTCAAGGTCGTCATCTTGAAGATGCAAAAAAGTTGTTCAATATTTGCCATGCAAAAGAATTGAATAGGTACTTTTCACATTTTTGACTGTTAAATAAGTAAAATGTGTTTACATTAATAGTAAAAAAAAATTATATGTTGAAGAAGTTGTTTATGTTCAATTGTTAATTCAAAGAAATCAATTATAAGTTATAAAATCTATAGAGTCTATAAAATTCTTTTGATAATTTCGTGTAATTCTATAAAAGTTATTAGAAATCTATCAATTTCATAAAAGTCCATAATTTATAAAAGTCATTAAAAGTCGATAAAGTCCATAGAAATCTATTGAAAAAGTCTACGAGACTCTATACAAATCTTTTTATAACTCCATGGAATTATATAAAAGTCAATAGAAATCTATCAACTCCATAAAAGTCAATCATTTAAAAAAGTCATTAAAAGTCAATAAAAATCTAGATTGAATACACCCCCCTTAGTGCCAATTTGAGGATTATTTGAATTGTGTTGGTTCCTACCTATAGGTTGTAGAGTAACCTCATCAAAATTATGTTTCTTAACTAAATATTTTTAAAAGTTCTGGTACATACTGAACCGCCAATTTTATTATTGTAAGTCGTTTTACATATTTTACCAACAACATCATATTCATTTGTAACTGGTTTTATAATCATATCGAAATGATCACAAACCTTGCTTCTTTTGTGATAGTTACTCAGGCAACCCGTGGTGGTAGTAGTTGCGGATGACCCACCTTGCACCATATTTTGGGGTGCGTCAGGTAGGAACCAACCGATTTGGTTAATTTTCGGATCCGATTAATCCGGTCCAATAAACACCTTGAATTGGAGCCAATTGTGTTGAATAGGTCAGATAGATAGTAAAGGGTGATAAAAATTATAATTACAAGCTTGATTGTGAACTAATATATCTCCATCAGTGCACATTGCCAAAAAATTTGACAGATGAGTAGCATAAGACGTTGAGGAAATATGTCACTTTCAAAAGGACCATCTTTTTTTCTCATTCTGACAGTGGCATAAAGACATGTCCTAATAGATTCCTCCATGTCTGCACGCATATGCATTGATCGCACTTTTATACACTCGATCTTACAAACACTAATATATATACAAATATATACTTACATCCATACATTTTTATGTATATCGATATTTACGAACACCCGATCTATATAAGTATTTTCTCACATGCACATGTACAATTTATCTTAACTCAACATCGCATCTGCAAATTTCAGAACTAAATTCCAAATCTTGTGTTGATTGGTGGCATTAATTAATTTAAGAAATGAAACATGGTGAGTTGTGAAGCGTACACTTGAACTGTTCTGAGTTTTTGGTCAGACCTTTTACGAACAAGATATTTTAAGTGAAAAGATGGATTTGCAGGTTGGTTGATTGTGCCCACAGAAGAAAAATTATTTACAAACTTGCTTGTCCTTTATTTCTTCGGTTTTTGTCCATTGAAGGAAGCTAACTTGTGCATTTATCACATTTGCACACAATAATGTGTGACCGTGATGGTAAATTAGTCTAAAGTAAGTACCCCTATGATATTACAAATGTGTCGGACCAAAAAAAAAAAAAAAACCCTCCCTCCCTATATGCTAATCTTTTGCAAGCACATGTTCTACCTTACATTCAAATGGAAATAGCCACTCCTCAGTTGGCAAACACATTCAACAACCAAATTAAAGGATGGGAGATAAATATGACCCACCAAACTTATCTCATTATAAAAGCTCTCTCACACAAATATGAATGGATGATTACTTGTCAGGGGACTTCCTAATTTTGAATTTGTTTTCACAATTACTTTTGCAAATTCAATTTGCCTAGATTTTGAGAACTTACAAGTTACACACCTTGATCGGTAGGTTGGCCCAATCCGATCCACATAATAGGTAAGTTGAACCAATAATTTTCCAACCCGCCTAGAGGTTGGCCTAAACGGTCTGGCATGTTGGTTGGATCAATTAATTAATTAAATATGATTTATTAATAATTTATTTAATAATTTTAATTCATTTTTGGCACCCGCTACACATTTGCCGGCGAGTTAGTCCGTTTTGACAAACTCTCACACTTAAATAGCTCTATTGCACCCAAAATTTCATTATCCTATCTTATTCATATAATTTTATATACTTTAGTTGTCACTTATCAAAATTTGTTAATAAAACAACTAATTCAATCGATTAAATGGAGCGAAGATGGGTTTCATGATGGTTTTCTAGTTTAGAGAAAATAAGGGTACAAAAGTTAGTTCATGGTCTCCTCGCCCCCTATGGCCTATTTTATTGCACGTGAACATACATTTCCAGTTAGCACTAAGTTAAAATCTAAAACTCTAGAATATCTTCATATCATGTCCATGATTGAATAAATCAATGTTTCATACCTTGTTAGAAATATTTATATTATTTAAAAAACTAAAAAATTTATTCTTATCATTATATAATGTGCATTTTTTATATAGCCGAATATTTTTATGAACGAAAGTAGCATACACGAATGAGTTTTTTTTATTAATTGTTTTTGAGAGGGGAGTTTGACTAAATATTTTTTCGTACACTGCGTCACAAGAATTCGAGTCCCTCCAAAATGAAGGTGAGTTCTTACCAGCTGAGTTAGACCCAAAAGCTCTATTTGTTTGAATTATTATGACTTCTTCATATATATCTGTTTAAATAAATATATCAATATCTAATAAGATATGTTATTTGGTTACATAATTAAAAACCATTCTAAAATTCTTCACTCCCAAAACCACTTAGTCTAATGGTATAAAAATCTCCCAATTTGGAGAGAGGAATGAGTTCAAACCATGTTAAAGCAATTATCCATCCCAATTGTAGTTGTAATGGTAGTTCAGAAAAAAAAAAAAAAAAATCTACACATTATATTTTTTATATTGTTTTTTTAAAAAAACATATAGGGTGCTCAACTATACATGTAAGCAAAGGTAAAGCATCCCATTATATCAATTCAATTTTCTTCTTTCAAGAAGAAAATCCTATTGCATTAAATCAACAAATATCCCCCCTTTGACCAGAATGAGAAAATTTTGCTTTCAATTTAATATAATGTTTTTAATAGGAATAAATAAATAAAAATTTCCATGGGATTTTGCACTTTTTGCCATCAAATCTTAAGCAAAATCCTATTAATCGTAATGTTGATATGTGCTTCATTTTGAAAAAAAAAAATTGTTTTTTGTTTGTCCAAGAATTATTACAGATAAAAGGAAGTAAATTGAATTAATTGGATGTAACATTACATAGGAAACATACTATAAAACTAAAACTAATAATTTACAATATTGTATTATTTTTTTTTTTAATGGAGGAGGGAATTTTTAAACAAGATTTTTGGGCCATTGTCCAGGCTCAAACTCGAGTCGTCCCAAATAGAGATATGAGAGTTTACCATCCAACTAAGACCGAAATCTCAATATTGTGCTCTAACTATTCAACAAATCTATGCTTAATCACATCTGATATACTAATGTGAGTTTCACATAAGTTGCATATAAATTGGATAGTCTATATTTTATAGATAATCAAGTATAATAGCATAATCTTAATTTAAAAAAAAAAACAAGAAACAAAATAACTACATCACTTGTTAGAAAGTTGGCACATATAATAATTATTTTACAGAAAGTTTCATATAAGGATGTTGTACCCAAGTGCAGATACATGTGGGGGCTGACCTGGGCTGCAGCCCGGGTCAGGTTTTTTTTTTTTTTTTTAACCTATGTATGCTTAGCCCTCCATCCAGAGCCCCTATTTCATTCTGAATCTGATGGAGCTCGGTGCCTGGTTGATATTTGCTCGAATGCTGGTGAAACGAATAATGCGCGTAAGTTGGTTGATGAAATGTCTCAACCAGATTTGGCTACTTGGAACACTTTGATTTCTGGATTTTCTTGTAATTAGTTTGATAATGATTTTTTTTCATGTTTTTCGAGAAATGTTTTACATGGAAGTGAAGCCTAACATTAGCCATTAGCACATTTGCTACCTTGTTTGGGATATAATCGAAGTGGGGAGTTTTTTGATTTTGGAAAATCTTGTCATAGAGTTGACTTGCTTATAAACTTGGATATACAATGAAGGAGTCTATAGACTATAATGTCTGCAATGTTTCTATTTATGCTAATTGTGGAAAAATGTTGGCTGCGAGGAATATTTTTGATTCTTAACATTCAAGAAACTTACTATTTGTATTGTCATAATATCTGCTTATGTGATAAAACTTGGATTCGAGAAAGTGCCGTCACAGCCTCTTGTCCATTAATGCAAAATTAGGAGATATTGCTTCGGCTGAGTTTTTTTTGTAATGTCTACCAAAAGAACCTCCTGTCTTGGAATTAAATGGTTTCAACATATTCCAGCAGTGGCCTCTAGAATCGTAGTTTGACAATTTGACTGCATTCCATGACATGCAGATGGATGCAATATCAACTATTACTTATCAGTAGTGTGCTCTGAATTGGAGGCTATTTTGCTTGTAAAATTTGCACATGTTTTTAGCGAATTTTGTTTTAGCCCAGGGCGGATCCAAATCTTGGATCCGCCCTTGGTTGTACCATTTTTATAAATTAAGTATGATCCCCAGCTAGAGATAGGGATATGACTTCAAAACTCGATTGAAGTGGGTCGGGTCTGTCCTATTGCCATGTCTATGGCCAATAGCGGCAATCCGAACAATACAGAATGTATATATTTTGTAATATTAGCTGCAATAATGGCCTTGATATAATTGTACCTACAAATTTATGGGGGGTAAATCTGACAAGTTCTTTTTTCTTTTAGTATGGGCCTATGGGGCACAAATTTCATCCGATTTTTTGAACTTACCATAGTTACCGTGTGAACCAATTGACATTCAAACAAGATTGAGCCAAAAGCCAAGAAACTTCACTCTATATAAAGCCAAGTATAAGCCCAAATGCCCAGAAATCAAGAAACAGAGAAAATAATATAAAATATATGGCTTATGGAATTATAATTTCTAGTTAAAATTACGAAACACTTAATTTAATTGTACTTGTTGAAGAAATTATTCATAAATAAAGCTTCAAAATCAAGAATTTGGAGTGTGACAACCACCCTCTCTGTGTGCCAGTTTGCATTTTATTTCTTGTTGATGAGAAAATTCTGTCTTTTTCTTCTTCGCACACAAACACACACTTCTCTAACTCTGAAATAAAGGAAGCCAGACCTCTGCAGAGATGTTCTAGTGTCTACCACCATTCTTGAAATTCTATCTTTTTTCTATCAAGCTTCTTTGGGACTGAACAATTGTATATTTCTCTTTAACTTTCTTTGATTAGTGAGTGGTTTTTGCCATTTTTATCACTGGGAGAAAATGTTCAGGGAAGAAGAAAAAACCAAATTTAGTTCTTCTTTGAGTCCTTTGTTAGATGTAAAATTCAGCCCTTTTCAGATCTATCATTAATCCACCTTCTAATTCACTTCATTGTATTATTGTTCGCTTCTGTTTGTTGTTTTTGAGCGAGTAAAATGAGCAAAGAAGAGTTCTTGAAGATCCAGGTACTTGTTCTCGAAGAAATTTTTCATCTAATTTTTTTTTTGGTATTTGTCTGTAAAATGTGGTTTCTGTGTGTGTTTATGTAATTTGCCTTTATGGACCTTGCTTGTTGTGAACTCAAGATCTTTAATGTCATTTTGCTTTTTGGAGTTACAAGAAATCAATGTGCTTCACTTTCACTTTATATTTAAGTGTTTGCTTCTGGCTTTGACTGTAGCTTCTGAATGATGAAGTGGTAAGCTTTATCCTGTGGTTTTTTCTTTTGGTTTTGCTTTTACTTGCAGACTTGTGTTCTCAAAGTCAATATACACTGCGATGGTTGTAAGCAGAAAGTGAAGAAAATATTGCAGAAGATTGATGGTACAGCTCTATATCTACGAACGATTCTTTTTAATATTCTTGTATTTGTTTTTAATCTAATCCATGCCAAAAGAACTCGAATCTTTCTCCGCAAATCTTTGTGTTCGAGAATTATTCCTGTTCAAATCTTTATATCTAATCCATGCCAAAAGATATATTTTTTGGTTGAATTTGGTTTCATGTTAAATTTTTTATAGGATTTGTGTTCAAATTGTGTTTGTGTATCAGGGGTCTACACCACAAACATTGATTCAGAACAGTTGAAGGTTACAGTATCCGGAAATGTTGATCCATCCACACTGATCAAGAAGCTGATCAAGAATGGGAAACACGCAGAATTATGGGGTGCATCAAAACTAAACAATGATCTTCAAAACCAGCTTAATAATCAGTTAAAGAATTTGCAAATTGAGCAATCAAAATGTGGTAGCAACAGAGGCCAGAATCCGAAAGGTGGCAGCAACCAGCCAAAAGGAGGTCCTCCGGCGGGTCAACTTCAGCAGCTTCCACAGATGAAAGGGTTTCAAAATCTGAAAAATCCGCCGCAGTTTATGAAGGATCTTAAGATGCCGCTTAACAAGGAGCAAAATCAGAAATCTAACAAGTTTAACTTGCCTGTGGATGAAGATTTTAGTGATGATGAGTCTGATTATGATTATGATGATGATGACGGCGAGTATGATGATGCCGAGTTTGAAGATGATGATTTGGAGGATGCTCCATTGAATAAGATGAACCCGATAACCGGTAATGGCCACGGTGGTCCATTGATGCCGAAAATGCCTATGAGTAACATGATGGGAGGAAATAATGGAGGTGGAAGCACCAAGGTTGGTGGAGGTGGTGCGAATATTCCGGTTCAAATGAATGTCGGTCGTGGTGGAGGTGGAGGTGGTGGAAATGGTGGCAATAAAGGTAGTACTGGGAACAACAATGGTGGTCATCAAAACCAAGGTGGTGGAAAGAGTGGCAAGAATGGTGGTGGTCAGCCTCAAGAAAGCAAAAATGGTGGCAGCGCCGGCATCAGCAGAGACAATGGTGGTCATAGCAAGAATGGTGGTGCTGCCAACGGAAACAACTTTATGGCAAATGTGGCCGCCGAGAAAGGAGGTGGAATGCCAAATATGATGGGCATGATTCCTGGTGGTAGTATGGGGCAAATGGGCAACCTCCCGGTACGCTCCATGGGCCAAATCAGCAATCTTGCTGCCGTTCAAGGCCTACTGACCTCAGCCATGAACACCGGTGGAGGCGCTGGTGGCAGTGGATACTTTCAAGGCGGTCCTCTCCCTGAGCACCTAGCCCGAAACCCCTTGTACCAGCAGCCACTAGCAGCTATGATGATGAACCAGCAACAAGCCAACGGTAACGAGAGGTTTCATTCAATGATGTATGCCCGCCCACCACCAGCCGTAAATTACATTCCTCCACCTTATCCGCCGTACTCATACCCATATCCTCCTGCACCAGTTGAGCGGGCCGACCAATACACCATGTTCAGTGATGAAAACACCTCAAGCTGCAGTGTTATGTGAAGATCAAAATTGATACCAAAACTAAAGCCTGATTCTGCTCAAAGTTGTTGACTTGTTACTAGTCTTGATGATGCCATGATATACATAGAAATTGCGTTTATTTTGGTTTTATTTTACTATTTCGAACCCTAAGTTTAGATTTAGTGTTCATGACAATGTTTATGTGTTGGAAACATGAATAAAATAAAGAAATGGGGACTTGGTGAATGAAAGTAAAATGTCCCATTTCTCTGGGTTTTTCTCTGACAAGTCTTTACTATTACTTATATATCTCACTTTTCTTGAGAAGTAATTTCCCTTGTGGGGGTGTTTTGTAGAACTAGTTATCCCCTTCTCTATGTTTTCACTAAGACCCTAGCTAGTCCTTGTCGAATATATTAATACCAAAAAGTTGATTGAACATTGAACTAGTATTCAATTATTCCCACGAATCATAGGATTAAATAAATGGATTTTTAAGTCTGAAAATGTTGTGCAAATTGTAACTCAAAGGTTAGAGTAGAACAGACAATAAAAATATAGGAAAATGATTATTATAAAACATATGACCTTCTTGCCTCACACACACACACACACATATGCATTTAAATTAATCTCAACAGTCAACACCCATCACATCTTGAAGATACGAAGATTCATCAAATGCGTTTTTTTTTATTTATTTTTATGTATAGATATATCCAAAAGGATAAATTAAAGGGAGAATGATTAAAATTTAGAAGCAAATTAATAGCATGCAGCATTTACATTACGAGAGAATGGCCGCCGGCCACTGATACATAAGATCAATACAACTATTCATTTTCGATAATATGGAATATTTCGTGATGTCAAATAAATCATTGGAGGATGCCCCGCAAAGCACAATCCTCAAGTAGTATCAATAATACCCATACAGCTTCCATGAAAACACATCGAGTTACCCTTGCAGCTTTCATGAAAACACATCGAGTGGGCCACAATGTGATGATTAGAAACTATTTAATCCAGGCCAAAATGCTACATATCAGTTATATTTGTATTATGCATAATTTATTCAAGATACAAATTTAATCTTTTTTCCCAAAAAATTATTTTTTGGAAAACTAGACAAAGGTACATCAAACGGGACTATGCATGAGTTTCAACTTAATAGATTGTAATGTCTTTATGTTAGATATAACGGTCTAAATTTAATTTATATATATGAGATCCATTTTTTATATGGATCACACGTATATAAATCACATTTGAATCTTGGATGTAGTATGAGGATGACAAGGATTTAGTTTCCCGATTTAGTTTCCCAACAAATCGTCTAGTTTTCTGGAGGTTATAATTATATCTTGATTTTAAAAAACATCATAATCATAGTAGCATTTAGTACACTACTTTGGATGATCATTTAAATTATCTGTAGATAACTTAGATGATTATTAAACTAAAGATAAATAATCTTTTATTTGGTATCTAAGATTAGTAAAACATGGAAACATAATAATATGTTTGATATGGTTGATTAAACATTATATATATGTAAAGTAGGTACTAAAATGACTAAAACACCCTTGATTTTAAATATTGAATTCTTAATAATTGATTAGGACATGTTAATTTATATTTTGGTAAACTAAACATGTTAATTATTTTTAAAAAATATATAATTACATGTAAGAATTTTTTTAAAATTAAAATGAATAATTTTCTTACTTAGATATAAATTATATAAATTTAATTCAGAAGAATTCTTTTTTCTATAAAATATTTATAATAATATTTTTCCCAAACAAATAAACATAAACACAAAAAAATTCCATATTGACGAGGGGCGGGCGGCCAACCTTCTCCACATTTACATATAATAATACAAATTTATATGAATTTTTAAAATAATTATTTAATTAATTCTATTTATCTATTTATTTTATTAATTTAAGGGTAAACTCACTTATCCCTACCTCCAAACATAACTTTAACATTCCTCCATATATCAAAGATTCTTTATTCTAACTCCCTACCATACTTCTTTTCTTTATTCAAACTCCCTACAAACCTCAAAAAGTCATAAAAGCCCTTACTTTAATTGCATAAAAACTCCCTAATGCTTTTAGGATTTTAACAAAACACCCAAAATCTCATTTTTTCTAATAAACAACTCCAAATAAGGGATACGTAAATGACTCAGTGGAGACAATTATCAAGACTTTGGTTCACCTATGTAATCCCCATAATTCGCCTATTAGTTAAGATTTAAATTCATACATTCTAAGGTGACGATTTTTCTAATGTACTTGTTATACTTTGGTCCAGTTATAACAAATAACGTAGCAATAAGCTACTTCTGTATCCTTATTGAACAATCAATATGTATGTCGATTTATGAAAACTTCTAGCCTTCACTATCACACGTGTGTTCGATTTTACTTGGTCAGTCTCAATCTAAACCCACGACCTAATTTACTATATCGTATTGCAATATCCTATGGTCAATTCAATCGTAATAAATAATCGTTCAAAGGTGATCAATCTCTCAAAAGCATTAACAACAATAAACTATGCACAAAGAATTGTAAGAATCAATCAAAAACCTTAAATTGAATTACGGGTTCAAACATGGGATTCCTTAAGTCTTGACAACAAAACTTAGCCAAAAATCATCATCAAATAACAATGTAAAATCATGTTTTGCAACAAATTAATCATTAAAATCTGAAAATAAAAGAAGAACAAAGTTTAGAAATACTGAATAACGTTAGGCGATGACTCCTTACAAGAAGTGGATGTGGTTGACCTGTTAAGAAAAAGAGCAGCCGCACGCACTGAGATGTATAAAATAAGATTCACTAACGCTTATGAAAAGGGTTTGCCCAAGGGTTTTCAAGTTGGGTATCTGGTATGGCGGAGAACTAACGCGGCTAGGATGTAAAGAAATTAGAACCAAAATGGGAAGGCCCTTACAAAGTGAAGGCAGTGATCGGGCGAGGGTCAGATAGACTGGAAGATCAGCTGGGCCGAGAATTGGCAAGACCATGGAATGTTCACAACCTTAAGAAGTACTTTATATTGTAATTTGACTATTGTTTTTATGATTGTTAGAGTACTTTGGATATTAATAAAGTATTTTACTTTTGTATAAACTTTGTTTAGTTTATTCATGGGATCAGAATGTTTGGTCCATGTTTAAACCGAAATTTCCTAAATGGTTGTGCTCGGGATGATCGAGCTTGTTCGGAATTTTATTAGTTTATTCATGGGATCGGGATGTTTGGTCCATGTTTAAACCTAAAAATTTCTAAGTAATTGTGCTCAAGATGTTCGAGCTTGTTCGGAATTTTATTAGTTTATTCATGTGATCGGGATGTTTGGTCCATGTTTAAACCTAAAATTTCCTAAATGGTTGTGCTCGGGATGATCGAGCTTGTTCGGAATTTTATTAGTTTATTCATGGGATCGTGATGTTTGGTCCACGTTTAAACCTAAAAGTTTCTAAGTGATTGTACTCGGGATGTTGGGCTTGTTCGGAATTTTATTAGTTTATTCATGAGATAAGGATGTTTGATCCATGTTTAAACATAAAATTTCCTAAGTGATTGTTCTCGGGACGTTCGAGCTTGTTCTGAATTTTAGTGGTTTATTTATGAGATCGGGATGTTATGCCCATGTTTAAACCTAAAATTGCCTAAGTGATTGCGCTCAGAATGTTCGAGCTTGTTCAACATTTTATTAGTTATTCATGGATCGGGATGTTTGGTCCATGTTTAAACATAAAATTTCTTAAATGGTTGTGCTCGCAATGATCGAGCTTGTTCAGAATTTTATTAGTTTATTCATGGGATCAGGATGTTTGGTCCATGTTTAAACCTAAAATTTTCTAAGTGATTGTGCTCGGGATGTTTGAGCTTGTTCGGAATTTTATTAGTTCATTCATGGGATCGGGGTGTTTGGTCATTGTTTAAACCTAAAATTGAATAAGTGGTTGTGCTCGGGGCGATCGAGCTTGTTCGGAGTTTATTCATGAGATCGGGTTGTTTGGTCCATATTTAAATCTAAAATTTCCTAAGTGATTGTGCTCGGGCTTATCGAGCTTGTTCGGAATTCATTAGTTTATTCGATGGATCGGGATGTTTGGTCCATGTTTCTAAAATTGCCTAACTGGTTGTGTTCGGGATGTTCGAGCTTGTTCGAAATTTTAGTTGTTTATTCGTGGGATCGGGGTATTTGGTCCATGTTTAAACCTAAAAATTCCTCAGTGACGGTGCTCGGGATGTTCGAGCTTGTTCGGAATTTTATTAGTTTGTTTATTCATGGGATCGGGATGTTTGGTCCATGTGTAAACCTAAAATTACATAAGTGGTTATGCTCGGGATGGTCGAGCTTGTTCGTTATTATAATATATACAGACAAGAAGCTACAAAAAGATACTCATTTTCATTAAAGAAAAGAGTTACAAGTGCTAGTGAAATAACAGAAGATACATCCCTACTCTATCTTTTAAATAGCTCATCAGGAAGACTTGCTTCTTGGTCCAAAAAGTTCGAAGAGGTGCCTTCAGATTGATAACCCTTCGCCTCAAATTGGAGAACACAAGCTTCAGACCCATGCTCGAAGAATTTGGAAGCGCAGCCAGACTCTGTATTGCCATACTCCTCGGACTTCAGAAAGTCAGCTTTCCTCTTCAACCAGATTTCCTCTACCAGAGCTTCGAAATAAGCTTTTTCTTGAGCATATTGCTCGGATAGAGTTTTGTTGATCCATTCAAGATCAACCGCCTTTCTCTCCAGCTCCCCGGACTTTCTCCGCTATTCCTCGAGAGCCTTCTGGACCATTTCCTGAGCTTTTTGTCAGATTTGTGTTGCTCCTGGAGAAGGGCCATGTTCTTTTGCAAGTCCTCGCACATGTTTTGGAACTGATCCCGCTCCTTGTACCAAGCAGTGTTCTCCACCTAGGTGGAGTGGAATCGGTTTAGGAGATCCCCCGCCATCATGTGGGCCTGCGCAAAAAGACAGTGGAATAAAGAGCAGGAACAAAAATACTTAGAAAGTCTGAGAAAAGAAAAATCCGACTTACCTTCACCAAGGAAGTAGAAAAATCATGAAAATCATGCACCAAGTTGCTGAAAGCTAACTCCCAGATAAGCTTTCTACCTGGACTGTTGGGAGAGAATGAAAGGAAGGATTTGGATTCTGCGGTCAGGTTTTTTCATGAAAGGAACATGAGGAGAATAGTCCTGATGGGGAACTTGTTTTCGGGGGGTGGGGCTAAGGTTGATGGGACCAGAGGAGGTGTGGTTGGGATGAAGCTCGGGGTTTGGGAGGGGGAGTTGCGGGCACTGTCTTTTTGGCAGGAGGGGTTCTGGAGGAGGAACCTTGGCCATCATGTGATGCCCTCTTACGAGGACGTGTAACCAAGGGTTTCCCCTCAGGTTGATCGGTGATGTCTATTATTGGGGAAGTGGGGACGACCACTGGCAGAGGCTCCACAACCGAATGTGCTAGATCATTTGATCTCGATGCTTAGCTTGATTCTTCGAGGTCTTACCCTTCAAGTTGGCCAGCATTCTGGATCTATTCATTTTCTCCTCTGAATGAAAGGGACAACGAGATTAGTTCGAGAAATATTCACTATTTGTGAGAATGAGAAGATGCTCTAGTCACTCACCGAGGGGCATGCGTAATGATGCGCCCTTCGGGCTCAGCAAGAACAAGTACATCAGTCCGTCGTCAATAAGCTCTGCCAGGTCGTAACACTGGTCGCCAAGTTGCCGACGAACGGACAAATATGGTTCTTTCTCAAGGAGACCATTGATGTATTTACCCTCAGAAGACTTTCCCTCCACACCATGGACAGTCCCTAAGGATGAGATGGATGAGCAAAAAGTAAAATTTTTTCCACTCCTTTATTGAAGAGGGGTAGTTCTTAAGGAAATCGACCCCTGTTCTGGAAAAGAAATAAAAAAAGACCAACTTCCTTCTCATTTAACTGGAAGAAACATGAAATAATTTAGGAGTGGGGGTGAATCCTTGAAAAGAAAGAACGATAAAAAACCAGCCAACAACCTATATCTGTTGGGAAACAGTTGGCTGAGCGAAACAACAAAATAATTGGCAACAACAAGAAAGAAAGCGGGAATAGGAAAATGCAAGTCCCCTCAAAGTTGGTCTAGATAAAAAGGAAAATAACCCTCGAGGGTAAATGGGGGCGTGATCCTGAAGAGGGAGCAATAATAGAGGTACTTTCAAGAATCTCCCATTTGTCTCGGATGGGGGAGAGGTGTTGACTAGTACGAATCATCAACTCGAAGATTTCTGTGATATCCCGAAATGATTATGTGATTTAAACATTAATTATGTTATGAAGATTATGGTATTAATTCATTGGGTTGAATTAATAATATTGGGGAAATGCATTTCAGGGAGCACGTGATATATGTTGGGATTTTGGGTTGTGGCATGATTATTTTGGGGTGTGTGTTGGTCATTGTGGTATAGCATGTTTAATTGGAATTTGAAGTATTTTATTGATTAAATACTATAAAAAATATCATGTGAGGATATTTTAATACATTGTGCTAAATATCGGGACCAAAACATAAAACATCGCATAACCCACCACCCAACCACCCCCTTCCCCCTTGACCCATACCCTGCCAGCTGATTACCCATGCCTCTTTCCCACTCTCCCACTCCACCTTCCCATTTCTGAAACTCTTCCCTTTCTTTCCCAAAAATTGTCCAGCAGCTGCTAAGCAATAAGGTGGAGGAGATCTACCATTTTATTGCTTGGAAACCTTGCAAAAATCGGAGCAAAAGAGGGTGAGGAACCATGTTCTGTTTTGGTTTAAGTTTTGTTTGAATTCATGTTTTTATTGGTGTGAAAATGGCATGCTAGCTTATGTTTTATTAAACCTTCGATTCAAGTACATTCATGGTGTTTTTATGAAGTTCCTAGCATGTTTACTTGAGCATGTTATATATTTTATGTGGTAGATTTGTTGGTATAAAAATTGGTGCTCGAAAATCTGGGAAAAGAATTGAGATACCCTGTTTCCAGAAAGCTTGGGTGAGTACTGATGTAGTTGGGTGATTTTGATGCATGTGGGTTTAAGTTTGGGTGGAACTTCAATTTGAATACATTCATGGTAGTACCTAGTAGCTCTTGGCATGTTTGTTCAAGCATGTGGTATGTCTTATATGTTATAATTGTTGGTATGAAGATGGGTGTTCGAGAAATCTGGAAAAATCGCACACAGAGCATGTGGCGATCGATCGCTAAAAACGCAGCGATCGATCGCCGAAGGCCAGTAGCCAAAATCAAAGGCAGACGATCGATGGCCATAAATTGCGCGATCGATCGCCTCGAGCCAGTGAAGTCTGGCGATCGATCGCCTCGATGTAGCGATCAATCGCCAGATGCTGAATAGTGGTAATTGATGTTTTTGTTGGATTTTTTGATTTTGGTCTATAAATTGGCATCTAATATTGTGTTGTACACTGGTGTAGAGCCTTCACAGATAGCTACACAAACGCAGGGGATATAGTCCTGCAACACACCATATTTTGGAAAGGTACGTAAGCGACGTACGGGCATCCCAATGGTAACATGTATTATATATTCATTATTTGACATACGATAAATGCGAGTTGTGCATTATGAGTACGATACATGTTGTTATGCATTGTTGTTGCATATGTATGTTGTGGAATAAATGGTGTGTATTCCACGAGTCAGGGTTATCACAGTGATGATTTTAATGCTTACCGCTTATACCGCTAAAAATGTGGAGCGGGAGGGGGGAGGCTCGCTTGCACATGGAGGCGAGATTTACCATACGAAGCGAGGATAGAAATACCGCTTGTATGAAGAAGCGAGGGAGGGGAGTTCCGCTTGTTCTAAAAGTTATGAAGCGAGGGGCATTAAAATACACTGATGATAAACTGACTAAGGATTGAAGTAAAGATTTAAGAAGTAAAGATATGCCATGACATTTATTTAAAGAAACCATAATATCATGTATTGATTTGATTATGAGTTATGGTACAGGGACAACCAAAATGGGCGTTTTAAATGCATTGGAATTCAGGAAGTATCCTATGCCTATGATTTATGCATTTATGCCTTACATTCATATTATGATTGATATGAACTATGATGTGCTCATGTGTTGGGGGTTGTCTTTGTAGGTGCTTTTGACATGGAGAACCAGGGTCGGGGTTGATACGCTGAGCTGTAAGGAGTGCTACAGGATTAGCAGAATAGAGAATTACTTCTGTATAGCCTCTACAAAGTGTAGAGTAAGACTATAGTTTAGTAACATTTTGTTAGGAATATGTATGATTCCTTTTTGAACTTTTGGTACTGTAATCTCTTAAGCTCAGGATTATCAACACAACCTAATACTCTGATTTATGAATGATTAGTTCTCTTATTTGCACCTTAGTATCTTGTATAGATAACGGGGTCTCACATTTAGTGGTATCAGAGCAGTTGTTAGATAACCGGGGAACGAGTAAAGGGTAGCCTTTAGAAACAAGTTGGCTAGGTATTCATTGGTGGGCATGTTGATGCATATAGTGCATATTTTTGTATAAATTGTTATACTAACATGCTTTTGAATATGATTACTCTTGTTATCTAATGGCTTATATTATGAACTGCTTTTGGTATTGTTGTTAACCCCTGTGTTACAGCATGGCGGCTATTAATCCGGAGAACCCTA
Organism: Haberlea rhodopensis; assembly: GCA_907163345.1. Taxonomy (NCBI): domain Eukaryota; kingdom Viridiplantae; phylum Streptophyta; class Magnoliopsida; order Lamiales; family Gesneriaceae; genus Haberlea; species Haberlea rhodopensis. The sequence goes on along the minus strand of CAJQUN010000710.1, from coordinate 191,075 downwards.
ATGAAGAGGTGGGAGATGTATGCAGTATCAATGCCAGTATTGCTCAGACAAATCCTCTACCGCCACCTGTTGTAGGCGTGGAGCCTAGTGCACAGATACTGCTACCAGGGGAGATAAGTTTGACCCAGTTCTTGAGCTATCATCCACCGCTATTTGAAGGGACTGAAACTGGGGAAGCAGCCGAGGAATGGCTAGAGAGATTAGAGCAGATATTTCTATCGGCACCCTGTGCACAGACTGTCTGGCTGAGATTGGCAGAGTTTCAGTTGGCGAAGAAGTCTTCCATGTGGTGGAAGACAACAGTTATGGAGCTGAGGGCACGGGGTATGATAGTGGATTGGACTGTGATCAGGACCCGGTTCCTTAACCGGTATTTCTCCGCCGCTGCCAGACAAGTAAAAGAAGATGAGTTCACCAACCTGAAGCAGGGCAGCTTGACTGTATCAGATTATGCCATGCAATACTCTTCACTGTTGAGGTATGTGCCTCACATTGCTGTAAACAGTCATGCCAAGATGAGGCATTTTCTGAAAGGGCTGAGGCTAGAGTTATTTGATCGGGTTGTCTCCAACAACCCCAGCTCATTTTATGATGCCCTGACTAGGGCAGAGCTGTCAGAGATTGGGGTTAGTATGTACAAGGAAGCTGTACCCCCTTTTGTACCACCACAGAGACCAGCTGTTGACAGCCCGAGGCCACGAGGAGACCAGTTTAAGCCTCGTGGGGCTTCTTCATCTTCTAGATTTGGTGGGAAGAAATTTCAGAATCAGAAGCAGGGTAATCGGGGACCAGCGCAGGGAAATAGAACAGGAGGGAACAAGTGTGACAACTGTGGAGGATTTCACTTGACATGTGACTGCCGAGGTTGTTATGTTTGTGGCAGGGTGGGCCACCTGGCTCGGGCTTTCCCCAATCGGGTAGGTCAGGCAGACCCTGGGCCAAATAGGCCAAGATTTGACGCTAGGACGGCACCACCGAGACAGCAGTTTGCACCTCGACCACAGGGAGGTCAGGCGGCAGGACCGCCGCAGGGTCAAGTATATGCATTGACGCGTGAGCAGGCAGAGACAGCCCCGGAGGAGGTGATTGCTGGTACGTGCCACTTACTTACGTACCCTGCATTTATTTTAGTAGATACAGGTGCTTCTCATTCATTTGTATCTTCTGCTTTTGTGGAGAGACACCACTTGTGTTCGTCTCCGTTGCCCACGCCTCTTATGGTTTCGACACCCACGGGGAAGCATGTAATTGTAGATCGACTACTATCTGATTGCCTCATTTATTTTGAGGGGAATGATCTGAGGGCCGATCTGATTTTGTTAGATATGGCAGATTTTGACTGTATTGTCGGTATTGATGTGTTGAGCAGATACCAGGCCGTGGTTGATTGCCGACAGAGGATGGTGCGTTTTCTGTCTGATCAGGGGTTTCAGTGGACCTTCTATGGGGATGGCTCTCGTCCCAAGATTCCGTTGATTTTGGCAGTTAAGATGTCGCGGTTGTTAGAACGCGGTCACTCATGCTATCTTATTTATGCCGTGGACGTATCAGAGGAAAAGGAAGAGTTGAGGATCGAGGATATACCAGTAGTTGCGGAATTCACCGATGTGTTTTCGGATGAGATTCCAGGATTTCCGCCGATCAGAGATGTAGAGTTTGAGATTGAGTTACTGCCAGGGACATCTGCTGTTTCCCGTGCCCCTTATAGGATGGCACCGGCTGAGCTGAGGGAGCTGAAAGTGCAGTTGCAGGAGCTTCTTGACAAAGGATACATTCGCCCTAGTGTATCACCTTGGGGTGCACCAGTCTTGTTCGTAAAGAAAAAGGATGGTTCGATGCGCCTGTGCATTGATTACCTTCAATTGAATAAAGTGACGATTAAGAACAAGTACCCCCTTCCGAGGATTGATGGCTTATTTGATCAGCTTCTGGGCACAGAGCTTTACTCGAAGATTGACTTGAGGTCAGGCTATCACCAGATACGAGTTAGAGCTGATGACATACAAAAGACAACCTTTCGAACTCGGTATGGGCACTATGAGTTCTTAGTGATGCCATTCGGGGTGACGAATGCCCCTGCAGTATTTATGAGCTTGATGAACAGAATATTTCAGAGGTATCTTGATCAGTTCGTGATCGTGTTTATTGATGACATTCTGGTTTATTCAAGAAGTAAGGAAGAGCATGCCAATCACTTGAGGACGGTGCTTCAGATCCTCAGAGATCATCAGTTGTACGCCAAGCTCAGCAAGTGTGAGTTCTGGCTGAGCAGTGTAGCGTTCTTGGATCATATTATCTCTCGAGAGGGGATATCAGTAGATCCCAGGAAGATAGAGGCAGTTATGGATTGGTCTACGCCTACTACAGTTCCTGAGATCCGAAGTTTCCTTGGTTTGGCTGGGTATTATCGACTCTTTGTCGAAGGATTTTCAAAGATTGCCAAGCCATTGACACGGTAAACTCAGAAGGGAGTTCCATTCTTTTGGTCGGAAGCTTGTGAGCAGAGCTTCCAGGAATTGAAGCACAGATTGACTTCAGCGCCAGTATTGGTGATTCCCAGGGAGAACAAGGGTTCGCTCTCTATACTGACGCATCGCTTCAGGGTTTAGGATGCGTGCTGATGCAGGATAAGCACGTTGTGGCTTATGCTTCAAGACAATTAAAGCCACACGAGACGAGGTATCCAGTCCATGATTTTGAACTAGCAGCTATAGTGTTTGCCTAGAAGATATGCCGACACTACTTATACGGTACCTCATTCACTATCTTCACTGATCACAAGAGCCTGAAATTCTTGTTTACGCAGGCTGAACTGAATATGAGACAGGGGAGATGGATGGACCTGCTGAAGGACTATGATTGTGAAATCGAATACCATCCTGGAAAAGCAAATCTGACAGCCGACGCTTTGAGTCGGAAAGTTAAGAACATGGCAGAGGATACCATGTGTCTATCAGCTATGATGGGCTCCTACTGTCAGTTGGGTTTTGATTATGATGTGTCTGCTTCACCGTACATGTTTTGACCTTATTAGCTGAGCCCGTTATTTATGATCACATCAGGAAGGCTCAGGAGACTGACGAGGAAGTTCAGAGATGGTTGTCAGTGGTTCGTCTGGGTCAGTCGTCGAAGTTCAGTACGGCGGAGGATGGTTCCTTGAGGTTAGGTGATCGATGGGTGGTTCTGAATACGCCTGAGTTGTTTCAGGGAATATTACAGTTAGCTCATTGCAGCAGGATGAGTATCCATCCGGGCGGAAAGAAAATGTATAATGACTTATGTAGCCAGTTTTGGTGGAGAATAATGAAACAAGATGTCACCACATTCGTCAAGAGATGTCTGATTTGTCAGCAAGTGAAGGCTGAGAGACAGAGGCCTGGTGGTGAGCTTAAAAGTTTGGAGATACCAGAATGGAAGTGGGAGCACGTAGCCATGGACTTCGTGACCCACTTACCGAGGACTGTTTCGGGTTTTGATGCTATCTGGGTAGTCGTGGACAGACTGACTAAAGTAGCTCACTTCATTCCATACTGTATGACCTTCACGTACTTGAGGATGGCTCAGTTATATGTCAGAGATGTGGTGAGACTGCATGGGATCCCTGTTTCGATTGTGTCTGATCGAGACCGCGGTTTACATCTCACTTCTGGGAAGGTCTTCAGTCAGCTATGGGTACAGAATTGAGGTTGAGCACAGCATACCATCCCCAAACTGACGGACAGACCGAGCGTACCATACAGACGCTCGAAGATATGTTATGGGCTTGTGTGTTGGAGTTCGATACTTCGTGGCATGACTCAGTGGCCTTGGTAGAATTTTCTTATAACAATAGCTACCAGGCAAGCATACAGATGGCCCCTTTTGAGGCTCTCTACGGTAGATGTTGTAGGTCACCGTTATGTTGGGACGGCGTGGATCGTAAATCGGTCGGAGGACGAGAGTTGGTCCAAGAAATGGAAGAAAAGGTAAAGGTGATCAGAAGGACAATGAAAGTAGCCTAGGACAGACAGGTAGCGTATGCTAATCAACGGCGTCGACCGTTAGAGTTTCAGTTGGGCGACAAGGTCTTTTTGAAGATCTCACCTTTCAGAGGTGTAGTACGTTTTGGGAGGCGGGAGAAGTTATCCCCAAGATATGTTGGGCCGTACGAGATCTTACAGTGTATTGGTACTCTAGCATACCGATTAGCTTTACCGCCTTCTCTGTCTGGTATACACGATGTGTTTCATGTGTCTATGTTGCGGAAGTACGAGCCAGATCCTTCTCATGTGTTGCAACCTTATGAGGTTCAGATAGAGTCCGATGTTTCCTATGTGGAGCGGCCTGTCAGGATATCGGGCAGATCGCAGATTACGAAACAAAGTTATTCCTATGGTCAAAGTTCAGTGGGATCGTAGGGGTGTCAAGGAGGCCACGTGGGAGACGGAGCGACACATGGTCCAGCACTATCCAGAACTGTTTTCCGGTATGTGATTTATGTTTTGTTTTATTTTGGGTAAGTGCATACTGATTTCGAGGACGAAATCTTATAAGTAGGGGAGTATTGTGATATCCCCGAAATGATTATGTGATTTTAAACATTAATTATGTTATGAAGATTATGGTATTAATTCATTGGGTTGAATTAATAATATTGGGGAAATACATTTCAGGGTGCATGTGATATATGTTGGGATTTTGGGTTGTGGCATGATTATTTTGGGTGTGTGTTGGTCATTGTGGTATAGCATGTTTAATTGGAATTTGAAGTATTTTATTGATTAAATACTAAAAAATATCATGTGAGGATATTTTAATACATCGTGCTCAATACCGGGACCAAAACATAAAACATCACATAACCACCACCCAACCACCCCCCCCCCCCCCCCTTGACCCATACCCTGCCAGCTGATTACCCATGCCTCTTTCCCACTCTCCCACTCCACCTTCCCATTTCTGAAACTCTTCCCTTTCTTTCCCAAAAATCCTCCAGCAGCTGCTAAGCAATAAGGTGGAGGAGATCTACCATTTTATTGCTTGGAAACCTTGCAAAAATCGGAGCAAAAGAGGGTGAGGAACCATGTTCTGTTTTGGTTTAAGTTTTGTTTGAATTCATGTTTTTATTGGTGTGAAAATGGCATGCTAGATTCAAGTACATTCATGGTGTTTTTATGAAGTTCCTAGCATGTTTACTTGAGCATGTTATATATGTTATGTGGTAGATTTGTTGGTATAAAAAGTGGTGCTCGAAAATCTGGGAAAAGAATTGAGATACCCTGTTTCCAAAAAGCTTGGGTGAGTACTGATGTAGTTGGGTGATTTTGATGCATGTGGGTTTAAGTTTGGGTGGAACTTCAATTTGAATACATTCATGGTAGTACCTAGTAGCTCTTGGCATGTTTGTTCAAGCATGTGGTATGTCTTATATGCTATAATTGTTGGTATGAAGATGGGTGTTCGAGAAATCTGGAAAAATCGCGCACAGAGCATGTGGCGATCGATCGCTACAAACGCAGCGATCGATCTTCGAAGGCCAGTAGCCAAAATCAAAAGCAGGCAATCGATCGCCATAAATTGTGCGATCGATCGCCTCGAGCCAATGAAGTCTGGCGATCGATCGCCTCGATGTAGCGATCGATCGCCAGATGCTGAATAGTGGTAATTGATGTTTTTGTTGGATTTTTTGATTTTGGTCTATAAATTGGCATCTAATATTGTGTTGTACACTGGTGTACAGCCTTCACAGATAGCTACACAACGCAGGGGATAGAGTCCTGCAACACACCATATTTTGGAAAGGTACGTAAGCGACATACGAGCATCCCAACGGTAACATGTATTATATATTCATTATTTGACATACGATAAATGCGAGTTGTGCATTATGAGTACGATACATGTTGTTATGCATTGTTTGCATATGTATGTTGTGGAATAAATGGTGTGTATTCCACGAGTCAGGGTTATCACAGTGATGATTTTAATGCTTACCGCTTATACCGCTAAAAATGTGGAGCGGGAGGGGGGAGGCTCGCTTGCACATGGAGGCGAGATTTACCATACGAAGCGAGGATAGAAATACCGCTTGTATGAAGAAGCGAGGGAGGGGAGTTCCGCTTGTTCTAAAAGTTATGAAGCGATGGGCATTAAAATTCACTGATGATAAACTGACTAAGGATTGAAGTAAAGATTTAAGAAGTAAAGATATGCCATGACATTTATTTAAAGAAACCATAATATCATGTATTGATTTGATTATGAGTTATGGTACAGGGACAACCAAAATGGGCGTTTTAAATGCATTGGAATTCAGGAAGTATCCTATGCCTATGATTTATGCATTTATGCCTTACATTCATATTATGATTGATATGAACTATGATGTGCTCATGTGTTGGGGGTTGTCTTTGTAGGTGCTTTTGACATGGAGAACCAGGGTCGGGGTTGATACGCTGAGCTGTAAGGAGTGCTACAGGATTAGCAGAATAGAGAATTACTTCTGTATAGCCTCTACAAAGTGTAGAGTAAGACTATAGTTTAGTAACATTTTGTTAGGAATATGTATGATTCCTTTTTGAACTTTTGGTACTGTAATCTCTTAAGCTCAGGATTATCAACACGACCTAATACTCTGATTTATGAATGATTAGTTCTCTTATTTGCACCTTAGTATCTTGTATAGATAACGGGGTCTCACAATTTCGTACCAAGGGACCTTGGCCAACCAAGCCCTGTTCTATACCATCTTGTTCGTTCTCCCATCGAATAGCCGAAGAACCGGAAGAACTCAACGTTTCCTCGCTATCCGAGGAGGTAGGTAGAGGATGAAAACATGGATATAAAATGGATTAACAGGAAACTAATTTAAAGCATTTTGATACTAAAAATAGAACAATTTAAGATTTATGGGGTTAAAATAAAATCATAGTAAATATTATGGGCTTGATTATAATTAAAATAAATCTTTGAAAAATAGTTAAAATACAATCTCTTTTACAAAGACAATGAGTTTCGCGGTTGTTACCCCCCAAAAAAATTAAAATTATATTCTTTACACCTCGGTCTTTCTCTTTCTAAAACACTCCCTTCTCTCTCTCTCTCTCTCTCTCTCTCTCTCTCTCTAAGTTTGCAAATTTGTGAAATTGCAATCTCATCTGTTTATCTGTAATCGTCTCCGGGTCCATTGAATCTGTGCTGCCCTGATCTTACGAATGTTTTCAATTGTATTCATATGAAAGGTAAATGTGAAAATGAGGTGTTTTTTGCTGATCTTTGATTTCAGTTTTGTTTTTAAGCTTGTGCATTGGAGTTTGACGAAGTTGAGCTTTAAATTTATTGTTTTATGTTTCTTTTCTGGTTCACTTGATGGTTTTCTTCGATCGAAGGATTTTGGTTTAGGACTTCTGATATTTTTTTTCTCTGTTTTCAAATTTAAACTGTTTTCCGTCTGAGTGAATTTGGTTGGTTCTATGGGATTTCAGTTTGTGAACTTCTGCGTTCGTATGAAATATTGTAGAAATTTGCGAGCGCTTAGCCTCAAAGTGTGTTTAATTCTGAATTTGAGAAGTTTGTAGCGGCGAGATTTTGGATTAATGTGTGCCTATGTGGATTGCATCCGCATGAACAGTTATTGGCGTTGGGTGTTATTGGAACCATCTTCTACTATTTTTCAAATTTCAAATTCTCAGTATAAATCGTGTCGTATTTTAGCTCAAACTCATTTTCTTTTTTCCGGCTAGTTATTGGTATGTTTTCTTTTATGAGTGTCCGTGTATTAAACTTTTTTTTGTGGGTGGTGTTATTTTTTGTTCCTTTTGTTTTGACGGCAGATATTTCTCTTGTTTGCTCGGTACACATATTGTTTATTGTATTTCAGATTTGTTAGAGATCGGGAAATGGGTTGTATAATTGTTTTTGTGTTTTGTCTAGGCTATCTAGTGGGTGGATGAAATGTTTTATTTCTAATGGTTGGCGCCTTTATACCCTTGGGTAAATATTCAAATGGTGTGGGATCAAAATTGTTCTTGGTGTTAAAAAAGAAGGATGCTTCGTTTAGATTATTCGTAGCTGTGTTAAATGAATAAGTTTCTGTGCAGCCCATGGAAATTGTATTTTAAATTCATTTTTCAGTTTTACTAACTAACTCGTCTATGTTTTTTAGCAGATAATGGGTCCGCCAAGAAAATCAAGAAGCTTGTATAAAAATTATTCTTCTATTAATGAAATATCACCTAGCAAAGACGAAGATGGTGCTAAAAAAAGCAATACCCGGGTGAGATTACAGTGTAGTTCATATTTCTTCTGTTGAATTATTGGAGTTTTCATTTCTTTCTAACTCAATAAGTTTTCTATTCAGTTGTGTGGCTACTCCGACCTAGGCTAGAAATCTATGTGTTAAAAACTAACATTATTGATCAATGCTTTCTGCCTGGTTAATAAATGCTGGTGATGACATCCCTTCATTACTGTATAAAATTTCTTGTTGCTGACCTGATAGGGATCCATGTACTATTTTTCAGCCCTTTTCTGCTATTCATGTCAGGAAAATTTGCCATTTTAAGTAAAATATAAAATTCTAATGAAATAACCTTGAAACTAGTTTACTGATAGTTGAGGTTTGTCTTGTGGATGAGGGATAGTCTGAAGGAATGCCCTTATTGGTAGAGTTCATGTGTTCAAAGATTTATCCTTGCACCTCATAGAACATTGTAATAATATTTCTGCTGAACAATCAAAGCTGAGAAGTGAAACGGAGGGTGATGTAATGTAAAATTTTATAAGATGATTGAGTTGTGATTCTGGGGATAATGGCAAATTTCTTTCTTACAAGTTCCTACATGGTTCCTTGCTTTAAACTTCTGTTGTCATGTCTAATTTTTTCCCCCTGTAATTTCAGTTGAGTTAAGTTTAATGCAACATTTAGATATCTAAAAATGCGGGGTTTTTGTTTTTATTGGTAAAATTGTCTTTTTCCTTCGAGTGGATGAATCATAAGACCCTTTCCCTTTTGTATCATTTGCAGAAAAGGAAGCTGTCTAGCATGCTTGGTCCTCAATGGAGCCAGGAAGAGCTCATCCGTTTTTATGAAGCTTACCGCAAGTATGGAAAAGATTGGAAAAAGGTCCTTACTTATATGTTTTGCATGTTTAACATTAATTTGTTACCTTGTATTGGAAGATATGATATTGTTGAAGGATAATCATTATCATTTATTTTTTGTACTTTGAATTCTTTGATTATATATATATTTTTTCTGAATTCTTTGATTAGACTAGCATCGTTACATGATAGGGAACTATTTGTATAAATACATGGTGTATAGGTTGACTATAAAGTAGAATAAAATATTTTTCTACAATCTAATAACATGGCATCATAGACAAACTGATCTCCTTAGAGCAAAAAATAAAAACATAGCAGTGGCCCAAATTAGGGGTGTTCATTCGGTTAGGTTTGAACCGAACGTTTTGAAATTCCAAAACCGAAAATCGAACCGAAATTGTTCGATTTCGGTTTTAACCGAACTTTTTCGGTTCGGTTTCGGTTCGAACATACTTTTTTTTTTTTTGAATTTTTGCAATTTTTTGTTAAAATTTTTGATTTTTTTTTGTTGAAATTGTATGATTAATTGATGAAAATTCAACGTAAATACAAACACTAATACATCATATATTGGATTCAAATGAATTCTGAACTTTTGACCTTTTAATTTTAAACTTCTAATATTATTTTGAAGCTATTTAATACAAAAATCGAGTTTAAATGAGAGAACAAAATAAATTATATTATACTTGAAATACGTTGTTAATTTACGAGTTCTTATTAATACAATCAGGAGCGAAATCATTAAAAAAATATTTAAACCATTAAAAAGAATTCAATTTTTTTTTTTAAATTTCGTTTTTCGGTTTGGTTAACCGGACCCTGTAACCGAAAACCGATTTTTTTAAAACCGAAAACCGAACCGAAATTTCGGTTTGAACCTAACTTTTTCAGTTTGGTCGGTTAACCGAACCGGTGAACACCCCTAGCCCAAATCATATAGCACCACCGCCCAAAATCCTACCCGCTGCCCCTTCACAGCCGCGCCACCACCCCAACCTAGTTTACAGCCGGCCCACCGCCCTAAACCTAGAATACAACCGCCAACCCTCAAATATGACCGCTCTCCTCAAACCCTTATACACCGTGGGGCCCTTCACACACCGAGTGATCATAAAATAGTTGAGTGCAAATGGATGTTCATAGTAAAATGTAGAGCGGATGGAAGTGTAGAAAGATACAAAGTAAGACTTGTGGCTAAGCGGTTTTCTCGGACATATGGGCCAGACTACCAAGAGATATTTGCTCCAGTTGCAAAATAAAATACATTCGTGTACTGTTGCCTTTAGCTGCTACTTTCTACTGACCCTTACACCAGTTAGATGTCAGGAACAACTTTCTCAATGAAGTTTTAGAAAGAGAAGTATTTATGAGTTTACCACCAGGATTTGAAGAGATATTCGGACGTGGAAAAGTTGGTAAGCTCACGAAGTCTTTATATGACCTTCAACAATCTCCAAGAGCCTGGTTTGAATGCTTTGCAAAAGTTGTAAAATGCCATGGCTATTGTGAGAGCCAAGATGACCATACAATGTTCTACACACACTCTGATAGAGGTAAAATTGCAATTCTTATTGTCTATGTAGATGATATTATCTTGACAGATTATGATCTTGAAGAATTGGTACATTTGAAGGCAAAGTGACGCATGACTTTGAGATTAAAGACCTAGGACGACTAAGTACTTTCTTGGTAGGAAATTTGCAAGATCACGAGAAGGAATCTTTGTGAACAAAAGAAACTACAATCTTGATCTCCTCAAAGAGACAGTATTTCTGGGTGTAAGGCTGCTAATACTCCAATTGAAGCTAATCTAAAGCTTAATCCCGCTAAACCTGAAGATGTGATTGAAAGAGAGAAATTTCAAAACTTGTTGGTAGATTAATCTGCTTATCATATACATGTAATAATATAGCCTTTGCTGTAAGCATGGTGAGCCAATTTATGCACTCATCAGTACAGAAACACTTTGATGCTACTTACAGAATGCAGGATATTAAGGCATCTAAAGGGAACCCCTGAGAAAGGTCTGATGTTCAGAAAATGTAACAACCTACAAATTGAAGTCTATACTGATGTGGATTGGGCTGGTAGTACTACTGACAAAGACAAAAGGGTCAACTTCAGGCTATTTTACCTTTTTTGGAGGGAACCTTGTTACATGGCGAAGTAAAATACGGAGTGTTGTCGCTCGAAGTAGTGTAGAAACGGAATTTAGATCTCTTGCACATAGAATTTGTGAAGCAATTTGGATAAAAATATTATTGGAAGACTTGAAGATCTCATTTGCTTTACCTAAGAATGTTCATTGTGATAATAAGGCAGGGATTTCAATTGCTCATAACCCAGTCGAACCTTTAGTAAGCAAGCTAGCTATGGAAGACATCTACAAGCAAGCTTGAGGGGGAGTGTTGGAAGATATCATAAGTATTGGAAGATATGAAATTGTTGATAAGCATTATCATTTATTTGTTGTATCTTGAGTTCTTTGATTAGATTAGAATAATATATTCACATAATAGGGAACTAATTTTTTTATAGATACATGGTGCATCTACTCGGGTTGATTATCAATGAATAAATATTTTTTTATAAACCAACACTTTCAGATGCCTTTCTTCAAAAAATGACCAAACATTGATTTCTTGGTTACTACAAAATAATGAGGAAAGTTGTGCTGGTGTGATCCTTGTTGTGAGTTAATTAGTGCATGGCATACTATTTTGGGCACTAATCTGTTTATTGCTAACGGCTTGTTTTTTTTGTTTTGTCTGGTTACTTACAGGTGTCCACTGCTGTGCGAAACAGATCTTTTGAAATGGTGGAGGCTCTTTATACTATGAACAGGGTAAACCTCAGGATATTTTTCTTAATTCCTGCCGCCGGCCTGTTGTTGTCTCTCAAAGTTCTCATGGCCTCACTATTTCATCTATTAAAAACTCATGCTTTTACCCTTCCTATGTAAAGATTATTTTGGCCTCGAAAGCACTCTCCCAAACCGACTATTAGAAAAAAACCAGTGATTTTCTGCAAAATTTTAGCCTGTAAAATGCATCTAGTAGCTAAAAGAACTTGAAGAGTTTATATGAAAAATTTTCTTATTGTGCATTATTGTGAAATCTTAATTGCAATAACTGAAGCACTGCCATCCATTTTGACGTAATTTAAACTGCAATAGTTTTTGGAGTAGTGATGGGAAAAACATGATGATGTGTCATACAGTAGTGATCAGAGGGCAAAAACTGATGGGGTGAATTAGAAAATTTATCTTGTTATTCTCTTCTCTGGGTGGGCAGGGCCCCACCTGTTTATGGAGAGGAACTTTGCTGTCATGATAGCTGATGGCCCTATCATGTTCCTTTAAATAGGGGTTCGTAGTTCAAATGTATTTCACTTCATATCACATTATATGAAGATTAAATGAATATTTGCAATGAGGTTTAAGTTGTTGAATTTTCCATTTCACAGAGACTCACAAATGAGAGTACACAAATCTGTTCTTCTGGAGTGGTTGTCACTTAACTTTAGCCTTTTCATTTCAGGCTTATTTGTCACTTCCTGAGAGAACTGCTTCTAAGGCTGGGCTTATTGCTATGATGACTGATCACTACAGCAATTTGGTGAGACTTTTATTTCAACGAGCAAGGTTATTATATGCAGCCAATTTTTTTTATGGCAAATCCGTGCTATGAAGTGTTGCAGGTCTTTGAAGAGGAATAATTTTGAAATTCAGTGCAGAAATAATCCATGTCCAAATTGTCTTTTTGTGTGTATACCTTTTTATCCATCTCTTTAAAGTGAAAGTGATGCTTTACATGAAAAGAAAATTTTGATGAGGATCATTGTAACTGATGGTGAAACTTATCATATATGTGTCCTCATGTAATGTGTGAGATCAAAATTTTTATAAGACCAAGCACGCTTAATTGATATTTAGTAGCATATTCTGCTCACAATTGTAGAATTATGTGGGTGCAAAAATTGTGCTATCCGAGTTATCATCAAGTTAATACAATTACCTTCTAAATATGCCAAGTATCATTCAGAACTGGCATCTTATAATGACTTGTGCATCCTGAGTCTTGTAAACCTTTGATTGGCAGGCAGGAAGTGACAGTGAACAAGAAAGCAATGATGGAGCAGGACCATCTCGAAAAACTCAGAAGAGTGCTCGTGGAAAAGTCCAGCCAACTACTTCTAAAGTAACTGATGAGAAACTTGTTTCTCATTCTCAGACTGTTACATCAAATTATGGTTGCCTGCCATTGTTAAAGAAGAAAAGAACTGGAGGTATGAATATTAAGATAAACAAAGAGTTGGGACTGTGTTTGTATCCTTTAGTTCAACCACCTAGGCATGAGAGAGCACACATAAAATAGAAATTTGCAAGTTATGTGTTTAATCTGACCTATACATTTACATGCTCATATGAACAACTGATTTGTATCCGTATATCTTTATAAGCATAAGAATTCTCTACTTAAAATTTCTTCTGGCCATGTTATTACATTTACACTCGCTTGTTCACTCTTTCTGCAATTGCTTTTTTTTTAAAAAAAAAAGAAAAAAGAAAAACTCTAATGGACAAGAGTCGCATATTCCCTTCTTTTGTGTTATTTAAGCTATACTAACAACAAGATGGTATTCTAATGATGTAACCATGGAGTTTGCTTCAGGAACTCGACCTCGTCCTGTTGGAAAACGGACACCTAGGTTCCCTGTTTCATTTTCATGTGAAAATAACACTGGAGAAAAGTACTATTCTCCAAACAGGCAAGGGTTGAAAATAAAAGCTAATGCTAATGATGATGAAGTTGCTCATGAAATAGCCATAGCTTTGGCAGAGGCATCACAGAGAGGTGGTTCTCCCCAGGTTTCTCGAACACCATGTAGAAGAACTGAGAGTGTTATGTCGTCGTCAATTAAGAGTGCTCAAAGAAAGGTAATAGTTTTTGATCTTATGCTTGAAAGCAATATTTCTTTCATCCAGTTTAAAGACCTGCTATTGGTTACAGCATTATGTTGCAATGGCCGATGCCAAGATTTGTGGTGAGGATGTGGATGAAGAAGATTTAGAGGGAAGCACAGAAGGTGACACTGGAGAGCTGTTTAAGCATAAATCTTCTATGATGGAAACTGGATGTATTGGTACTGCAAGACAGAAAGGAAGTAAACTCGCAGGGAAGAAGTTTGAAGTTGATAACAATCATGAGAATAACTTAGAGGACATCAAGGTAGAATGCAGTGGAACAGAGGAAGGTTTAAGATTAAATGAAATGAAAGGAAAGTTTGATGTAGAGGTCACAGATGCCAAGATCTTAAGGTCCTCTTTCCCGAGTCAGAGGAAAAAGAGCAAAAAGGTTCTTTTTAGAAAAGGTAGAGTTGTTTATGGGAACTTTTTTATACCTTTTGAAACGTTATAAATTATGGAAGTTTCCGTAATGTGTATGCCGTAAGATTAAGGAATTCATATGTTTAGATGCTTCAAAGACATCGAGATTCTAGACCAGACTTGCTTGCTCTATGATGTAGTACTATCATTTTATTTATAATTTGATTTGCCCTTAGCTTTTGTCATTTATTTTGCCCCAGACCTTTAGGTTTTACAGACCTAAGATATATCCCATCTGTGCAGATGATGAAGGTGCAGCCTTTGATGCCCTGAAAGCTCTGGCTGATTTGTCGCTGATGATGCCAACAGAAAACAAAGATGGTGAGGAAACTAGGGTTATTGACAACGAACCCTCGTGGTTTTCTAATTAGGCAGATTCCACACCGTGGTTTTAAAGTAGGAAGTTCACCTCATTGTGGTTCTTAAAATAGGCATTACCCCCGTTGTTTTGTGAAAATAGACAGTTTATCTCTATAGTTTGTGAATAGATGCAAAACACCTCATCTGTGTATGCTATGTTTTGCAAATCACAAAGGGGTAAATTGCCTATTTTGAAAACCACAGAGGGGTAAATTGCATATTTACAAATCAAAGGCGGGTAAAGTGTCTATTAGTGATACCACATCGGGATAAAATGACTATTTACAAATCACATGGGAGTAAAGTGCCTATTATCGATATCACAGGGGTGTAAATTGCCACTGCCTCAGGAAATTATGATCATTTTCCTATTGAAAATAATAACTACGGGTTCTAACACGCTTGCTTTAACTTATATCATCACTTACTTTCCCTTCGGGGTCATGAACAAGGAGTTCATTTAGCTGTGTATTTATACTGTTTTAACCCTTATATATGTTAATCTTAACCCTAGAGGAGCAGGTACCTCAAAATGTTTTTGAGTACCTTATTTCTGAAAAATAATATGGTTTTTTTATATGCTGTCCTGTGGATTCATGTTTTATTTATGTTGATTAAAAGGGAGCACAAGATATTGGTTAAATCAAAATTTTACTCCTACTCTTGTGTACACATAGAATAAACTTGTTCCTACTAGGACATTAAGATTCTTATTAGGACTCTTGACTAGAAGTTTAAATCTTAACATAACTAGACAATCTACAAATTTCTATCACAAATCAGTTAACCGAAGAAGGAAGAATAACGAGATCTTGGGGCTTTGTATTGATAAAAAATGGACGGATGCGGTTCAAGGTATAATGGAAGGCGTCCGGAACTATTTTTCAAATCTGTTCAGTCAAGAGGAGTGGGAAATGCCAAAAATTCAGGACATTTCATTTCCTAAGATGGAGGCAATAGACAACAGATTCCTGACAGCGGAATTCTCAGAAGATGAAATCAAGAAAGCAGTATGGAATTATGATAGTTCCAAGAGCCCTGGGCCTGATTGTTACAACTCTCGTTTCATTAAGAAATTCTGGTACGTTCTTAAAAAGGATTTCTTGAAATTTTTTAACGAATTCCACAGTAATTGCAGATTGATTAAAGGGGGCAAACCTTTGTTTATTGTGCTTGTGCTGAAAAAAGAAAATCAATGAAAATCGGGGATTTTCGACCAATTGCATTGATAGGGTGTGTATATAAAGTTCTAGCAAAACTTCTTGCTAGCAGATTTAGTAGGGTGCTTGACAGGATTATTTCAGAACAACAATCAGCATTCGTTGGTAACCGACATATCCTTGATGGGGTGCTAGTTATTAGTAAACTGATCGAGGAGTTGAAGAAAAACACAAAAAAAGAATGATATTCAAAGTGGATTTTGAGAATGCATACGATTCGGTCAATTGGAGGTTTCTTGACCATGTGATGGAGTTGATGAATTTTGATTATAAATGGAGAGGATGGATAATGGAATGCGTTTCAAGTGCAAAAGCTTCGGTTTTGATTAATGGCAGTCCTACGATTGAATTTGAACTCAAACGTTGACTGCATTAAAGAGATCCTTTATCTCCTTTCCTCTTTGTGATTGTGGCCGAGGCATTAAGTAAAATGATTGACAAAGCAATGGAAAAGAATCTATTATCTCCAATCAAAGTGGGTAGGGTAGATACAATCGTATCTCACCTACAATTTGCAGATGATACCTTCTTTGTTCGACAAGCATCACTGGATAATGCGAGAATTTTCACAGGTATTCCGCGCATTTTTGATAATGTCGGGGCTGAAGATTAACTTTCACAAGAGCCAACTTATTGGAATCAACGTGGAATAGAGGGATTTGGAAGGATGGCAAAATATCTGATTGTAATATTGGGAGCTTGCCTTGCAAATACCTTGGCCTACCGACTGGATCGAGCTACTGAAGGAGAGTTTTGTGGAAACCAGTAGTTGAAAATTTTCGCAAAAGACATGCTTTGCGGGAGGATAAAATCTTATCTCTTGGGGGGAGAGCTTAGAGTGTAAATTCCATACATTAGCATCAATAGCTAGAGACAAAGATGTATTGGTGGGTAACATGGGGTTTTGTTGTGAGGAGAGTTGGCATTGGAATTGGGATTGGAGAAGACAACTTTTTTCATGGGAGCAAGACTTATATTCGAAATTACAAACGCTTATTGACATGATCACCTTGTTTCAGGGAGAAATTGACGGCTGGAAATGGTGACATGAAGTGGACGGGGCTTATTTTGTAGCATTAGCTTATAATTTTCTCCAGGATTCGGGCTATCAACATGTTACATATCAACCTGCTTTGGAGACTATTTGGAATCACTTGGCTCCTAATAAAGTATCAATCTTAGCTTGGAGAATTTTGAAAGATCGTATTCCCACAAAACAGAATCTTTGAAGACGTAATATTAGGACGGGGCCAATTTTGGATCTTTGTGAATTTTGCAATGCTGAAGAGGAAGCAACTCAACACTTGTTCTTATCTTGCACAAGTTTGTATGCGTTATGGATGCAATGTTACGAATGGTTAGGTATGAAGCTTGTTCTTCACAATGAATTTCAAGAGCTTCTAATACAACATAAAGGACTTTGGAATCACAGGAAAGGTCTGAAAGAATGGATAACAATTGGGCTAGCAGTGATTTTGACAATTTGGTTGGAAAGAAATAGAAGAATCTTTGGACATCCAGAAGAGAAGGGCAACAACCTGCTGGAATTGATAAAATTTAGGAGATAGTTTTGGATTAAAATAAGACCTTAGGGAATTTTGACTACACTTTTACGGACTGGATTAGAGAACTGATCTTTTGTATTTTATATTCATGGCTTTCGAGTCGCTTTTTTTCTATTTTTTTTGTAACTTATCAAGTATTTCTTGTACTTTTCTAATAAAATTACTTCGCTTGACCAAAAAAAAAAACTAGACAATTCTAATTCTACTAGTCTTCTGGAATTATAGATTGACTAAAAATACAAATATTTGACTAATTTGACCTAATATTTTCTACAATTTCTTTACCACTTGTGAAACTTGTTATAGAGTTGTGAACACCAATATTTGTTGGTTAAAGTGATAAGGAGCTCAATTCTCATTGAGTAAGGTCTTGAGTCCGAGTCTTTGAATGAAGAATAGAGGTGTTGGGAATGTATTTCTCGTAATGAGTGGTATTAACTCGGCTTTGGATTAGTCCAGGCCTATTGGGACTTCAGAAATCAGTGGGCTTGGACAAAATAATGAAGATTAGGTTCTTCAGTATGCTTCGTGTTACTTTTCCTACTTTTAAGCTAAGTTGAAAAACATATGGATTTTTCTAATTCTTTTTTTGGGAAGAATGTACAGAATCAAGATGTTTCCATAAGATTTAGTAATCAATTTGCGAGTTATATCCCTCTTAGTAAAAGCAGTATATGAATTCTCAGCCATCTACATTATCGTACTGGATTTCCTCTTTACCTGCCATACTTAGTTCAAAATTTCCTACCAGAGTTGATGATGCCATTTAAAGATGAAGATGTTGATCATGTTGATGAATCTGGTTCGTTAGAAGCTCTTCTGTCAAACCAGCAGAAAGAAAAACGTAGATCCTCAGGTCTTAGGATGAAAGGGTATAAATCAAGTCTTGGAGTTCCTTCTAGTAAGAATATGAAACCTGGAAAAGTCTCAGTTTATAATGATAGTTCTGTTCCTGAAGAAGATCAGGATATTTGTCGACTTGTCACGAAAAGTGTCAGAAAAAAGCAAAGGATGCGGACATCTAAGGTTAGATAGACACAAGATTCCTTTTCTCACAGTTCTTAATAGCTGTAAATTTGATTTTGGTACAGTTGGTTTACACAAATTCATTTTCAGATTGAAAAAACTGATGCTCATTCTGATATTCATCTGAGTGAATCTTCAGGAATTGAGGTACTTGTTTCTTTAGCTTTATGATTCCTTTCTTGATGTATTTTTACTTAATATTCATTTTCTTTTAAGAAGTCGTAGGGCTTTTGAACCCCTTTATTTAAATGGTAGGGCTTTCAACTTCTTTTATTGATCTGTTTAATTTTTTTGGTTTTCTGTATGCTGCTATAACTTGTCATATTGGCCAGAACTCATTTTTGTCATGGATGCTGCAACGACCTGTAGTTTGGGTTCTTCTTTGTGGCATAAATGTTGGTATTGTAACATTACTGCTTGTGATCTTAAATGGCATCTTCTTTCGTTTAGGCTCAAGATGTGGGGAAGAAGTCGGCGAGTAAGAGTAAGAAAACTTCACAAAGCAGTTCACCAAATTTGATGAAAATATCTGAAAATTCGTCCGGTGCTGTTCTACGAAAAGAAGGGTGTGATTCAGCTCAATCAGCCGTAGAGGTTCCTCCTGCTAACCAGGTTAACTTGTCCACAAAAGTTAGGAGCAGGCGTAAGATGAACCTCAAAAAACCACAGGCTCAGAAAGATTTGAAATTTGTTGATAAAATTCAAAGTGATCAAAGTAATCTGCATTTTGGGTCACTTCATGACAAAGCGAATATTAAGGTTTGTCATTTTCATGTATATTGCAGATGGAAAATAGATATCTAGGTTATACTTTACTCATACATTTTGACATAATACAGGGAAAACTATCTAATTGCTTTGTGAATCCACGTCTAAGGAGATGGTGTACATATGAATGGCTTTACAGTGCTATTGATTTTCCTTGGTTTGGAAAAAGGGAGTTTGTGGAATATTTGTATCATGTTGGATTAGGTCATGTCCCAAGATTAACTCGTGCAGAATGGGGTGTCATTAGAAGGTAATGTTTTGGTATCTGGTCGTGTAAATTTTTTCTTTTTGATTATCTGGATTTGGACCTTGATGGGCAGTGAGCATGTTAAAATTGGTTCACTGTTGACTGTTAAGTTAATGCAGTTCTCTCGGTAAACCACGGCGATTTTCAAACCAGTTCCTGAAGGAAGAGATGGAGAAGCTTAATCAGTATCGGGATTCTGTAAGAAAACACTACACTCAACTTCGTGAAGGTGTTGAGGAAGGACTGCCAACGGATCTCGCTAGGCCTTTGTCAGTTGGGCAACGCGTAATAGCCATCCATCCAAAAACAAGGGAGATTCATGATGGAAGTGTGCTAACCGTTGATCACTCTAGGTGCAGGGTTCAATTCGACCGTCATGAGCTCGGGGTTGAATTTGTCATGGTAATATTTCGTGTGGCATTAATTGCATTTTATGTCTAACCCCGAAGTTACAACGTCACCAATAAGTATAAATACATATCAATTTTTATTGGAGAGGTCATGAAGTGATTAAGTTGGCCACTTGGCCTTGCAGGCGGTTGTGAAGATGGTGCTTCTGTAGTAATGACCATGACATCTTTTCTAACATAAGAATAGCTGGTGAAATTCCCATATTACGTGTTATACTAATGCTCATGACAAATTGCTAGGCATAAGAAAATGTTATTTTAAAATCACGCAGAAATCCAAAAGGTGTCTTTTTCAAAATCCTTACCTCTACATCCTTTTGTTTTGGCAGGACATTGACTGCATGCCCTTATATCCTTTTGAGAATATGCCTGCTGGGCTTGGGCGACATTCAGTTGCTGCTGATAAGTTCTTTGAAAATTTCAATGAATTAAAAATAAATGGGCGATCAAAAGAATACATGAATCTTTCCTCCAGTGATATTCTAGAAAGCAGCGATGGTCTCTCTCAATTGTCTCCAGTTGCTAATCCTTCCAGTTCATTGAAGCAGACAAAGGCATGAATATCTCTCCAACTATTCATTAAAATAAGTTGATCATAAGTTCGATCCAACAAGAACTAGTTCACCTATTTAGTACCTGGATTGATAGAACCTAGATAAACAGTTCTATCTTTCGGACATTTCCTATGATACTTGCATATGGTGTAAAATATATATATTTTTTTAAAAGAGTGGAAAATGTAATGAACTATGTCTAATAGGAGTATCCGATATCAGGCTCACCATATTTTTTATACCATGCCATTGAATTTTTAGTTTTTACGTTTTTAAACAGTCTAATTATTATGATTAAAAGATGCAAGTGCCTTGAAGAAAAACAAATTCTTTCAAATGAAGCCCATCTTATTTATAAGAGCAGTCATTATCTATATGAAACAGGCTATGGGCGAACTGTTCATTTCAGTGTGCATGATAAATTCTGAAGTAAGAGCTATATGTTGGCTGTTTGGCTCATGCATGAGTTTCTTTGTCCTCAGTTTCAGCAGTGAAATATGTCATTGTCTGTTATGCAATCTTCCGAACTATGTTTGCCCTTTCACTCTTGCCACAGACGGTGATCTCATTACAGGCCTAAATGTCTTAAATAAATTTTATATTTTCCAGGTAGCTTCTGCAAATGCTAATGCTCAAGCAAAGATTGGGCCTGGTGAAACTGCCTCTTACCAACAGGCAGCACAATATCAGCTTAGTACAATTGTTCAGAACCAGGCAAAGGACGCTGACATTGAAGCTCTTGCTGAACTGACTCGTGCTCTTGATAAGAAGGTCAACATCACCAACATCTAATCTGTCCTAGTTGTTGTTTTCCGCTCAATCAACACTTTTTCCTTAATATGTTCAACAGTTATATGCCTATTTCGTGCATTCACAATAGTTTGGTACTTTATTGGAAAAACTTTGGGCGTTGAATGGGTTTAAATGTTTAATTTATTCATCCAAACTTCAATGACATCAATCGAGCCTTTGTAGCTTATCATCATCTATTACTGTGCATGTGGACTCATGGTTTTCGCTATAACATGTAGGAAGGCATTGTACTTGAGTTGAGAAACATGAATGATGATGTGTTGAAAAATCAGAAGGATAATGTTGTCTCTTTGAAGGACTCAGAGTCATTCAGAAAGCAATATGCGGCAGTCCTCGTACAGTTGAATGAAGCCAATGAACAGGTACATTGTCTCCTTTCGGAAAAACAGAAAGTTTGCCTTTCGCTTTAATTTGTGAGCTCAGTACATTCAAATTATAGTTGTTCAACCACATATTATACGGCAGGTTTCATCAGCTTTACATCGCTTGAGACTACGCAACACATATCAAGGAAGCAGTCCTCTTAAACTTACAAAGCCAATCCCCAGCTTAGGTGACTCTATTGACCGTTCTGGATGCCAACCTCATGGATCAGGATCACATGTGAATGAAATCATTGATAGCTCCAAGACAAAAGCCCGTATATTGGTAGATTCAGCTATGCAGGTGTGCAAAGGCCTTCATACTTTGAGTCGTCTTCTTCCCAGTGTAATTTCTAAAAGCATTTCACCGTGATATACCACCCAACTCTTGTTTTTTGTCCTGCAACTTTTTACTTTACATTTTGTGAGAGTCTAAAGCTAGCTTTCTTCAGATGGCTCAATTGCTATATATCTCGTTCAATTTGCAAAAGCAGAAGTATTTACCTTGTTAATGTTGAATCATATTTGTGACACAATGTCTGCTTGAAATAGGGAGAGTTATCTTTCCTTGATAGATATCGTAATTTAGACTAGTGATTCATCTAGATTGACAGGACTATAATTTGTGATCGTTTATTTATTATATGATTATCTTTTTTCGTGTCATGAGCACACGAAAGAACACGATGAATAAGGGGATCTATGTTTTCTGTATCTTATTAGAAACCTTCATTTTCTAATGGAGTTGTTTTAATGTCTGCTCATACTCTTTAGGCACTATCATCACTGAAGGTTAAGGAAGACTCCATGGAGAAAATCGAGGAAGCTATAGATTATGTAAACGACCATCTTCCATCTGATGATTCCTGCATGCCCTCGGTAAGATCCTCCATGTTACATATTTGTTCGCTGTTTCTCCATTTATAGAAGGATCTATTGAATTCTTAATTGCCATACTTGCTGCAGACACCTGATTCAAAAGCGGCAAATTCTTCCAACGTTGAGGCACCAATTCCTTTGGAGTTAATCACTCGATCCATAGCTACTTTACTTATGATACAGGTGAAATACGTAGTGACCCATTTTTCAAGTGAAATGGCTACCTTTTTCTTCATATATGCTGACAGATAGCTATTATTAATTTATTATTATAGAAGTGCACCCAACGACAGTCCCCTCCGGAAGATGTAGCCAAAATACTAGATTCTGCTGTCACGAGTTTACGGCCCTGCAGTTCACAAAACCTCCCTATCTATGATGAAATTCAGAAGTGCATGGGTATCATCAAGAACCAAATACTGGCACTAATACCAACTGTGTCACAATCCTAGCCATAGGAAATTGGTGTCGTTTATGGTCTCTGGTAAATGTAGATAATTTAGTCTGATCTCATTCGGTTCTGAATCGTATGTACTGTTTTTAACCTTGCTGGGTATGATCACAAAGGATTGATGCTTTTAGAACATTGTTATCACTTCTTTGTTTATTTATCGTACGAATAGCTAAGTTTCTGGTTCTGGTAATGGTTAATTAGTCTACAAGGTAGGTATAAGCATTGCACTGTCATTATGTACACTTTGCTAGTAGCGATATACTGAACAGTCTGACTCATATCGAGTTGGGAAGGGTATAACGATTTGTACACTATTATGCTTCAATAAATCATTGGGTGATTATATATAATTTTGGGATAGTTTAGCGATTTATGCTTCCAGAAACTATTTCAGTTGCATTCGAATTGATAGATTTGAAGCTAATGATTTCAAATCCATAATAATAAATCTATTCTATTTGTCTGAGTATTCTTGAAATCCGTGAATTTTGAAATCATCATTTTACATTTTTTTAGTTGTATATTAACCAATGCAATTGATATAAGAAATTTCCCCTCAAATCCTTTTCACAAATCCAAATCTTTCAATCTAAATCTAATCTTAGTGAAGTGTTGCATAATATTAAGAATATCGTGTTTCTTTTTGTCATAGCACCGATAAGAACCCTTTTATTTCTATCCTAAGAAGGAGAGGATTCCTTGATCATATGGGCGAAACTATTTTAATTTATTGATATGAGTAGAAGTTGAGAAAAGAAAAAAAACAGATATTGTGTGTGAGGGGTATGTATTTGTATGGGTAGGGATGCTTATCAATTCGTGTTAATACGGAATGTGTCCGGAATCAGATTCCTTAAATGATATTTAACAAATAAATTTAAATGTTTTTATTTAACATTCATATGGATACGTTTTGAATCATCCATGGACTACTGGTTCTGAATCCAAAAAGGAAAAAATTGAAAAAATAAAAATAAAAAATTGCCAACTACTATTAAACTGTTGGGAAAACTTTAAAATCCCAACAGCTATTTTGTCGTTGGGTTTTTTACCTTTTATTTTTAATTTTTTAAAAATCTAACACTATAAATATATTTCAATTCAACCCAAAAAATTATTCTTAAAATACTATTTCATCCAGTTATCTCTTATGTTGCACCGATACTCCAAAAAATTTCACGGTCAAGTATCGGATACTTCTGGGATACGGATACGGCACCGATACGTATTGGATACGCTACGTGGCGTATCCGAGGAAAAAAAATAAGTTTTTATTTCGGATACGTTTCGGATACGGTCAAGATACACCGCTGACCGTATCCGACACGGGTAAGATACTGGAACTTTCGAATTTTTTTAAAAAAATAGGGTTGAAACTATAATTAAAATTAAATTATTTAACTAAATCTCTATTTCTAACCACTTTAATGGTTTATGTCGATTATATGCTTGAAATTTTTAGATGTTCTGGATTAATATTTTACCATTTGTCGTGAAGTTGGTGAGTGCTTATCAGGCCGGGTCAATCCAGACCCGGCCCGGTTACGAACCGGTTAACCGGTTCCAACCCGCTCCGGAACCGGTAAAAAACCGGTCCGAAGGTTTGGAACCGGTAGCACCACTGGTTCCGGTTCCTGAACCGGAACCGATATTTTTTTTAACAAAAAATAAATATTTAAAGCAACGAACCGGACCGGATCGATCCGGTTCCTCAACGGAGCGGACAGGATCCGTGCTTAACGGATCCGGAACCGGCCGGTTCCGAACCGATTCGATCCATTAAGCACCCATACTCAAATCTCACCAATTGTCTCAATTCTATCGATATTTCATCAATACTACACAATATTATTATTAGTAAATAATTCATAAATTTTATTTCCTTTAGATACATTATTGTTGTTGTCGTCGCCGCCGTTGTTGTTATAGTTGTTATTGCAGTTGTTGTTGCCATCGTTGCTATTAACGTTACTGTTACATTTGTTATTTTTGTCGTTGTTGCTGCTGTTAATCCTGTTGTGGTTGTTATTCTATTATTGTTGTTGACATGTTGTTGTCTTGTCATCGTTCTTGCTATTATTTTTAGTTTTAATATTAGTATTATATTACTTTTATTATTATTATTACTATTATTAGTACTATCACAATTATTATTATACTACTATTATTACTATAATAATAATAATAATAATAATAATTATTATTATTATTATTACTAGCATAATATAATATTGTTACTATTCTTATTATAAAATTATAATAATAATAATAATAATAATAATCATTATTATTATTACTAGTATAATATAAAATTATTATTATTATTACTAGCATAATATAATATTGTTACTATTCTTATTATAAAATTATAATAATAATAATAATAATAATAATAATCATTATTATTATTACTAGTATAATATAATAATAACAGTTATTGTTACTATTCTTATTATAAAATTATTATTGGTTTTGCTGGATGATTTCTTATTCCGAGCAGGTATGGTCCGAACAGCTTGAACAGTGTGACTCCGAACAATACGAACACTATCACTCCGAACAGCAAGTACCGAAGCGGCTGTCCTTATAATATCCGAATATAGTAGGCCGAACAGAGTGAGCATGAAAATCCAAAAAGTTAGATGGGCCCGTGGAGACCCATGTGTGGCCACTTGACGATGTGGTAAAAAAATCAAACAAGCAAAAGCATGAAAATTATTCACAATATGAGTAAAAGCGAAATGAAGAACCTAGTGTGCAAACCATAAGTGTCGTTTCCAGCCATGAGTTCCCCTATAACATCAGTGCTATTGGGTGGAGTGGACCATCATTCATCAAGTCTTTGAGTGCCGTAGATGTTTAGAGTGTTTTTAGAGTAATTGAGTTGTCCTTTTATGCCATTTGATACTTGTATTTATAGTAATGGCTTCGGTAGTTATGACACGATCAGCTGAAGATGTGTGAGAAATCTGCATCCCTTAATGTATGTTCACCAGTCTGTGTTGACCGATAGTTAAGGCAGGGTCTCCGACAATGTTTGACCCCACGGTTTGGCACTGACGTGAGATTTTACCCAATATGATGCATTCTTCCTATAACATCACCTCAACCCCTGAAGTAAAGCAAGACGAGTGTTGAGGTCTTGGTTTATCAACATCGGGTAAAATCAATGGTTTGCTACATTTTGGGGCTTTTTTGCCTCTCGTTTTTCCCACCTGAATTTGAACGTGTCTTCTCGACGTTTGGTTCCCCGAAGCTAATCTGTAACCGTCCATCCAACTTTCATCTTACGGTGCTGATAGCGACAATTTGACTACCTTGTCCTATAAATTCACGCTAAGCTTCTATAATTTTCACCATTTGCTTCAACTTGCTTCCGAGCTAGAAATATCCCGACGAGCAGAGCATTTCTTTCTATAATTTTCCAACTTGCATTGAACAAGTATGTCATCTTCTTCAGGAAATACAAGTGACTCATCGATACAAGAGATTGACCAATATGCTACTTATTTGAGGGAACGAGCCTAAATCCCCCCCTTCCCTCTTCTCTCTTCCCTCCTCCTCCTGACAGTGAGGAGACCTACAGCTCTTCAGGTTCCACTGGTATCCGAAGAGAGGCTGAACCTGACGAGTCCGAATAGGTCATGGTGCGTGCCACAATCTCTTGCTTCGAGATTTATGAGTCTCGGATTTGCTCTAAGTGCATGTCCTACATTCGGATAAATGGGAGATCCCCGAGGACATTTCTATCATCAGCTCTTCTCGAGGCTCCCGACCTCATCTGCCCTCCGATGGGTATTTCCCTTCTATTTGAGCCAATTCGTTGGGGGGCTTCGTTTTCCTGTTCCCTAGGTTTTCCTTGACATTGCCAATTTTTACACAGTTTCCTCAGTCAGATTTTTCCGAACAACTATAGGCTGATGGTTGGTTTCTATATTGTTCTTTCTTATCTCCATCATACTCCCACTCCTGAACTCGTCAACATCTTTTTTCAATTGAGACAAAGGAGGTCAGACTTTTTTGTTTGGCCTCCTGAACAGGGACCACATTCCTTTCCAATTACCCAAGTTCAATAAAAAATTGGAAAAAAGTACATTTTTTTCTCGGCCTCCCCATCCTTGGAATTGCCCAAACAAGGCTAAACCGTTCAAGGGTCTCCAGGACTTGGAGCCGTACCTATCTGTTTGTCGAACACTTGGAGACCAGAGATACAACCTGACAGAGCTAATTGACGGTGGGTTGCTGTACTTGTTCCAGCTGAGGCCAAAGGGTGCGTCTATTAACATGACCGTCGGTGTGCGGCATGAGTTCTTCCTACTTTTGTTAATAGTGACTGCTCATTATGGACTAACTTCTTCATTCCCTTTACGCAGAGGAGAAAATGATGAAGGCTAGGATGGTTGTCAACCTAAAGCCTAATGCTCAGAATGGCAAAACCTTGGGGCATGCAACATGATTTGCTACCACCACAACCGGGATCTGCAGCCACTGCAGCCCACTCCTACGAGATGACCTCTAAATCTTCATCTTCTCTCCCGGGGACTCCTTCCATTTCTTCTCCCATAGACATAACCGACCTGACTGAGGGAGAGTCACTGGTTCCTTGACCCCGTAAGAAGGCAATACCCGAGGGCTAAGGCTCGACCTCCAAAACCCCTCCTGCCGAGAAGACCACACTGTCTAGTCCCCCTTATCCTCAAGCCTCATCTCAACCTATTCCTGGTGGGCCGAGCTCTAGACGACCCTTCATGTGGCCCACAGGGAGTATTCTGCCAACCACTCCCTCCTTAGGAAACCCAACCCCAAAACTGCTCAATCCATTCTCTCTACTCTCTCGAATAGTCCAGACCGAGCCTACCTTTTGGAGATGGCCCTTAGCAATCTGGTCAACGAGTTCTCCAGCTCGACTGTCCAAGTAAGTGATCTTTATGTTTGAATTTTTTCCTAAGTGTTTATGTTCGGCTATATAACTCTGATATTTTATGCAGGCCGATACGATGGCTGGAGAGATCTTGACCCGCCTCCAATCTGTTAGATCTTATGATGGTTCTCGCAAAAAGGAGCTGGAGCAGGTCAAGGCTTGGGGCAATGGGCTCGTGAAATCTTTGGCCTCATTGAAGGAGAAATTGACCAATGCTCAGAATGCTAGGGTCAGAGCCAAGAAGGCTCTTGAGACCGAGCAGAAGAGGTTAGCCGAACTCGAAGAGATCAACAAGGCCCTATCCGAGCAGTTCACATAAGAGAAGGCTAGTTTTGATGCTCGGGTAGAGGAGATCTGACTAAATAGGAAGGCTGACTTTCTGAAGTCCGAGGAGTATAATACTAAGGTGTCCGGCAGCACCTCAAGGTTCTTCAAGCTCTTGTTTGAAGTTTGTGTTCGTCAATTCGAGGCAAAGAGTTATCCACCTGAGGGAACTCCAAAGGACTTCCTCAATCCGAGCAGTTCACACAAGTGGTTGTAGATCATTCCCCCTGTATTTGCTCATCTTATTCTTAATGGAATCATGCTTGTTTTTCATGCATGTATACACCGAGCATAAGTGTTTAAGAATGAAATAAGCTCAGCAATTCCAAGCACTCATACTTAGTATGATTTTAGGTTTAAAATTAGACCGAAAAGATCCCGATCATTTATTTAAAAAATTAAAACCGAACACTGCTCGATCATCCCGAGCAATCATACTTAGTAAAATTTTAGGCTTTACATACGGATCAAACATCCCGATCACGTTTTAACCATCAATGTCGAACACTGCTCAACTATCCCGAGCACCAACACTTGCAAATTTTAGGTTTAAATACGGACCAAACATCCCGATCACGTATTTAACCAATCAACGTCGTACACTGCTCAACCATCTCGAGCACAAACACTTAAGCAAATTTAGGTCTAAATACGGATGT
Organism: Haberlea rhodopensis; assembly: GCA_907163345.1. Lineage (NCBI taxonomy): Eukaryota > Viridiplantae > Streptophyta > Magnoliopsida > Lamiales > Gesneriaceae > Haberlea > Haberlea rhodopensis. The sequence goes on along the minus strand of CAJQUN010000710.1, from coordinate 162,037 downwards.
TTGACCAATCAATGCCGAACACTACTCAACAATCCGAGCACCACACTTTGGCAACTTTAGGTTTAAATATAGACCAAACATTCCAATTACGCATTTAATCAATCAACGCTGAACACTGCTCAACCATCCTGAGCACCAACACTTAGATTTAAATACTGCCAAACATCCTGATCACGCATTTAACCAATCAATACCGAACACTGCTCAACCATCACAAGCATCAACACTTAGGTAAATTTAGATTTATATGCATCCAATCACGCATGTAACCAATCAACGCTGAACACCGGTCGATCATCAAGCTCATGGACTTAACCATTTAAAATTATTTGTATTCGACCATCCGAACACACATTAAAAATGAATTTGCTCGATCATCCCGAGTTCATGGACTTAATCATTTAAAATTAATTGTCTTCGACAATCCCGAAAATACATTAAAAATGAATTTTGTTCGACAATCCCGAGCTCATAGACTTAACCATTTAAAATTATTTGTATTCGACCATCCCGAACACACATTAAAAATGAATTTTGCTCGATCATCCCGAGCTCATGGGCTTAACCATTTAAAATTAAATGTATCCAACCATCCTAGCGCACATTAAAATGAATTTTACTCGATCATCTCGAGCTCATGGACTTAACCGTTTAAAATTAATTGTATTCGACCATCACACCATCCCGAACACACATTAAAAATGAATTTTGCTCGATCATCCTGAGCTCATGTACTTGACCATTTAAAATTAAATGTACTTGACCATTTAAAATTAAATGTATTCGACCATCCTAAACACACATTAAAAATGAATTTTGCTCGATCATCCCGAGATCATGGACTTAACCATTTAAAACTAATTGTATTCGACCATCCCAAAGCAACCATCCCGAACACACATTAAAAGTAAATTTTGCTCGATCATCCCGAGTCATGGACTTAACCATTTAAATCCCGTACACATATTAAAAAGAAATTTTGCTCGTTCATCACGAACATGTAGATATTAGTAAGAATAATGAAAAAATGACTTTATTTATTCACATCTCAAATACATAAAAAGGGGAATAATTACATCATATGAAATATATCTTGAGGTTGTGAATGTTCCAAGGTCTAACCAGTTCTTGTCCTTGTTGATCTTCCAATTTGTATGATCCTCGTTCGATCATCATTTAAATTTGAAAGGACCTTCCCACTTTGGTTCTATTTTCCGCTGAATTAGCCTTACGTAAGACCAAGTCTCCGACCTGAAAAGCTCTTGGTCGAACCATTTGATTGTAAGCACTGGTGATCCTTACTTTGTACATCTCAACCTGAGTGTTGCCTTTTCCCTTAGTCGATCAACCTCATCTAATTCGCATCTCCTAGCTTCTTTTTTGTTCTGCTAGGGATAGTAGCACTGCATTCGGATTGATTCCACATGTATCTCTGATGGGATGAGAGCTTCAGATCCATACATGCGGCTGAATTGAGATTCTCATGTGGGTATTCTTGGTGTGGTCCATCCTCCCATAACAACCCGGGTAATTAATCAACCCAAGCTCCTCTTTCTCCTTCAAGCCTAGTTTTGATCCCATGCAACAAGATACGATTTGTTACCTCCACCTTCCCATTTGACTGGGGATAAGTCACCGAGGTGAAGACTTGCTTGATCTTCATATCTTTGCACTACTCTTGTATTCGTACACCTTGGAATTGTCTTCCATTATCAGTGACCAGCGTCCTTCGTATTCCAAACCTACATTCTATGCTCTTCCATAAGAACTTAATGACTTCATTTTCTGTTATTTTAGCCAGGGGCTCGGCCTTGACCCACTTAGTAAAGTATTTGACTGCTACAAAAATGAATTTTCTCTGCCAACTGCTAGGGAAATGTCCAACAATATCCATCCCACATTGATCAAATGTGCAAGACTCGATATTACTGCTAAGGGCCTCTACCGGTATGTGAGATAGGTTGGGCATGCCTTTGACAATTATCACATTTTCTGACTATTTTCTCGGCATCAGTTTTCATAGTATGCCAATAATATCCTGCTCGGTTGGCTTTCTGATAGAGCATACTTGCACCGAGGTGGTTCCGACATCATCCTTCAGTAGATAATCACCTTATTGGATTGAAATACACTTCAAGAATGAGACCTAGAAGTCTTTCTTGAACAAATTTCCATCTACGAATCACCTTTCATTATCCTCATTTGGGCTGCTTCTTTTGGATCTAAGGGCATCAACTTAGTCCTTAGATATTCCGTAGTTTGCCTCTTTCAATCCCCGATTATGCAGTGTTCCAGGTTCATGATGTTGTTGACAAATATATGGGAAATCAAGAGCTCTTGAACCAATATCTTCCTGCTCTTCCATTCATGCAATGATTCTCGTTGTTTTCTTCTCACGGTATTTGCGTTAATTTCACTTCCATGAAATGATTCATCATTGCCCTAGCAGTTTTTACATACTTTCTCAACTTTTCCTCCTTGACTTTCTATACACCATTCATATGCTGGACATTTACCATGCAGTCCATAAATACTGATACTCTTTGGCCCACGACATCCAGAGAAACTCAAATCCTCGAGACGAGGGCTTTGAAATTCGACTTCATTATTCGAAAAAGGGACACCAAAATGTATGACCACTATTACCTCAACTCCTTCTGGGCAAATAAGGACTATGCCAGCACCGCCTTCAAGCTTGGTTGAAGATCCACCGACATAAAAATTCAATTCCTTTTCCTCAGGAACATATGATACTTCCACCAAGAAATCATATTATACATGTGCTTTGATGGTAGTTCGGGGCTGGTATGCAATATTGAACTCACTCAGTCCAGTGGCCCATTTTACCATCCTTTCTGAGATCTCGGCTTTAGTTAATAACTTTCCCAGCAGGTTGCTTGTTACCACCAGGATAGGATGAGACAAGAAATATGGCCGAAGCCTTCAAACTGTAGTGATGAAGGCCAATGCCAATTTCTCAATCTCCGGGCACCTTTGCTCGGCTCCTTGAAGTGCTAGGCTTACATAATAAACATGCACTTGTCGGCCCGAACTCTCTTTTATAAGGATCAAACTGATTATCTCTCGAGCCACAAAAAGATAGACCAGAAGTGTCTCGTTCGGTTCAGGCTTGTTCATGAGTGGGAGCTCGGCCAAATACTTCTTTAAGCCGTCGAAGGCCCGTTATTCCACTCAAACCGAACACTTTGCCTTAGTACTTTGAAGAATGGTAAGCTCCCGTCGGTCGATCTAGAAATAAAATGACTCAGAATAGCGATTCTGCGACATCATCTATACAAACTTGGTAGCATTTATCGCGTACTCCCAAATTAATCCTCTCAAGTTAATAACAGTAAAGAATGTAGTATCGTGTGTAGATATCGATCCCACAAGGAAGGATGTATCTTTGTGTTAACTTATGCAAAATAAGTAAATAGAGGGGTTATGAAGGTTGAATTAAACTAGTGAATTTAAAAACACAATTGTTTACTAAGAATGAAAACTAAAATTAAAATGAATTAAATTATAAGAAAGACGATTCATGGTTTTCGGTTAACTTTACATTGGAACTATGAATTCAATCATCAATTCTCGGAACAGATTCAATTTTTATTCCATATCACCTTATGCCTAGTTAAAATAGCCCAAGCATTATAAGTTAACCTGTACTGATTAATCAATCAAAACAATAGCAGTTAATATTGGGAATAACTTTCAAAACTAGTAAAAATGATAAAACTTAGACAACATAATACAAGCGTCTGCGTTTAATCTAGTCAAGCATTTTCCCTAAGAATTTAACAACTCCAGCAGCAGGCCATCGTTAATCTTAGTTGCTTCAAAAGACAAACATTAGATTGTATGTAAAAATCTCTAGATGGCCAATCTTATAATCAAACACAACAATCACGGCAATAAATCACAGAAAAAACTCTCGATTCTCAATAAAAATCAATAAAAGAACATAAATCTCATGAAAAACATAAATTTCAAGGTTTTGTCTTCCTCAACCAAGAATTAAAATTGTTTAGACACTCATAGCTAACTCAAAACAACAAAAAACTGATCTAAAAAGAATAAACAAAGCAGTGTAGAAGAATTACTAAAGGGTATCACGTTTCCGTAGCGTCACTTCGTCTCGTGCCTTCGAATCTTCAAGTTCTTCCTCAACATTTGAAAGAAAAATTATTCTAAAATCTACAAAATGTCTAAGGTCTCAATTATGAATTATGAGGCTAATTTTCTAGACATGGGAGTTAAGGAGGCTGATGGATTGGTAAAGATCTATTGAACATGGTAAGAAAATCAAATTTCCAAAATTTCTCTGATTCAGGGACCTATCGCTCGCGGATGGCTAGCGATTGACCGATAGTTATTTTTTTTTGTTTTTTTGGCTACCGATCGATCGGTCAAATGGAACGATCGATCGCTCGCCTGTTTTTTTCGTTGGCCAAAATTTCTGCCAGGCGTGATCGATCCAGGTCTTCTGGGTGATGGGTTGCGCCTCTTAGTCCACTTTTATGCATTTTTCTTGGTCAACTTTGGTCCTTTATCATCTCTAATGCATTCCTTGATCATTATTCGCCATTATTAACTCGATTTCTTCGATTCCACCTACATTCACACAAATATATGATTAGGTAACATATACATCAAATTAATCATTAAAACACACAAAATCATAGACAATTAAATCTACTAAATGTGTCTATTTATAGTCGCATCAAACTCCCCCATACTTAGTCTTTACTCGACCTCCAGTAATCAGACCAAAACTAAAATCTTTTTGTGGCTCATAGTTTCACAACGAACAAACTTGTCCTCACTTTAGTGCCTCAACGATCATAAACACGCACAGTAATGATAGGCGGTAAGAAATTAAGAGTGGAACAAGTGTTCAATCCCTAGGCATTTCACACCCAATAAAGTAGCGAACGTGTGTGTGTGGTCATATACAAGTGTTAAGATTATAGGTCTAATCAATGTAAACTCACAATAGCTCAAGTTGTACATCAACACAAGTATAAGTTCACTTGCACACTCTTATCCACTATCTTAGCCACTTGCAAACACAAATCAAATATGTCTTAAGCAGCTTGTAGCTTGGCCTAGGTATTGGCTTATTAAAGAAAGGGTAAAGATGTATCAAATAAGAGAGTATAATGTTATGCACATTTAAAAAGTTCTTCTCTTGCATGCTTTTTCAAACCTTGTTCATTTTTTCAAAGGTTTATCTCAATCATTTTTTTTCTCTTTTGTGCCTTGACTCATCTTAGAGTCATATTTTTATCTATTTTTCTCAAGGCTTTACATTTTCTTTCATGCATCTCATTCTTTTGACAATAAAGTTCTCAAACATATGAATCAATGATAGCATGTGCATGAATGAAATACATCATACTTCCTTTAAAAGTATGTATAAAAATCTCATTTAGGTTCATTAAGGAAGATGATAAGCTAGTGAAAGAAAATTGAATACGGGTTGTTTGTATGCTTAGCATACAACCATTCTTTTTACATTAAAGCTAAAAAAGGGACACTAGTGATGATTTTGTTTACATGGTAGGCTTGAAAGGCTCAAACGCTTTCATGTTCGCAAGTAGTCTATACATACGCCTCAAAGAGCATGTAGTTAAGTTCTAGCATGTATCAGAGACTTCCTAAGACTATCACAAAAATCACACAATCTTCACTACACTATGCACACTTCACAAGTCATGACAAATCGTGCTCAAAATATTCAACTACTATGTTAAAGCATAATTTGCATTAGATTTCAAAGTGTTCCAAGGTTAGCAATGTTGGGATATGCCCTAAGACAACTCATTAGATGATTGATTTTGGCATACAATCTAATACAATTTTATTAATGGTAATTCATTATTATATATTATTCCAGTATCTGTGTAATATGAATATATGTATATATATATATATATTAATATCCTTAGAATAAAATTGTATTATTCTTAAAGATTGTCCCTAGTCAAGTATTATCATGAATTAGGATAATGATAATGCATTGAGACTAGTATGTATTGATTGATGAATTTGTTCATGGATATGAGCTATCGAATCAACACATGGGTACATGTTAGAGAACTATGTACTGGACAGACCCACCATGAGAATGCTACATGGATAGTTATATGAATGTCATAAGCAATTCTCATAGTGATAATAGTGTATGTAATCCTTACGACTTGAGATCACCAGAGATCCCAACATAAGGAGTTATGTATCTTGATATTGTCAAACGTTACCTTTAACAGGGTAAAATATAAAGACAATCATTGGATACACCACGAATTATGTAGAGGGATGTTGAGTGATCAAGATATGATTTGTCCCTCCTATATAACAGGAGAAGTGTTTGGGCCCTTGATCAAGTGAGACTAAAATGCATGGCCATGCTCGAATGAGTCGATATGTGATATCGAGCTTATTCGTTTATTCTAGTCTACTTGGGGATCAAGAAATAAAAGATTGAACTATAAGATTATGACTTATTCCATGACTCGTGTTTAATCTAAACACATAGGACAAAGGGATTAAGTTACATGGTGAATATTATCACAGGCCATATGTTATGTCGAGTAAATGACATTCTTGTAACTTGGGTAGCCTTGATGTGTTGCTAGATACCGCTCATTGCTTGTGACATAAAATTAGATTTTATGTCACTGCCAACGTTGCAAGATCCTAACGCGTCGCACAAAAGATTAAATCGATAAAGGGCGATATAATTCATTGGATGAATTAAGTTGATTAGGAAGAGTCCTAATCATATAATAATAATATATTATATTATTGAATGGGCCGAACATATATATATTACATATATATATAAGTTTGCTATAGATATATATACGGGTAATAAATTGAAATGGCGTAAGGTTTTCAGAAAACCTTAGTCTGATAGCCGCCTATATATTTATGTGTGCATTAGGTTAATGCAAAGGTCAGATGTTAATAGAGAGTAACACTAAAACCTAGCAGACTATTTTGAACGAGGCGCAGCCGTCACCTCTTGTGTACCTAGGCTCGTCTCTTTGTCCCAGTTGATTTATCAAGTCTAGCAACTTGATAAATTCAACAGCTTTTGTCGATTTGATCGTGTGGATACCGTAGAGGCAAAGTTGCAAAGCTTTGCTCGTGACTCGTGGACGTCTGCTTCGAGGATTCTGCATCAAACACGCTACAAAGGTATAACTCTTGACACCCAATATGAATACTTCGTATAGGTCCATGGATGGAATCCGAAAATATTTTATTCCGCTGCGTAGTATGCATGTCGGATTCCTAATAAGCAATTCACATATTTTCAAAAGCATGAATGACATTGATAAGTGTGATTTTTACACTTATTTGACTATGATTTTATAGTGGTTTTTTGTAATGATTCCTGGACAATATTACGCATTTTGGTATATATTTGTATATTCAGGAATCTAGGTCCAAGTGCATAAAAGTGGAGGAAATAAGCTAAAAATGATGAAAAATGACCAAACCGAGCAAACACGTTGAAGAAATGACGAAATCGAAAAAGTTGAATTTCAAGAGTGGCGATCGATCGCCAGTTCTCACAGATCGATCGCCGTGTTCCAGAAACTTTTGGTAATCGATCACCATTTCGTATGGATCGATTGCCGTTACACAAACTTTGAAAAATAAAAGGCAGAATACATTGGCGATCGATCGGCCACTTCTCACGATCGATCGCCAGACCCAAAAAAATCAAGATTTTCTTTACTTATTGGATATTTTGTGTCCAAAACTTGTTAAACTCCTCTACCACTATATAAGGCATCACTTGGACGAAAAGAGGTACGCTTGGCTCATATTTTTACCCTACAACATCAGCCTCCACCACTGTCCAACTCTCTCCATTCATCCATACCATCATAACCATTGAAGAAGAAGACATTGGAAGAGACGGGACGACGGAGCAACGCAAGGAGTCTACGCCTAGCGTTACTTTAGTATTTCTAACTTTTGTTCTCTATTTTTATCAGATTTTGATGTTTAGATTTGTGCAAACAATTTTATGCATTATTATTTGATGACAATTGTTGGCTTGTCAAGAGTTAGGGGATCCCACGTTTTGAACCCATAATTCAATTTAAGGTTTTTGATTGATTCTTAAGTATCTTAGTGCATAATTTATTGTGATTTATGCTTTTGAAGGATTGATCACCTTTGAATGATTATTCATTGCATTGAATTGACCATATGATATTGCAATACTGTGATATCCCTGAAGTTGATCTTGTGTTTTATGGCTTTTAATAATATTGGTGTTATGATTATTATGGTTGGGAAATGTATAGTTATGCGGTGGACATGAACTGGTAATACATTTCAGGGTGCATGTGGTGCATAGTGGGGATTGGTGAATTGGCATGATTTAATTGGGATTGGTTCTCATTAATCTGGAAATCATGTATAATTGTTGTTATGGTGCATTTTATTGGTAAGTGCTTTAAAATATCAAGTGATGATATTTGTTATTGCACTATGTTGGGACATGGTTTTAAACTAATCCTATACACTACCCCTTATTCCCCTTCATTCCACTCAACACACTCTTAACACTCAAACCCTTCCCCCAAACCCATTCAATCGATCAAAAAAGGAGGAGAAAAGAGGGGAGTTTCAAGAACTTAAAATCTTTGCATTTTGATAGGGATTGAAGCTAAGTGGTAAGGAACCTTCTCGTTGGGTGTTTGATGCTTGTTTAAATGAGTTTTGGGTTTGTATTTTTGGGGAAGAAAATGTGTTATTTGTGGGTTGTGATGTTCTTGTATGGATTGTTGAGTTTTTATGGTTATTGGTGCATAATATGTTGGTTATTGGTATATATGATGAGTTGGGTTGATGTGTTTTGGTCTAAAATGGATTGCTGTGGGTTTAAGGTGTAAAAATGGTGGTTTTTTGCAATTACAGGGCTCGGCGATCGATCGAGCGGAATTCTCGATCGATCGCGCGCTGGAGAGATTTTTACTTGGGAGGAGAACATCTCCTCGATCGATTGAGCGGAATTCCCGACCGATCGAGGTGACTTCTTGATCGATCGGTAGAGCCCTCTCGATCGATCGAGAAGGGCAGCGTTTTGGTGCCAATTTCACATGTACTCATTAACTAACCAAAGTAGTAGTGCGGGATGATAATAAAAAAAAAAATTAACACGAAATAAATACTAATGCCTTCCCCGGCAACAGCGCCAAAATTTGGTAGCGCTTATCGCGTACGCCCAAATTAACCCTTCTCAAGTTAACAACAGTAAATATGTGGTAATGTGAAGGGATCGATCCTACAGGGAAGGATGTATTTTTTTTCGTGTCAATTATGTAACCAAATAGTAAAAAGGGGATTTTGGAATTTGATTAACTACTACTAAGCAAAATCTATGAATTAAACTAATTAGCAAAATTAAACTAAAGTGATTTATAATTATGAGAAAAGCGATTCTTGGTTTTCAGTCGACTTTACCTTGGATTTATGCATTCAATCATCGATTATCACAAAAGATGTAATTTTTACTTGAATGTTCATCACTAGAGATTCAACTCTTATCTTACCTTATTCCTAGTTAAAATAGCACAAGCGTTCAAAGTTAACCCGTATCGGTCAAAACTACAGCAGTTAAGATTAATATTAACAATAGCTTTCAATTCTACTAAGAATGATGAAACTTAGACAACATAATCCAAGTGTCTATGCTTAATCTAGTCATGTATTTTTCCTAAGAATTTAACAACACCAACAACAGACAATTATCAATCTAAGTTGCTTCAAAGGCCAAGCATCAGATTGCATGTAAAAATCATTATATGGCCGATCAAACAATCAAACATAACATTCATGACATGAAAATCAGAATAGCTAATGATACTCACTAAAATTTAATAAAAGAATATAAATCTCATGAAAAACATAAAATCCAAGGTATTGTCTTCCTTTAACCAAGAATTAAAAGTGTTTAGCCTAGCATAATTACATCAAAACTATAAAATTTAATCTAGAAAACATCAAACTAATAGCAAAAGAAAGAATTACTAAAGGGAAGCACGATTCAGGAGCCTCAATTCCGTCTTCGTTCTTCGTTCTTCACAAAAAGTTGAGAAAAATATATTCTAATGTCTAAACTATATTCTAAAGTCCGAATTCTTGTCCTTGGAGGCTGACAATTTCAAGTATATCAAGTAAATATGGTAGGATATGTTAAAACCCTCCCAAAGATGGTAAAACTCTTAATTTCCGTATTCGATCGGTCGCTTCTTCCTAGCGATCGATCGCTTCCTTTATTTTTTCAGCAAAATTCTCCGGGCGATCGATCGCCTCTTTTCTTGCGATCGATTGCTTGGCTCCAGTGTCTTTTGGCAATCGATCGCCCCAATTGTAGCGATCGATCACTAGCTCGTGATGTTTGTTGCTCAACTTTCTGTCCAAAGGCGATTGATCCCCTCTTCCATGCGGTCAAAATTACATTTTAAGCATTTTTCTTGATCACCCTTGAGTCCTTATCATCTCTAAAGCTTTCTTGATCTTTATTCACGTTTGTTAGCTCGATTTCTTCGATTTCACCTACAAATACACGAATATACGATTAGGTAGTATATGTATTAAATTATCCATCAAAACATACAAATCGTGGATAATTAAGCGCAATAGATGTGTCTATTTCTAGTCACATCAAACTCCCCCATACTTACTCTTTACTCGACCTCGAGTAAATCAGAATAAACTAATATGTTTTTGGTTGGCTCATAGTATCATAACAAACTGATTTGTCCTCACTTTTATGCCTCAACAATTTTAAACATGCACAGTAATGAAAGGCGGTGAAAAATTAACAGTGGAACAAGTTCAATCCCTAAATATTTCGTACCCAACAAAGCAGTGAACGTGCGTGTGTGGTCATAAACAAGTGTCATGTACAAGTTATAGATCCAATAGATGCGAATCTCACAATAGCTTAAGTCATACACTGACACAAGTATAAGCTCACTTGCACACTCTTCTCCACTCTCTTAGCCACTTGCAAACATTAATCAAGGAGGTCTTTATTAGCTTGTAGCTTGGCCTAGGTATTGGCTTATGAAATAAAGGGTACGGTGTATCAAACAAGAGAGTATAATGATATGCACAATTAAAACTTCTCTTCTTGCATGATTTTTTTTCAACTTTGTTCATTTTCACACCTTGTATGTTTTTGCAAGGTATATTTCAATTTTTTTTTCTCTTTTTGTGCCTTGGCTCCCCTTGGAGTCATATTTGTATTAATTCTTTTCAAGGCATCCCTTTTCTTTCATGCATTTCATTCTTTTGATAATGAAGCTCAAAACATAAGAATCAATGAATACATAAGTGCATGTGAATGAAACACATCATACTCCCTTCAAAGGTGTGGATTAAAATCACATTTAGACTTGTTAGGGAAGGATGATAAGCTAGTAAAAGAATGTTGAATGTTGGTCTTTAGTATGCTTAGCACACAACCATTCTTTCACATTAAAGCTCAAAAAGGGTACTAGTGATTGATTTTCTTTACATGGTAGGTTTGAAAGGCTCAAACGCATCAAAGATTGCCTATATCACTTTCATGTTCGCAAGTAGTATAGACATACGCGTCAAAGAGCATGTAGTTAAGTTCTAGCATGTATTAGAGATTTCTTAAGATTATCACAAAGTCACACAATCTTCACCACGCTATGCACACTTCCCAAGTCATGACAATATCGTGCTCAATATATTCAACTACTATGTCTAAGCACAATTTGCATTAGAGTTCAAAGTGTTCTAATGTTAACAATTCACCTATGTTCAAAAACATGCATGCCATCAATTAGGTTTCATCATGGGCTAGTGATTCTAAGCATGCATTCATTACTAACTATGAGCTCAAAATTTTCAAAATTTTCAATTTTTTTGTATTTTTGTAATAAGAAAAGCAATACGCCACCAATCCCCCCCCCCCCCCCCCCCACCCATACTTAAATCTTACATTGTCCCCAATGTAAGGCAAAAATACAAGAAAAGAGAAAAGTCTAACTAATAAAGCAATAAAAAAAATAAAAAGGAAAATTGAAACTAACTCCCCTTGGGTTGCCTCCCAAGCAGCGCCTTTGTTTAACGTCGGTGGCCGATTCCAGTCCTCTCGATCAAGGTGGGTTATGCGGTGTCACTCCAGTCTCTTCTTCCACCTCAATATCTTCTTGATTCCCTTAAACTTTGGTTTGTTAGCCTTTGAGTAGGCATCCTCAGTCTTTTTTTTTCCCTCATCATTTGTTGATTGATGTGGTCGATCGTGAGGGTGTGTCTTTCCAACAGTAAGATCCTGTAAGAAGAAAGAGGGTCAGCATTATCATGAGTAGATAAGACAACAATAATATGAAAAGTATGCATAAGAGTTGACTCCATACCTCTTTTGTCATGAAGGCCATCAATAGTCTTTCCCATATCCCACAATTCATCATTATCAAAATCATCATTTATATCAATAGCGTAGCTAGAATGCTCATGAGTTTTAATGGGTTCATAGATATTGCATTTTGCAACCTCACCATTAAACTCCATTGTTAACATGCCGCTATTCACATCGATCACATATTTAGAGGTTTTCAAGAATGGTCTCCCTAAAAGAATGGGGCTAGATGGATCACCATTTTCCATGTCTAAGACATAGAAATCAGTGGGGAAAACCAAACTCTTACGTGCACAAGTACATCATCTACTATCCCCATAGGAATAACCGTGGACCTATCAGCTAATTGTATCACAATATTGTTTCTTTTCAAAGGTCCAGGTTTCAGTTGAGTGTAGATTGAGTAAGGCATGACATTAATTGAAGATCCTAAATCTCGCATCGCCTTCTCAATCGTAGTGGTTCCAATCATACAAGGGATGGAGAACATACCAGGGTCCTTACACTTTGTGGGAATGCTTCTTTGGATAACCCCGGAACATTCTCGCCTAGCTCAATCTTGGGGCACCCTTTTCGTTCCTTGCTCTTATCCGCTTTCCACACTTACTTCAAAAATCTTGCATATCGAGGCACTTTCTTTATGGCATCATGTAGTGGAGCGTTTGCCTCGCAGCGTCGGAAAGTCTTGTAAAGTTCCTTGATGCCCTCGTCCTTCCATTCACCTGAAAAGCAAGGGGGAATGGGGGTTCAATTTTATATTCACGGAGTGGAGGGACTTACCTCGTGGTTCCTCCTCTGGCATGAGCTCTTCAACGTCCTTCTCGGTGTCATTCTCCTCTTCTTTCTTGGGTGGCATCAGTACCACATTCTCCTCAGGTTCATCTTCACTTCTCTTCAAAGTGATGGCGCTCACATTTTCCCTTGGGTTCACCTCCGGCTGTGAGGGAAGCCCATTGGATATTCTTGCTTCAATCTTGTTGAGCGAAGTTGCTAGTTGTCCCATTTGCGTTGTCAAGCTTTGAATGCTTTCCCTCGTTTCCTGTTGAAATTGCAAGCTACTTTCAGCAATAACTTTAACAATATTCTCTAACCTGTCAGAAGGAACATGCACTGGCGGCGGTGGAGGTCTCTGATATGGTGGTCTATAGGGTGGAGGTTGATTCATTTGCTGATTCTCATATCCCTGGTGCGGATGGTCTCTCCAACCTTGATTGTAGTTGCTGGTTGGATGGTCATAACTCCTTTGTGGTGGACCTGGGAATCCTCCTGTTGCATTTACGTGCTCAATGGATGTCTCTTGTAGTGAGGGACATGCATCAGTGGGATGGTTAACGGCCAGACAAATTCCACATGGCTTCATCTTCCCCACATTGCCACCTGCAAGATTACGCACAAGAAACGTTAAGTCAATCAATTGTTGTTCTAGATTGGATACGTTTACCTCTTGTCTTGGCCGCTGTCCATGTCGAACATGTCCAAATTGCTGGGAGTTGGCCACCATGTTTGCTATCAAGTTCCTTGCCTCATCCGATGTCTTGTCAATGAAAGCTTCTCTGCTTGCCGCATTCACTACATTCCTGTCACCAGAAAGTAAACCTTCATAGAAATATTGAATTAGAAGATGTTCACTTATCTGATGTTGTGGGCAGCTTGCACACAACTTCTTAAAATGTTCCCAGTACTCATGCAGCGACTCCTCGTGGTATTGCTTCACACCGTAGATTTCCTTCCTTATGTTAGTTGCCCTTGAAGCTGGAAAGTACTTCTCTAGGAAGACTCTTTGTAAATCAGTCCACGTGGTGATGGATCTGGAGGGTAGGTAGAATATCCAATCTTTAGCAGCATCCTTTAGAGAGAATTGAAAGACTCTCAGTTTGATTTGCTCATCCGTTACGCCAGTAGACTTCATAGTAGTGCATACCACGTGGAATTCCATCAAATGCTTGTGCGGGTTCTCACCTGCAAGACCATGAAAAGATGGCAATAAACGGATTAGACCAGATTTAAGTTCAAAATTTACGTTATTTACAAGTGCATGGAAAGTGATGCAGAGATGCTGTTGATCCAAGTTAGGATTCGCCAACTGGCTCAAGCTTTGATTCGCAGCCATGTTGTTCATCTCTTCTTCTTCCTCAAGTCTCATTGTTTCTCTTCTTCTCCGATATAGTGTCCTCTCGATCTCAGGACTTAGTGAAAATTATCTTCGTGATTGTACGATTCACTTGTACTCATTAACAAACCAAAGTAGTAGTGCGGGATGATAATAATAATAAAAAAATTAACATGAAATAAATACTAACGCCTTCCCCGGCAACGACGCCAAAATTTGGTAGCGTCTCAAGTTAACAACAGCAAATATGTGGTAATGTGAGTAGGGATCGATCCCACAGGGAAGGATGTATTTTTTTTTTCGTGTCAATTATGTAACCAAATAGTAAAAAAGGGATTTTGGAATTTGATTAACTACTACTAAGCAAAATCTATGAATTAAACTAAAGTGATTTAAAATTATGAGAAAAGCGATTCTTAGTTTGCAGTCAACTTTACCTTGGATTTATGCATTCTATCATCGATTATCACAAAAGATGTAATTTTTACTTGAATATTCATCACTAGAGATTCAAACTCTTATCTTACCTTATTCCTAGTTAAAATAGCCCAAGCGTTCTAAGTTAACCCGTATCGTTATATCGGTCAAAACAACAATAGTTAAGATTAATATTAACAATATCTTTCAAGTCTAGTAAGAATGATGAAACTTAGACAAAATAATCCAAGCGTCTATGTTTAATCTAGTCACGTGTTTTTCCTAAGAATTTAACAACACCAACAGTAGGCAATTATCAATCTTAGTTTCTTCAAAGGCCAATCATTAGATTGCATGTAAAAATCAATAGATGGCCGATCTAACAATCAAACATAACATTCATGACATGAAAATCAGAAAAGCACATGATACTCAATAAAAATTAATAAAAGAATATAAATCTCATGAAAAACATAAAATCCAAGGTATTGTCTTCCTTTAACCAAGAATCAAAAGTGTTTAGCCTAGCATAATTAAATCAAAAACTATAAAATTTAATCTAGAAAACATCAAACTAATAGCAAAAGAAAGAATTACTAAAGGGAAACACGATTCCAGAGCGTCAATTCCGCCTTCGTTCTTCGTTCTTCACAGAAGTTGAGAGAAACATCTATTCTAGTGTCTAAACTATATTCTAAAGTCTGCATTCTTGTCCTTGGAGACTGATAATTTTGAGTACATCAAGTAAATATGATAGGATAGGTTAAAACCCTCCCAAAGATGGTAAAACTCTTAATTTCCTTATTTTCTCGGACTCTGCAGCGAACGGTCGCTTCTTCCTAGCAATCGATCGCTTCCTTTATTTTTCAGCAAAATTCTCCGGGCGATCGATCGTCTCTTTTCTTGTGATTGATCGCTTGGCTCCAGTGTCTTTTGGCGATCGATAGCCCCAATTGTAGCAATCGATCGCTAGCTCGCGGTTTTTGTTGCTCAACTTTCTGTCCAAAGGCGATCAATCCCCTCTTCCATGCGATCGATCTCTTCTCCAAATTACATTTTAAGCCTTTTTCTTGATCACCCTTGAATCCTTATCACCTCCAAAGCTTTTCTTGATCTTTATTTGCCTTTGTTAGCCCGATTTCTTCGATTTCACCTACAAATACATGAATATAAGATTAGGTAGCATATGTATTAATTATCCATCAAAACATACCAAATCGTAGACAATTAAGCGCAATAGATGTGTCTATTTCTAGTCACATCACTGCCCGGGGAACTGAGTCTGACGCAGTTCTTGACCTTCCATCCGCCTCGATTTGTGGGAACTGAGACTGGGGAAGAAGCAGAGGAATGGCTTGAGAGAATTGAGCAGATATTTGTGTCGGCACCATGTGCCAAGACTACCTGGTTGAGGCTAGTGGAGTTCCAACTGGCCAAGAAGTCTTCTATGTGGTGGAAGACAACATCATGGAAATGAGAGCCCAAGGGGTACTGGTAGACTAGAGTTTGTTCAGGACTCGATTTTTGAGTCGATATTTCTTGGCGGCGGCGAGATAAATGAAGGAAGACGAATTCACTAACTTGAAGCAGGGCAACATGACTGTTTCAGACTATGCTTTGCAGTATTGATCACTCTTGAGGTATGTCTCCCATATTGCCACAAATGGACATGCCAAGATGAGACATTTTCTGAAGGGACTGAGATCGGAGCTGTTTGATAGGGTTCTTTCTAATAACCCTAGTTCTTTTGATGGTGCACTTACAAGAGCGGAACTGGCAGAGATCAGAGTGCTTATATGGACTCCATATCCCCGCAAGTTCCACCACAGAGACAGGTGTCTGATAATCCGATACCACGAGGGGAGCAGTTTAAAACCTCGTGGAGCTTCATCATCTTCCCGATTTAGTGGGGAGCGATCTGATAACCGAAGACAGAGGGACCGGAGGAGCAATGCACCCACCAAAGGGGATAAACTCAGGCAAGTAGGACTGGAGAGGCAAAGTATTATTATTGTGGAGGATCGCACTTGATGCGTGACTGCTCAGCTTGTGATAGTTGTGGCAATATGGGCCACATTGCTCGGTATTATCTTACCCGTGGAGGATAGTCAGATCTCAGGGTGAACAGAGCGAGATTTGATGACAGGACAGTACAACAGAGGCAACCGTTGTGCCTCAACCATTGGGAGGTCAGATGGTGGGACCACCTCAGGGGCAGGTGTATGAACTGACGAGGGAGCAGACCAAGGCAGCCCCAGAGGAGGTGATTGTGGGTAAGTGTTATTTATTTACCTACCACACTTTTATTTTGATAGATACAGGTGCCTCCCATTCCTTTGTGTCTGCGGATTTTGTGGAAAGACATCATATGTGCCCGTCTCCATTGCCCACGCCTCTTATGGTCTCGACACCCACCGGGAAGAATGTGATTGCTGATCGGATATTATCTAACTGCCTCATTTATTTGAGGGCAATGATCTGAAGGCCGACTTGATTGTACTGGGAATGATGAACTTCGATTGCATCGTGGGCATCGATGTACTGAACAAATATCAGGCAGTTGTTGATTGCCGGCAGAGGACAATCCGCTTCCGATCTGATCAGGGGATACAATGGATATTTTATGGAAGTGGTTCTCGTCCGATGATTCCGTTGGTATCGGCTATCAAAATGTAACGGCTATTGCAACATGGACATACAGGCTATCTCATCTATGCCATTGATGTTGCGGAAAAGTGGAAAGAGCTGAGAATCGAGGAGATATCCATGGTTGCGGAATTTTACGATGTGTTTCCGAAAGAAATTCCAGGTTTTACGCCGAGTATGGAGGTTGAGCTTGGGATTGAACTATTGCCAGGCACGTTCGCTATTTCTCGTGCCCTTTATAGAATGGCACCAGCGGAGTTGAGGGAACTGAATGTGCACTTGCAGGAACTCATTGACAAGGGATACAGACATCCTAGTGTATCGCCTTGGGGGTGCACCGGTCTTATTTTTGAAGAAGAAGGATGGTTCGATGCACTTGTGCATCGACTACCGACAATTGAACAAAGTGACGGTAAAGACAAGTACCATCTTCCGCGGATTGATGATCTGTTTGATCAGTTGCAGGGCACGAAGCTTTATTCCAAGATTGACTTGAGGTCAGGTTACCATCAGATACGGGTTAGGGATGAGGATGTTCAGAAGACAACATTTCAGACTCGGTATGTGCACTACGAGTTCTTGGTCATGCCGTTCGGAGTGACGAACGCCCGGTGTCTTCATGAGTATAATGAACCGGGTGTTCTAGCCGTATCTCGATCAATTTTTCATAGTCTTTATTGATGACATTCTTATTTATTCTAGAAGTGAGGCTGAGCACGTGAGATATTTGTGTACCGTGCTTCAGATTCTCCGGGATAATCAGTTGTTTGCCAAGCTTAGTAAGTGTAAATTATGGCTGGACAGTGTTGTATTTTTGGGTCATGTCATCTCTAGAGATGGGATATCAATGGATCCCAGGAAGGTAGAAGCAGTTATGGAATGGTCTGCGCCTACTTCTGTACCCGAGATTCGGAGTTTTCTTGGTTTGGCCGGATATTATCGATGTTTTGTCGAGGGATTCTTGAAGATGGCTAAGCCTTTGACACAGTTGATGTGATGTCCCCGAAATAATTATGTGCAATTGAACATTAATTATGTCTATGTGAGGTTTATGGTATTAAATTATTGGGGTTGAATTAATAATAATATGGTGGGATGCTTAGTCATGAGTGGGCGTGACTTGGTAATGCGTTTCAGGGTGCATGTGATGCATGTTGGGAAATTGAATTATGGCATGGTTTATTGGGGTAAATGATAATTGTTTTTAGTAAAGCATGTTTAATTGGAGTTTTGATGCATTTCTTTTATTTAGAGTAAATGCTATAAAATATCAAGTGGGGATATTCTAATACATCATGCTAATTACTGGTACACAATTAAACATGTATACCATGATATTCCCACTACACTCATTAACCACCCCCCTCAACCCACACCTATCTGCAGAATCAGCATGCCCATACCCCCCATTTGACTCTCCCCTCACTCAATCTATCACTCATTTTCCCCAATTTTCTTCCCTCATTTTCGTCCAGCATTAGGCAAGGAAGTAAGAGGAAGAATCTGCCATTTTCAAGGCTTGAAACCTTGCTAAAAGTTGGAGCAAAAAGGGTGAGGAACCATGTTTTGTCTTGGTTTAATGCTTGTTTAAGGAGAGTTATCTTGTTGAGTGAAATGGCATGTATGGTAGTATTCTTGTTGGAATTTGTTGTTGTGTAGCTTTATGGTAGTATAATGGAGTATTTTGTATGTTAAGTTGTTTGGGTATGATTGTTTGTGGTGTGTTTTATGGTAGCCTTGGGATGGTGCTCGAAAATGGCGTTGTTTCGCGATTATAGACTTCGGCGATCGATCGGCGCGCTCTTCCCGATCGATCCCGAGCACCAGAGTGCGAGGCCGCGACATTCGGCGATTGATCGTGAGTTTGAGCGATCGATCGGCATGTTTTCAGCGATCGATTTCGGAATGAAGAATTTTGGGCATTGAGGCAGTAGCATCTCGCGATCGATCGGGGCTCATTGGCGATCGATCGCGAGAAGCCAAAACATGTGCTTTAATTATTTTTTGTGGGATTTTTGGTATTGGGCTATTATTGGCATCTAATATTGGTTTGTGTGATTGTGTAGAACCATCCCAGGTGGCAACACAGCCAAGGAAGTAAAGTCCTACCACATCCTACTTTTGGAAAGGTTCGTAGAAGACGTACGAGCACCCAACGGTAACATATAATTTATATACGCATTGGGATATGCATTGTGGATGCAAGTATATATTGAATTGTGCATTGTAGATGCAAATACATGTTGATCTATGCATTATGATTGCATATGCGTATGTTGATTGTTTGGTGCACATCCCATGAGTCATGGTTATATTGGAGTGATGATTTTAATGCTTTGCCGCTGTCACTTGAAGCGATGATAGAATACTTGCCGCTGTCATATTATAGCGAGGAATGAATATTTGCCGCCAAATGTTGAAGCGAGGGTATTGCCGCATGTCGCATTTGAGCGAGGTTATTCAATGTCACTAATATGTCGAAGCGAGGGGTATTGGTGCCGTTGTCATGACATGCGAGGTGCATTAAAATACACTGTTATAACAGACTAGGGATTGGTAATTGGTGATATGTGATGACATTTGTGAAACCATTGAATAATCCATTGATTATGCTCATGAGTTATTATACAGGGACAACCAAAAAGGGGGCGTTTAAAATGCAATTGGGAAACATGAAGTGTTTTGTATTTACGGTTCATGCATTTACGCTTTTTAATCATGCTATGTTTAACATGGATTATTATATGCTCATGATTTGGGGGTTGTCCTTGTAGGTACATCTTGGCATAAAGGGGCTAAGGTCGGGTTGTACTTGTAGGTACATCTATAGGATTAACATTCATTTTGTTAGGAATGTAATTAATCCATTTGGAAGTAATTATCTTGGCATGTAACCCTTAAAGCTCAATGACTCAACATGAACTTTTTACACTCTGATGATACACTTTAGCTCTACTTATGTCCTTATTTCACACTTAAGGAACTAGGGTTCTTACAGTTGACTCAGAAGGGAGTGTCGTTTTATTGGTCTGAGGCTTGTGAGCAGAGCTTTCAAGAGTTGAATCATTGATTGACGACTGCACCCGTGTTGGTGATTCCCACGGAGAACAGAGGTTCGTTCTTTATAAAGATGCATCGCTACAGGGTTTGGGATGCGTATTGATGCAAGATAAGCATGTGGTGGCTTATGCTTCGAGGCAACTGAAGCCGCATGAGACTAGGTATCCAGTTCATGATTTGAAATTGGCGGCTATTGTATTTGCCTTGAGATTTGGCGGCATTACTTGTATGGTACGTCATTTACCATCTACACGGACCACAAGAGCCTGGAGTTCTTATTTACTGAGGCGGAACTGAATATGAGGCATAGGAGATGGATGGACTTGCTAAAGGACTATGATTGCGAGATATAGTACCATCCCGGAAAGGCTAACTTGACAGCTGATGCTTTGAGTCGGAAGGTGAAGTACACAGCTGAGGATGTCATCCATTTGTCAGCTATGTTGACTTCCTACTGTCAGTTGGGTTATGAATTTGATGTATCTGCATCACCGGTACGTGTATCAACTTCAGAAAGGCTCAGAAGTCAGACGATGAGATACGGAGATGGATAACATTGGTCCTTCAAGGACAACCATCGAGATTTAGGATTGCAGAGGACGGTGCATTGAGGCTTGGTAATCGATGGGTGGTCCCGAGTGCGCCGGAGCTGCGCCAAGGAATCTTGCAGCGAGCTCACATCAGTAGATTTAGTATTCACCAAGGCGGGAGGAAAATGTATAAGGACCTATGTGACCAGTTCTGGTGGACACGGATGAAGCGAGATGTTATAACATTCGTTAAAAGGTGTTTGATCTGTCAGCAGGTGAAGGCAGAGAGGCAGAGGCCTGGTGGTGAATTGAAGAGCTTGGAGATACCTAAATGGAAGTGGGAGCACATATCCATGAACTTTGTGACTCATTTGCTGAGGACGGCTTAGAGATTTGATGCCATTTGGGTGATTATGGACAGAATGACAAAGGTGGCTCACTTTATTCCGTACAGTATGACCTTCATGTACTTGAGGATGGCTCAGTTGTACATTCGGAATGTGGTGCGATTGCACAGGATCCTCGTTTCTATTGTGTCTGACCGAGATCCACGTTTTACATCTCACTTTTGGGAAGGTCTTCAGTCGACTTTGAGAACTGAGGTAAGGTTGAGCACGGCATATCATCCTCAAACAGATGTCCAGACCGAGCATACTATCAGACGCTCGAAGATATGTTTCGGGCTTGTGTGCTAGAGTTTGACTCTACGTGGCAGGATTCAGTGGCCTTGGTGGAATTCTCGTACAACAATAGCTACCAGACGAGCATTCAGATGGCTCCATTTGAGGCCTTGTATGGTCGGCATTAACGATCACCGTTGTACTGGGATGATTTGGATCGTAAATCGGTCGGAGGACCGGAATTGATCCGGGAGATGGAAGAAAAGGTGAAAGTGATCCGGCAGAAAATGAAAGCAGCCCAGGATAGGCAGGCAGCCTATGCTAATAAAAGGCGACGACTGTTGGAAGATCTCACCTTTCAGAGGTGTGGTGCGATTTGGAATGCGCGGGAAATTATCTCCGAGGTACATTGGACCGTTTGAGATCTTGCAGCGCATTGGTACTTTGGCTTACCGCTTGGCTTTGCCACCGTCATTGTCTGAGATTCATGACATGTTTCATGTGTCTATGTTGAGGAAGTATGAGCCGGATCCTCTCATGTGTTGCAGGCTTCAGATGTTCAGTTGGATTCTGATGTGTCCTATATTGAACGGCCGGTTAGAATTCTGGATCGAGCGGATCGCAGACTTCGGAACAAGGTTATACCGATGGTCAAAGTCCAGTGGGATAGCAGGGGTGTCGAGGAGGCCACGTGGGAGACGGAGTGACATATGGTGCAGCACTATCAAGAACTAATTTCGGGTATGTAAATTTATACTCTATTTGGCATTGGTAAGTGCATGCAAATTTTGAGGTCGAAAATTTCTAAGTAGGGGAGTATTGTGAGATCCCTGAAATTGATCTTGTGTTTTATGGCTTTTAATAATAATTATGGTGTTATGATTATTATGGTTGGGAAATGTATAGTTATGCTGTGGGCATGAACTGGTAATACATTTCAGGGTGCATGTGGTGCATAGTGGGGGATTGGTAAATTGTCATGATTTAATTGATATTGGTTCTCATTAATCTGGAAAGCATGTATATTGGTAAATGCTTTAAAATATCAAGTGATGGTATTTGTTATTGCAGTATGTTGGGACATGGTTTTAAACTAATCCTATACACTACCCCTTATTCCCCTTCATTCCTCTCAACACACTCTTTGTGAGGGCCGATCATAATGTAGTGTTTAATTATCACACAATGATTAATTTGCGTAAACAGCGAAAGATTTATTTTACCATTTCAAAAATATGTCATGTTCCTATTAAATTGTCAGTTGACATTCATCTTGTCAATTTCACTTTTAATTCCAAATCAATTATTTATAAATTCATAAATTATATTTAATTAACATTAATCAAACTTCGGGGTCTTACACTCTTAACACTCAAACCCTTCCCCCAAACCCATTCAATCAATCAAAAAAGGAGGAGAAAATATGGGAGTTTCAAGAACTTGAAATATTTGCATTTTGATAGGGATTGAAGCTAAGTGGTAAGGAACCTTCTTGTTGGGTGTTTGATGCTTGTTTAAATGAGTTTTGGGTTTGTATTTTGGGGAAGAAAATGGGTTATTTGTGGGTTGTGATTTTCTTGTATGGATTGTTGAGTTTTAATGGTTATTGGTGCATATTATGTTGGTTATTGGTATATATGATGTGTTTTGGTTTAAAATGGATTGTTGTGGTTTTAAGGTGTAAAATGGTGGTTTTTCATAATTACAGGGCTCGACAATCGATCGAGCGAAATTCTCGATCGATCGCGCGGTGCAGAGATTTTTACTTGGGAGGAGAACATCTCCTCGATCGATCGAGCGGAATGCCCGATCGATCGAGGTGACTTCTCGATCGATCGAGGTGACTTCTCGATCGATCTGTAGAGCCCTCTTGATCGATCGAGAAGGGCAGAGTTTCGGTGCCAATTTTCGGGTGCCTCGCGATCGATCGAGAGGTTCAGTCGATCGATCGCGGGGCATATAAAAATGGAATTGTTGGATTTTTGGTTATTTTGATGGGATTTTGGTGATGAACTATTATATGGCTTCTAATATTGAGTTGTGCAATTGTGTAGAGCCTTCCCAGGTGGCAGCACAACGCAGGGGATAAAGTCCTGCGACATCCCATATTTTGGAAGAAAGGTACGTAGAGAGACGTACGGGCATCGGAAGGTAAAATGTATTTTTTACATTTTGGATTATGCATTGTAGTTGCATATATATATTGGATGCTTGGTGCATATCATGGTTAGTCGTTGTTATATTCGAGTGATGATTTTAATGCTTTGCTGCTGTCATTTCGAAGTGATAATAGAATACTTGTCGTTGTCATATCGTAGCGATGATAGAATATTTGCCACTAATATGTCGAAGCGATGGTAAATGCCGCTGTCATATTGAAGCGAGGGATATTAATGGCCCTGATATGTCGAAGCGATGGGTATTAATGCCGATTTTATGTCGAAGCGATGTGCATTAAATACACTGTTATAACAAGACTATGATTGGCTATTGGTATTGATGGAACGGGTATATGTCATGACATTTGTAAACTATATTATAATCTGATGATTATGAATATAAGTTTTGGTACAGGGACAACCAAAGGGAGCGTTTTAAATGCATTGTACCTGAAGTGCTTTGTATTACGGTTTATGCATTTATACATTATAATCATATTGTTGTGAATATGGTTTATTATATGATCATGGTTTGGGTTGTTCCTGTAGAAGCTTTTGGCATGGAGGGCTAAGGCCAGAGTTGATGAGGTGAGCTGTGTGAGGAGTGCTACTGGTATAGCAGGACATGAATTCTTTTGTATAGTTTCTACACACAGTAGAGTAAATCTATAGCATTTACATTGATTTTGTGGGAATGTAACTAATTTTTTTGGAATTTTATTTTGGCAATGTAATCCTTAAGCTCGATGCATCAACATCGTTGGTTCTGTATTTTCAAAATATTTTTCCGGGCGAGCGATCGATCGCGGGCTATTATTTTTTGTTGCGTAAAATTTCTGCCTCACGCAATTGATCAGACTTCGGGGCACAACTGATCTCGGTCAAAAATTACTTTCATGCATTTTCTTGGTCTACTTTGATCCCCTTATCAACTCCAATGCATTTCTTGATCTTTATTCGCCTTTGTTAGCACGATTTCTTCGATTCCACCTACATTTACACAAATATACGATTATGTAGTATATGTATCAATTTATCCATCAAAACATACCATATCGTAGGCAATTAAACGCACTAGATATGTCTAATTCTAGCCACATCATTAACCCTCTCAAGTTAAATAGCATTAAAGAATGTAGTCTCGATAGTATGGATCGATCCCACGAGGAATAATGTATCTTTGTGTTAACTTATGCAAACAATTAAATAGTGGGGTTGTGAAGGTGGAATTAAACTAGTGAATTTAAAACAAATTATTAACTATGAATCAAAACTAAAATTAAAATGAATTAAATGAGAAAGACGATTCTTGGTTTTCGTGCGACTTTACCTTGGAACTATGAATTCAATCATCAGTTCTCCCAAAAGATTCACTTTTTATTTGAATATTTATCATTGGAGATTTAACTCATATCTCACCTTATGCCTACTTAAAATACCCAAACGTTCTAAGTTAACCCGTACCGATTAATCAATCAAAACAACAACAGTTTACGATTAATATTGGCGACAACTTTCAAACCTAGTAAGAATGATAAAACGTAGACAACATAATCCAAGCGTCTATGTTTAATCTAGTCAAGCGTTTTCCCTAAGAATTTAACAACATAAACAACATGCAATTGTTAATCTTAGTTGCTTCAAAGGTGAATCATTAGATTGTATTTAAAAATCACTAGATAGCCAATTTTATACAACAATCATGGCAACAAATCATATAAAAACTCTTGATACTCAATAAAAATCTATAAAAGATCATGAATCTCATGAAAAACATAAATTCCAAGGTTTTGTCTTCCTCAACCAAGAATCAAAACTGTTTAGCCACTCGTAGCTAAATCAAAACAACAAAAATTCGATCTAAAAAGCATAAACAAAAGCAAAGTAGAAGAATTACTAAAGGGTAGCATGATTTCGGAGCTTCACTTCCATCCCGTGCCTTTGAATCTTCAATTTCTTCTTCAAAAATTGAAAGAAAAATTATTCTAAGATCTAAAACTAATGTCTAAGGTCTCAATTATGAATTATGAGGCTAATTTTTGAGATATAGGAGTTAGGGAGGATGATGGATTAATCTATCAAAAAAAATCAAGTTTCCAAAAATTCTCGAAAATTCTCGAATGCTGGGACTAATCGATTGCGGCTGGCTAGCGATCGAGAGCTAGTTTTTTTTTTCGTTTGTTTTTTGGGCTACTGATCGATCGGTCAAATGGACCGATCGATTGCTCGCTTGCTTTTTTCGTTGGCCAAAACTTCTGTCAGGCGAGATCAATCCGTCTCTTCTGGGAGATGGGTTGTGTCTATTAGTCCACTTTGATGCCATTTTCTTGGTCCACTTTGGTCATTTATCATCTTCAATGCATTCATTGATCCTTATTCGCCATTATTAACTCGATTTCTTCGATTCCACCTACATTCAAACAAATATATGATTAGGTAACACATGCATCAAATTAATCATTAAAACACACCTAATCATAGATACTTAAATCTACTAAATGCGCTTATTTATAGTCACATCAAAACTTTGACGTTTCACTCAATTTGATCTTTTAAGATTTTGTCCATCAATCTCTTATATGTTGCTCCGACATTTTCCGAAGGCATGACCACATAACAAAAGATTCATCATGCAGTAACAAAGCTAACTTTTGGTTGATCTTCCTAAGCCATTGGGAACTGATGATAGCCTTAATAAGCATCCATGAGACAGAGCAGCTCATGCCATGCTGTGGAGTCCAGTAACAGATTTATCATCGACAAATAATAACAATCTTTGGGGCAAGGTTTGTTCACATCCTGAAAGTCCACACACATCCACCACTTGTCCCCAGATTTTGGTACTAGGACCACATTTGAGAGCCAGGTCGGGAATTTGATTTCCCGGATATGCCCGGCTTTCAGCAACTCTCCCACTTGCTGATTGATAATTGCATCTATCTCGGGCCCAAAGTGCCTCCTCTTATTCTTTATCTCCCGAGCTTCAGGATCAACATTAAGGTGATGTTCGGCCACCTCAGAGCTTATCCCCGTCAGATTAGCACTACTCCAAGCAGATACATCAACATTCATACTCAAGCACTCAATCGCTTTTTTTCTTTCAAGTCAGAACTCAGTCGGAGCCCACCCTAGTAGTTTTGGAAGGATGGCCCATCTCAATCGTCAAGAACTCCTCACCATAGGCTATTCTTTCCTATGGTTCTTCAATCACTTCACCCCTCTTCCTTTTTCCCATCACCCCTCAATCAATCTCCTCGATTTTTCTTCTCTTCTCCTGCTTCAACTCCTGTACATAACATTTCCTCAAGGAACCTTGGTTTCCTCGGACTTGCCCGACCTCTATGCTCATGGCAAACTTCATCCTCAAATGATAAGTGAATGCTACCGCCAGGGCTGGTCGGCCAGGATTATATTATATGAGGAGGGGCATCCACTTCATCTTCGTCTCTCCGCCAATGTAACTGGCAAAGAGACCTGGCCTACAGAGCTCACCACTTCTCCTGTGAATCCATGAAGTTAAGTGTTCACCCTCTGCATCGGCATGCTTCTTAGGTCCATTTGTACTAGGGTATTTACAAAGAGCACATCAGCTGAGCTTCCCGTGTCAACGAAGACTCTCTCCACATTGTAATTAGCTACAGTGGCTGTGATGTCCCCGAAATGATTAATTGTGTTTAAGGCATTAATTGTGTTCATATGATTAATTATGATTAATTATGGTGGTAATTGCCTTATGTGTTAGAATTAATTGCCATGTGGAAATGCTTGGTCATGTGGGCTGGTAGATCATTTCAGGGTGCATGTTATGCATGTTGGGTAATTGGGTGTTTTAATGGCTTACATGTGTTGGTAGTCATTTATTTTGTGAAACATGCATTTAATTGGTATTTGGCGCATTGTGGTGAAATGTGTTTAAAATACCATGTTGGGGCATAATTTACATCATGTTAATTGTTGGGGTACAAATTTAAATAAAGGTTTAACCCTTTACCTCACCCCCTTTTTATTCCACTTTATCTCTTCACTCTAAATCCCCAATCTCTTCCCAAACCCTTACTTTCCCCTCAAACTCGATTTTAGCTTCTAAGTGGGAAGGAAGTTCTTGCAAAAGCTTCCTTTTGGTGATTCTTGGTAAGATTTAATGCCTAGGATGTTTATATATCACTTCTTGTTGTTCTTGAAGTGTTTGGTTTGAGTTTTGGTAGGATTTTAAAAGGGTTTGAAATGGGTTTGTTTGGGTTAGTGTGATTTTTGGCGGGATGTTGGATTTTTGGTGGTTTTATGATGTGTATTGAAGGTTTTAAGTGTTTTAATGTTTTTGAGTTGTTGGTATAAATGGTGTTGAGGTTGGTGAAGGTTTTAATGTGCAAAAATGATGATTTTCATGGTACAGGGGCTGGCGATCGATCGCCCGTTTTTGGCGATCGATCGCGAGCCAGCAGTAGGCTCCAGAAGCCTTTGGCGATCGATCACCACTTTTGGGCGATCGATCGGTGAGGTTGGCGATCGATCGCGCCAAAAGTGGCGATCGATCGCCGAAAGCAAAATTTTTAAGAATCGGGCAGTGTGATCTCGCGATCGATCGGGACATCTTGGCGATCGATCGCGAGACACACAAATGTGTGTTTTGGCATTTTTGTGGAATTTTTGGATATTGGACTATAATCGGCATCTAATATTGATTTGTATGGTTGTGTAGAACCATCCAGGTACCAACAACATCGAGGAGATAAAGTTATACAACTTCTCCACTTTTGAGACTAAGGTACGTAGTGAGACGTACGAGCATCGGACGGTAAAACGTGCCATACCTTTGATTATGTATATTGTGGATAGTGAATCCTTATACGTGATGGTATATGTGAAATGACTGTGATTTACTGTGATAATGGACTCAACTATTGTGTTTGATTAATGTGATGGAATTGATGAATGTTCCGGTAGCCTTTATCTCCGAGCGAGGGAGGTACTTGCCGCTGTCATATGAAGCGATGGTAATATGATATTTGCCGCTGTCATGTCTAAGTGAGGTAACATGCCGCTGTCATTGTCGAAGCGAGGGATATCATATGATGCCGCTATTTGTCGAAGCGAGGGGTCCTAAAATTAAGCTATTGTATTGGGACCGGAACAGGCACAATTCTAGTGATTAATGTGGAATATTGTGGATGTAATTGGAAACGCGTTATCGATCATTATATTGTGAACTAATGATTTTGTGCATAAGTTTGTGAAACAGGAACAACAATGAAATGTGCTAATGTGGTGATCGAGGAGCATATCTATTAATTGTCTCACGCGCTTAATTATTTTATTAAGTTGAATTGTGTTAAGTGGTGATATATATGCTCATGGTGAGTTGTTCCTGTAGGTACGCTTTTGGACCAAAGGGGCTAAGGGTTGGGTTGAACTGTGAGCTGAAGGAGGCATGAAAGAAGATAGAATACAGGATTTTTGATAGTCTTAACATTCATTTTGGGAATGTAATTAACTAACTGTCGAAGTTTTATTTTGGCCTGTAATTTCATTGAGCTCACATAACAACCAGAACTCTAAGATGTCTCTAATACATATTTAGCCCTGTTTATATCATGATTTCACTGTTAAGGTAGAAAGGCCTTACAGTGGCAGAGATGACCAGAACATCATCATGGGGAAAGTACACTCCATCTAGGTCCTTGGGCCGAAGGCAGTAGATGGCCCAACTTGCACCCCCTCTGGTGCTATTGACATTACCCACGCTTTCCGAGCAAAACCTTTACTTGCTCGATTGTAATCTCCTCCTGATAATCGACCCCAGATCACGTGGATGGTTCCTCGGTTGGAAGCATTGTTGGGGGCAAGCTCTTCCATAGACTGAGCATTAATCTCTATTGGTCTCTCCCTCTGATCGGCCATTGCACTGGCATCGGTGCTCCTCTTCCTGGGTGTGCATTTTTCCGAGGTGGAACAATCTGATGAGTCTGTTGATCGCATGTTTTTTAAACAATAAAATTTCAGTGTATGATTTATCGGCAAGTGCGCGGTTGTCAAGAGTTAGTATAGAAATTGAGATAAGGTTGTCGATCCAACATGGACTAGTAGTAAGTACCAAATTCAATTATTTAACTATATTTAAGCTACGATTATTGAGTAAATATTATACTAAATAAACCGAGAACACAAAATCCAAACCAAACAAATGATAAGACGTGAAGAAACTCAGTAGAGACAATTATCAATACTTCGGTTCACCCATGTAATCCCCCATTGCGGTACTTGATCAATGTGGCAGTCACTGAAAGACTTGACACGCGCATTATGGATGTTGTTACTGCATATCTATATGGATCATTGGATAATTACATTTACATGAAAGTTCTCAAAAGATTCAAAATACCTTAAGCATATAATTGAGGCCTCGTGTATTAGTCCTAATTTAGTTACAACAATCTTTGTGCGATTAAAACAAACTTGAAGAATGTGTTATAACTGTCTTAGTGAATACCTCCTTAAAAGCTATCTATAAATAATATAATTTGTCCATATATTTTCATCTAAATATCTCTGATAAGTGCCATTTTTGTACTTATATTTCGAATTTTCTCGTTATATTTCAATATGATTCTTGAATGATATTACGATTTTCGGTATTAATTTACATGTTTCAGGAATTTACGTAGAAGTACGAGAAACTGAAGAAAAGGGGCTAAAAACAATGAAAAATGACTAAACCAAGCCAACGCGACGAGGAGGACAAAATTCTCGAGTTTGAAGAATTATGCAAGCATCGGTCGATCCTGAAGAATCCGTAATCGATCGCGGATTGATGTGATCCAAGCAACAAAAATTTTGTTTCGGCGATCAATCGCGGGTTGTTGCCGATCGATCGCCGAGGTGCGAAGTTGGAAAAATAAAAGAATTAAAGCTGGTGATTGATCGCGAGCAATTACCGATCGATCGCCAGGCAACTAATTTTGAGAGATTTGTCTCTTTTTAAAGAGTTTGTGTCCTACAAGGAAGGTGATATCTCCTCTTCTATAAAAACTACATGATGCACGAAATTAAGGGATTTCATCAGACTTTTAACCCTAGGATTGAGCCTACATCTTCCATCCTCCATATCACCATCAACCCCCATCCATAATCCACCTTCAACCCATCCTAGGAATTGGAACAAGCCAATAAGATAATAGACGAGCATGATCGAGAAAGAAGCGGGGGGAAGATCAAGAATCAACGAACGAAGTCGACTTGGGAGTTTACTCTTACTTGTATGATTTAGTTTTTAATTAATATTGGATTTGTTGTGTTTTTGGATGATTGAAAGATACTTAAATATAGTTTCCTTTGATATTATGATTGAATTCATACATCTTCTACATGTTTTGTTATTCTTAATACTTTTGAAGGTTTGACCACCTTTGGATGATTCAAGTTATTATAATTGAGATCGAAAGATAAAATTAGAATACGACTTAGTAATTCATGCCGTGTGTTTAAGATTTTGATCGAAAGATAAAATTACATACGAGTGATAGCCTTAGGTTATTTAATCTAAGGTTATTGGTTTTCATAAAGTTTCATACAATATTAAATTGTTAATTAAGTGAACGAAAGTTACTTGTTGCAATTTGGTGTTAGGTTTAATATAGCTCGATAGAGTATTTTGAATAAATTCGGAAGACTCGTCACCTTATAGATACATGGATAAATGAGTTGTAAGGTATTGCTTAGATGAACTATTATCTTGATAATTCTTTCTTGTGGACTTTTCTCGTGATCATCGATTGTTTTGGTTGGATTATAATAGTTTTATTTAGTATTTAGTTTACTTATTTTGAATTCGTAGGTTAAATATAGTTTAAAGAAATCTTATTTGGTACTTGCTTGTTAGTTCAATGTTCGACACTCGTACTTACGAATCACTATATTAAAACTTGACATTGTACGCTTGTGGTCGATTTGTGTTGTTGATTTATATCATGCACCGCTTAATATTTATTTGCTAAAGAGAAGCGTGATCAATCTCAAATTGGATTTATTGTGATATACGTGGATGATCTAAATCTTGTGGGAACTCCCAGAGATCTCATTAAGACCGCTAATTATTTGATAAAAAATTTGAGATGAAAAACCTTGGCAATACAAAATTTTGTCTCGGTTTCCGGATTGGGTATTTGCCATATGGAATTTCATCGATTAATCAGCATATATAGAAAAAGATTCATACACGATTACATTGATAAAACTCATCCATTGAGTTGCATTATGGTTGTTCGTTCACTAGATATAAGAAAGATCTCTTCCGCCCTTATGAAAAAAATGAAGAATTACTAGGTCCTGAAGTACATTATCTTAGTACCATTGAAGCTTTAATGTATCTTGCAATTTGTACTGGTCCTGATATAGTATTTTCAGTCATTTATTGGCAAGATATAACTCCGCACCAAACATGAAGTCATTGGAACGACATTAAACATGTATTAAGGTATCTTCACAAAACAATTTATATGTGTTTGGTTTACTCAAATAATTCAGAATCCATGTAGTGGGTTATACTAATGCTGATTATCTTTCTGACACATGTAAAGGAAGATCTAAAAGTGGGTATGTATTTACCTATGGTGGTGAATATCATGGTGTTTAGTGAAACAAACATTAAATTATTTCAAACCAGTATTAGGGAGAGTGTAACCAAATTTACATGGCAATGTCTTACACGCAAGCTTCATATGGATATATATTATTTTTTCCTTTATCCAGTTTTTTTTTTCATCGGGTTTTATTGACAAGTTTTAGCGAGGCATATTTCTTGAATGATGGACTCCCAATATATTGAACAATTGAATACTTTGGAGAGACAGAAAATAAAAATGAATAACCTTATCTTATTCATATGCTGATCTGCGTTTAACACTCATATTTTATCAGAAAATAAATTATTTGAAACTAGATTCCTAAAAGTTTGGTATTAATAAATTAACTTTCATGAAGCTAATTTCGTCGTAAATTATAATTTAATTTTAGTTAAATATTAATATTATGAGTTTTAATAGTAAATTTCCACTGTATTTTGATTTATAAAGATTTTATTGTTTATACATATAATATTTTAAGATTTATCATAATCGATAACCTTGTGTTAAAAGTCAGTTGATTTATATCAAGTTAATAAATTGTATTTTTGGGATTACAATTAATATTTTGACATTTTGTATTTATGTGAAAAGTATTAAAGGGAGTTTCCAGATAAAACAGAATATAAGTTGAATATATATATAATTATACTAGAATGAAAGATGAAGTAATCCAATTTTTCAAATCAATAAAATAAGATAAAGTAATCCAATTTTTTTTTTCAAATACAAAAGTCCAACCCAAATTTATCATATAAATATTACTCAATAATATAGTTTGTATTTTAATCAAGTTTTAATTTATAAAAAATAAATAATAATTTAATTATCAAATATATGTTTTTAACATAAATAAAATATATAATGATTCGAAGTTCAATTCTACTTAAATAAACGTACAAAATAACTACAATAAATTTTTACGCAACAATCTTTCTTTTCCTCCAAGGAGAAAAAAAGACACTGATATTTCCTCTCTTCGATTCAACTCACCCCATGAAGTGTATTATTTTCTGAAAGAAGAAAAGAAAACCCAGGTTTTATTCTCTTCATTCCCATCTTCTCATATAATACATACATACAAGGTTGTTCGTATGCATTTGGATGAATAAACTGTTTGCGTGTTGTGTAACTACTTGTGTCGTATTTGTTTCCGCTTCACATTCATACCCATTTCCCCAGCTTTCTTTCACGCGTGTCTTTCATGTTTGTCTTCCTTGTACTGTATATACGTATATACATATATATTTGTATGCGTGTTTTGTTATGTTAATGATGTGTTCTTGGCTCAAGAGAGATGCTGGTTGTGGGAATATAATGAGTTTTGAACTGTTAATTTGGTTGGAGCACATTGGTATTTCCAGTGAAGTTGGTGCCTTTATTCAGAGTTGGAAAATTTTTGCATCATATTTTCTTTTGAATTTCGGCTTTGCTTGAAATTTATCCGTGAAATTAAAAGTTGCTAAAATCAAGGTTCTTGCTTTGGCTTTGTTCGATTTGGAATTGAGATTGACTTGGGTTTTCCTGGTTTATGGTGATAACGTTGTTGTCTCTATAGCGGAAATTGTTTGAGTTATGTATTGAAAAATAGGGATGACGTCTTCTTTCCTTGATGTTTGCTTGCTGGTTTTTGCAAATTTTGTTCTCCAGGGGATCCGTTTTTTAGTGTTATGATTTCCAATCTGTTTTGCACTTTTTTGCAGATATATTTTGTGTCAAATTTTAAATTTATTCGATGGCCATTAGGTATTATTTGTTTCTAAACCTTAAATCCTGACAAAAATTCCATCCTGCGTTTGAAGTTGTTCGCTGTTGCCGCAGCATCGATAAGAAAGCAACTGTCGTTCCAAACTTGTTCCTACTCCTTCCATTGTTCTGCATCAATTATTTTTCCTGTTTGTTATTAAGGTGATTATAAACGAGAGGAGCATCGATGTTTTTTTTTCCTTGTTTCTTTCACTATTTTCTTATGCTGGATGTCATCTCATATTAGCAGATTACAGCTCTCTTTTTTTGTTAAAAACTGAAGTTAGATTATTCTTCTAGTCTACAGGTTTCTTTATTCCATATATCCAAGATAAACTGGTATCAATTGATGTGTTAATATATATGGCCAAGAATTTTTCCAATGTTGGTCATACATTTCTAAAACTTTTATATGCTCGTATGAAGCACTCGTTCTGTTATTTATGATGGAAAACTGTCATTTTTACAACAGATGGCATCAGTTAATGTAGATCAAAATAGAGATTGTTCTGATAAGATGCATGACGAGCAGTTACTTCCATCAAATTTCGATGACTTTGGTGAGACAGAGACCTTACCTCGAATTTCATCAAATTCTGCTGACTCATGTGATGAGTTTGGGGAGCCAGATATTCTTTCTCGACTTGGAGATCAATATCAAGTTCAAATTCCAGATCTTATTGGAGCTTCCAGTTATATCTCTTATAAGACCTTGATTGGCTCGCCAGTTCCTTTAACATCCATGGATCAAGTGAAGAACAACGTTGAAATAGAGGCTTATTCAGAACATAAGAATGCCAGTAAAATAGAGACTGATTCGAATTGCGACATCTTAGGGATCAGTATCAAGTCTTTATATCATCCAAGGAATCCTATAGGGAAGTCACATGACCTATCGTTGAAAGAAAAATTAAGTCGGTGCAGTGTTCACGGTGATCTTGTGGCTCCTGGATTATCAAGTGAATATTGGAATGATGCTGAAAAGGCTGGCTTTCTTCTTGGTTTATACACGTTTGAGAAGAATTTCACTGAGGTGAGGCGGTTTGTTGAAACAAAAGAAATGGGTGCGATACTGTCATTTTATTATGGGAAATTTTATGGTACTGATACGCATCGTAAATGGTCAGAAGGACGAAAGACAAAAAGCAAAAAATGTTTTTATGGCCGGAAGATTTTTTCTGGATTGAGGCAGCAGGAGCTGCTATCTCGTATACTTTGTGGCTTGCCTGAAGAATGTCGAAGCTCTTTATTGGAGGTATTGCTGAAATTTATTTTTGTGTGAACTCAATAATGAGATTCTTCCTTGCATAAAAAACATACATTACGGAAGGAATATTTTAAAATTCTACTAAAGTTTGCATTTATTCCTATGTCAGGTGACAGAGAGATTCGGGGATGAAAAAATGTCATTGCCCTGAGTATGTTGCTTCTTTGAAGACCATGATTGGTATGAGTGCTCTTGTGGAAGCTGTCGGAATTGGTACAGGAAAACAAGATCTTACGAAAATGGCCTTGGAACCTGCAAGGTCCAATCAAGCTGTCCAAATGCGGCCTGAGATACCTACCGGAAAAGCATGTTCATCTCTTACAACGGATGAAATTATTAAATTCCTAAGTGGAGACTACAGATTGAGCAAAGCTAGGTCAAATGATTTGTTCTGGGAAGCAATTTGGCCACGTTTGTTAGCTAGAGGTTGGCACTCAGAGCAGCCTAAAAATCAGGTATATGCCATTGGTTCTAAGCATTGTCTGGTTTTCCTAGCACCTGGTGTTGAGAAATTCTCAAGAAGGAAACTTGTGAAAGGAGATCACTATTTTGATTCGGTGACTGATGTTTTGAGTAAAGTTGCTAAAAAGCCGGAGTTAATTGAGCTCCACACTGAAGAAGTTGGCAGTAACAAGAACCAAGAAGATTATAAATGCACCAGTAAAAGAGAGGTGGAAGAAGATGATGGTGATCGGTCTTCAAGGCAGCACCATTTTTATCTCCAACCTCGGACTCCTAGCCGTAATTCTGGTGCTATCAAGTTTACTGTTGTAGATACAAGCCTCTCTGACAGCAAAGTAAGAGCCATAAGAAGCCTTCCGTCTGAAATTTCTAATATTTTGAATTATGGGAAACAAACAACTGTTATGCATGAGGATTCCTCTGATGAGAGTACATATGAATCTGAAACTATCAGCAGCATTTTACTTAAAGCATCTGTGACAGATAATGTTGGTGTCAGACTGATTAAATCTGGTGCAGAAATGCTGCCTGGCAAGAAAGACCATGTAGGTAGTACAATGCATCAAGATTCTCCTGATGCTTTGTTCCGATATATCACTCATTAGCCTGAAGAAAAAGAAGAATTTACGTCAGAATAAGGAATCAAGAAAGGTAGTAGAATCCCTGTTGAGCCGAAAGCTGAAGAAAGGAAGGAAGCTGTATACAACTCCCACCACAAAACAGTGTAGGAACTTAATTTCCTGTAGCCGTGAGGCCACTAGAGACCATATGACTCGTTCTCTGACATCCACCAGATTGGATAATGAGATTTCGTGTTGCTGCTCAGGGGTTCACGACTTTCCTGAGAATTTATCTTCTGAGACGGGACCATGTCAGAATAAGTTGGCATTCATCGGTTCAACAAAAGATAGTGGTGCTGAGAGCGTAGAATGTAATCCTATTACCTCTTCGATTAACTCGACAGAATTTGCTCTGGTTAACCCGCAATCTCAGACGTTTATCAACCTTAGCATGCCTCAAATTTTCCCGGACTTAGAGAATGGTATCCTCACTAAAGAGTCGAGTAAAGAGCAAGATAACACTATAGTCAAGACAGATGACCAACTTTATTACCAAAGGTTTGCTCCTACACCGGCCAGGTCCGAACAAGCAGTCTTTGATGAATTCCCTGAGACATGGCACAAGGAACCGACCTCCAACAACTAAAGCTCTGGAAGCTCGAGCATTTGGATATTTGACTGTAAATCGAAGGCGGAAAAGTAAGGACAACTATTGGCAAGAAGACCTATCATCAAGACCTTTGCAGCGTACCCGTGTTGTGGTAGGTCGTAATGAGTCATCAGCCTGCGGCTTTGTTCCTTCCCAGATAGAAAAAGCTGAGAATTGTGTGTTCGATAGTGGAAATTGCGACATGTTTGGAGAATTTCAAGCTCTGCCTGTACCAAATGAGGAGTCAGTTGAGGGCAAGTGAACTTGGAACTTAAGCTATGGGAACTGAAATCCATGCTGTTGATTGTTCCTAAAGTAGTCACGCTCCGGAGTTCTTCTTGGTACATTGAATAGAAAGACTTATTTTAGTCGCGAGAGGTGATACTTTGCATAATTGCACTGCTTATGCTATTACAATGTCGGAAATTCAAGTTTGAAAGTTTCATATTCTTTTTTCTCCCCTTTAAAGTGTAATGTTTATAAGCATTTTTTGTCATACCTCCATATTCCTTGTTTCTATTGTTGTTTGAATTTACTAAAATTTGCGCTAAACAGTTGCATGTAATGCTTATTAGGCTACAGAACGTAAAAACCTGTGAACAATTCCTGAGTCAAATCATATATAGAACCCACCCCAACAGGGGTAAAGAATGGACCCAAAAATACAAAAAAACTGATAAATTCAAGTCAAAAGGGACTCTAGCCAGTCCGATGAATATTCATAAACAACAAAAGTTACAGCACTAGCAGGCGCAGCTTTGACAACTGATGGGGAGATGCCCTTACAAAGAACCCTCTGAATGCAAAATTTGCTTGAGAGCATGATACATATTACTGTAAGAACTAAGAATGATGCTTTACTCCAGCTCCATATCTTGGATCCCTTTGTAGTCCTTCGATCTGCAACTGAATTACTCGTAAACATAAGGTAGAATGGAGAAACGAGATCAATAATCAACTATGGCTAAGTAACGTTAGATTATATAGATGTCCACTGTAATGGCTGAGATAATATAAAAGCCAGAAGTCAATGTTGTGTAAAACTTAGCATGGGGACTCAGGCATTCGTGGTTTGAGTTAAATCTTTCAGATCATTGTCCCTAATCATCTCGACTAATCTTTCTTTCGGCCTACAACTTATCACATTAGTGTTTTCCTCAGTTTGATTAGATTTGTTCTACCTTTAAGAGATATGGCTCGATTCCCCTCCATGTACCATGTTTCAACTTTATATCTACAGGTTGTGATATGCCTCAACTTCTATTGCTCCAAGAATTTTCTGGCAAAATCAAAACAGGTAAATAAGGCGAGACAGTTCACCTGAAATCTTTTCTTCACAACGTCAAGGGGATGACACACAGTTTTAGCACATGTTCCAGCAGCTAAGCCACAAACGAAAAGCTGGAAACTAGCGAGGGAATCATCAGTTCGTTTAATATAAGATCGGTAGTTGTTCCAAGCCTAGAGGATTGAAACAAACCAAATCAAGCCTAAGTCACATCTAGTTTTTACTATTTTAATGAAAAAACAATTCTCATTCATTACAAAGAAGACTAAAGAGGATAGAAGTGCACCATTGTCCATCATTTGAAGGTATCATAGGTTCCGAAATGCAGACCAGCATCAGGAACTATCCCAATTAGTGTAGGCGTCAAATCCAGCATACAACCCTCGAATGCCCCGAGTTTCAAGTGTACCAATAAATGCAGACCGCATCTTACGGTAAACCTGATATAGCAAAGGCCTTAATTATACACAAGCAATCATGCACACACTTTTCATGTGCGAAAATATCGAATAAAAACTTTTTTTTTCTCAAATTTAGATAAATGATAAAATGTATAGAGAAAAACAAATTCCCACTAAGTTTAAAAATTATACAGTTTAAATTTTGTATAATAATGATTTCTGAAATTATCCCTTTTATATTTGTTATTTTAATTGAGCTTGGGGCTAGTTTGGAAATTTATACTTGGACTCCCCCCTTTGTATTCTTTTATTTTAGGATTTTTTTTAAAAATCTATATTTAAAGTCTCAAAACTAGCTTTCACGATGTGGTTTATCTTAATAAATAAAGATAGATAAAGAGAGTTTTCCAAAATTAATTTTCATATAATTCCCTTAATTTACAAGCATCACACTGGCATCATTCAAAATGAAGACTGCATGAACTCCAAGCTGACAATAGTAGTAGATAAAACACCCAGTGTTAAGTTATTTGAGCTCAAAACCTCAGAACTTGTGGAAAAATATGATCTTTTCAACTCATAATATTTATGCATGAGTATTTGAGAATGGTTCTTAGAAGATCAAATGGATAGGAACCTACTAGCTGCACAGCCTGCGAATCCCCCACTAACAAATGAAAGGTATGGGCTTAAATCAATGTGATCTTCTGCATAACGAAATAGTAAGGTTACATGCTATTAGAAAGTGCACTGGAAAATAATTCTATTCACCTCAACAAATAAATTAATGTGATCTTCTGCATAAATGAAATAATAAGGTTACATGCTATTAGAAACTGCGCTGGAAAAATAATTTCATACACCTCAACAAATAAAGTAATGTGATCTGCTGGTTGCTGCTAAACGAAATATTAAGGTTGTATGCTATTAGAAACTACGCTGGAAAAATAGTTTCATTCACCTCAACAAAAACTCTCCCTCTATAAGAACATCCTATCTTTTAAGTCTTTTGTGCTATATTTAGACCTTTTTTTTCCGTTCCAAAATTCAGCAGCATCAAATTAGAGGGTTTGACAGGACGCCTACCCTTACATGATAATGCCCAATTAGCAAAAATGTCTACTGCCCTCTAACTTTCTCTAAAAATGTAGGAAATATGAATATCAATACCATGAAGC
This sequence comes from Haberlea rhodopensis, assembly GCA_907163345.1. Taxonomy (NCBI): domain Eukaryota; kingdom Viridiplantae; phylum Streptophyta; class Magnoliopsida; order Lamiales; family Gesneriaceae; genus Haberlea; species Haberlea rhodopensis. The sequence continues at coordinate 121,899 of CAJQUN010000710.1, read as the reverse complement.
ACAAAATTAATTTCTATCATTTAGTTTTGAAGGAAAAATCCAATTAAATAATTCATGTTTACGAGAGGAATTTATTGTTTATACATCTATTTCGTTTATTTACATATATAATCAATTATGATAAAAAAAAAATATTAAATATCTACATCTTGTTAAAGTGGAAAATCTAATGTAATTTAGTTTTCAATCGTTTTCCTTTTCTTCAGTAAAATTCAAGGTGCAAACGCAGTATCCAGGCATGCACTGTTTTTTTTTAAATCCAACAACAGATTTCATAGCATGTTTAATCGATGATGGATAGAGTACAGACTTCATTTAGTTACAAAAAAAGATTGACAACGACGCAGGTTTAATAAAAGTATAAAACAAGTATGCAAAAGATCCATAGGAGCTGGTGTGAGGCATAAACCATGGGACAAATTTTATCCATGGAAAATTAACTTCCCTATATTATTTGAGACATTCAATACCGGTTTATGAACTAATCAAAAGGTTATATAAAAAGAGAGATCATAAAAGAATCACTCCCACTGAACCAGATTAAATTGTTATCTTCCCTTATTTAGATGTTTTACTCTCAGTGATTCAAATGAATGAGTACACACAATGTAACTTAATATATTTCAAAACAAATAAATTTTAGTTCCTTAGTAAGTAGTACCCATAAACCTTCCTCCCTAAATATGTCCTTGGTTGCTTGCAGCATCCCTGTATATTTCGATTGACCATTTGCATTCTGGCCAAGCAAAGCCCACTGTGAAGTGGGTTCCAACTGAACCTGCATTTATAAATGCCATCCAATAATTTCTCTAATCTTCATGTACATTACATGCATGAACATATACAAATATATACGTGTGCGTGTGTGGGTCAGAAAGAATTAAATCATTAGATAACTTCAGAAGAAAAGTCACAAAACAACCAATCATCTAAACAGAATAATACATCAAGTTCATTAAATCAAAAAAAATTGTCTCTATTTATTATAGTAGATTTAAAAAATAACACTTTTAAGTTAAAAACTCTACCTGAAACCTGATTTTAATCACATCAAGAGGAGACGTGACAGTTGTTGATACAGCACCAGATACTGCACATGCGGAGGCATGAATCAAAGCCCCTTTTAGCTTCCCCGATCTTCCATTCCCCTCCTTCAATACACTACAAAAACCCAAAAATTTCTCAATTTTTCTGAACCAACCCCCTTCTTCCATTCCACATTGCTCCCCTAAATAGTAACCCCGAAGCCAGAACACAATAGCCCCACATACTAGGAAAAACTAAAAAAATCCCACAAACAAGCCCCATCAAAAACAGTAGCAATCCTTCAAAACAAAAACGAAAACATTAAAAGGGCGTGGATTTTAAGTAGACATGATCATGGTTCGTGAACTGCCAGTTGACGGTTCGGAACGTCGGTTAGACTGTTCATAAGAGCTCGACTCTTAACCTTACGGTTACGGTTACAGTTCGTGAACCGTCGGTTACGGTAACGGTTAACAGTATTATTACGGTTCCACCCTTATATTTTTTAAATTAAAAAAGTAAAATTAATTTAAAAATTACTATAAAAAATCATAAAAAAAGAACAAATGAAATGTAAAGGGGCGGGGAGGGCTTGAACTTTTTAAGTTGCCTACGTATCCTCTTATGGTGTAGATGAATCAAAGTCCACGTAGTTCTCTTATCTTTTAACCCTTCTTACATTTGGAGTGCCGTAGCTCAATCACTTCCGTTACCTGTCCCCGTAGTAGTAGTAGTTCCTTCGGTATCAAATTCATCTTGGTCTGAGCTTGATTCCATTCCTTGTTTTCGTTTTGCCGCCCTCGTCCAATCGCCACTAGTGCTTGGGCCTCTAAAGAATCTGGACTCATTTTTGATCGTCTTACATCCAAAATATTCCCCCTGCGCTAAAAGCTTGTTCCACAGCAATGGTTGACACAGGGCAAGCTAAGATTTCCTTTGCTATGATTGATAAAATCGGGAAAATTTATGTCTTTTGTGACCACCACCGCAAGATATCAAATTGTTGGTCGCTCTGCTTCACTGAAATCAAAAGAAGTCGTAAAGTAATTATCAAGTTCCTGACTAGAACTTGATGATACTCTGGGACGTTTAGTGCGTTCTTTTAACAGAAGTTGTGCTTTGGTGAGTTTAATACCACTAGAATGACTTTGAGCACTAATTTGTAGTTGTGATTCATTTTCTTGTACACCATATTTTAAATTATATTCTCTAATCTCATGCAAATAATTTCTAACACGATTTACTACCATAAAAGAATTAGTTGGGGAAATATCATCCCGGGGAATAATGCATCATAATACATCACTAACGTTTCATGCAAAACATCCAATTTAAGTTGAGGATCTAAAGCAAAAGCAACTAGAAAAAGTTCAGGCATATTATAAAAATATTTTTCCCATTTAACCTTCATTACTACCACAGAAGAGGTTAACAGATAATTAGAGAAATTTTCATCTAAGGTAAGTGTCACATTACAACAATTCATCAAAACTAAATGAGATGTAGGATAATAAACTCTAGATAATTGTTCAGTTGCATCATAAAATACCTTCAACATTTCACAGATACTTTTACATACATTTCATTGGTGCGAAAATACATAAATATTAGAGTTTCCACCATGTTGTGAAAAAAATGAACACAATAACTCTCTATATTCATATGAATCATTTACCAATTTATAAGTTGAGTTCCAACGTGTGGGTATATCTCGTGAAAATTTTCTAGGTCGCATACCATTAACCTTACAACACTTACCCCATTGTTTCATCAAACTCGGATGGGACCACAAATAAGATAATGCAATTTTAATTGGTTGAATCTGATTATCTAACAATCTTAATCCATCTTGCACATATAAGTTCAAAATATGGCAAATACATCGAATATGAAAAAACAAACTACCAATAGCAGGATGACAAATACGTTTAAGATCTTCAATACTTAATGTGTTCGAACTAGCATTATCAAATGACACAGAAGAAACTTTGGAAGTTAAACAATATTCTTCTAAAATTACACAAATCAATTAAGATATTATGTGCAGTGTGTGATTCATTGAACACTCGATATGCAAGTAACCTCTTTTGAATTGACCATGAATTATCTATCCAATGACAAGTAATACCAATGTACAAATTAGTTTGCCAATGATCACTCCAAATACCAGAGCATATAGAAACTTTATTCGTCAAATTACTAAATAATGTAACTAATTCTTTCTTTTTTTTGACGAACTAATTTTTTAAGTGTTCGTGTGACTGTGGTAGCAGCAAGTTGTAAAGATTCATGACATAGATCATCAAAACTGTGATACCCGGGGATTAATGGTGTTAATCCCGGTGTGGTAATAATCCTTAATGAAATTTATTTGTGCAATTATGAATTAATTACGGTTTCGAGACTCTCGAGGATTTTAAATCCGACATTTGGAGTCGTTGGATCCAAGGGATGAGATTGCATTCTCATCGTGGTGATAACCTTGGAATTTAGTCTTTGGTGGGATTTGGGATCCGGAGTACTTTGTACCGGGGCTGGTAATGGGAATTGAGGTTAGAGAGATAATTTTTGAAAACAGATGATTTTTAATGAAACATGATGTATTTGTGAAGGGATTGGTATTTTCAAGTTTTGGTATTATATATACCAAGTGGACTCTGTATTCCGTCATTTGGCACGGAACCCTTCTCTCTCCCCCCTCTCTCCACGCTCAAACCCTTTCCCCCCCATTTCCCCTTTTTGCTCTTGGAAGCAAAATCATTGGGGGCTCGTCTTGGGAGCCCGATTTCTTGAAGATAATCAGGTATTCATCTTCCCCTCACCATTATCTTCGATTTGATTGTGGTATGATAGTTTTTGGTTGGTTATGGGTTTTGGGGATTTTTGCTTAAAATTCAATGTTGAGTTTTTGGAGTTTTTATTGGCTTTAAATGGAGTATTTGAGGTGTTGAAAGTGTATGGGGTGTTGGATTTGAGCTTGGGTGCGAAAAACACCATGGAAGCTCAAATTTTTTGGGAAATCGCAGGTGGCGATCGATCGCCGAGGTGGGGCGATCGATCGCGACGTGCAGATGTTGAAAATCGGTGACGATGAACAGTGCAGACGATAGATCGCGTGGTTTAGGCGATCGATCGCGAGCATGTTGGCGATCGATCGCGATGGGTAGCGATCGATCGCGAGTAGGCGATTTTGGCCACTGGTTGGAGGCGATCGATCGTGATGTTTTAGGCGATCGATCGCCGCTTGCAGGATTTTGTTTTTTTTTTGAAATTTTGGAAAAATGTCGGGATTTTGGAATCGGGGTTTGAGTGCCCGTTTCCGGGGCAATGTTTACATTCCAATGGGAATGCTATACTTTTAAAATGGATTGGTTTGGAGCCAAACTTTAATAAAATGGAATTCACGGTCGAGTTTTTGGCTATCTTTTAAACATATAAAATGAAATATTTTGGGTATTATGCATGCTTAGCCGGGGGGCTTCTATGGATGGACGATAGATTTTGATGTCGTGAACGTGCTTGGGCACGTGATTGCATGCCTATGTTTAATTGGGAGTTATTTGCATGTTAGCACCTAACTCATCGGGTCGTGGGACTCAGGCAAGGTTGGACTCGAACTACGGGATTATAAGGTACGTATAACGTACGAGCATAGTCTGTTACAATATTGCAATTGTGAAATGCATGATGTATGGTATTTGTAATAAATGAGCATTGAAATACATGGCATGTGGTATTTACAATAAACGGGCATTGAAATGCATGGTTTATGATAATCGTGATAAATGGGAATACTTTGGAAATCATGTGGTGCCACTTTTGAGCGAGCAATGAATGGATGTTGTCGCCGTTGGGCGACCGTCGGTTATAACGCCGCTATTGTTGAGCGTGCGTGGGGTTAAAATGCCGCTGTTGTAGAGCGAGCTATGATATAGAATTATGGAATCATTGGCTAGATACTTATGATCTCTATGGTACCCTATTTGGTGATTTAATCCTATTTGATTATGGAACTGGTGTAACAGGAATGGTTTTAGTTGATCAATGAAATGATCAACTGGCTTTTGAGAATTTAATGGTTTGGTTATTTTGAGAACATGGACAATACAGGGGATCCCGGATGAGGATGATACCATCCAGGGAGTATCATTTAAATTTATGGCATTTACATTTTGTAAACTATGAACTGTAATATTATGATTATTGGATTTGTTGTATTGGTATGCTCACCCCGTGTGGGGGCTGTCTCTGTTGGGGCAGGTAATACAGGTGCAACGGTAGATTTGGAGTTGAGCTCGGGCCATTGATAGGGGTACTTACAGGATCGAGGTACCCGAGCTGGTTAAATAAGTACATGGATCCAGAGTTGAGATTGAGTTGTGCTTGGGAGGTGCTTCCAGGATAGAAGTACCAGTAACGGTATCTGGTAGAGTATTTTATACATTTGATATACGCTTATTCATTGGGTGCTCTCATGTGAGTACGTCTTCACGTGTATATGGAATGTATAAATGGGCATGGTTTTCTCTCTTCATTTATGGTTGCATGCAATTAAATACGAAATTGTTAAATGAACTGAGAGTATGTTAGTGTATTATTAGGGTGCATACTATGAAAATGGTTTTGGTTGGGGAAGTTGAACATTATAAGGTTCTAATGCAAGAAATTTTATAGATGGTATATGATGTTATACGTGCATGTGGTTTCCTTCCCATGGTAATATGATTGTATGCGCTAATGGCAGATATTAATACACTAATAACGGATTAAGGGCACGAGGGTCCTTACATTAGTGGTATCAGAGCAGTGGTTGCTCTTTGGGGCTGTTGAGGGCCTGGAACATGCTGGTGGGAATGGGTAGCACATATTTATGCATGATGGTAGTTAGTGTTGTGTGACACAACTTTTTGCTTATGTGCTTTTATGACATGGAATGTGGTTTTTTTGCTAACCATGATGGGTGCAGGATCATATGGAATATGATGAAATGAGATTTCAATTGACATTGAGCATGCAAATATATTGCAATTAGAGTCCTGCTACGGGTATATCACCAGCGATGGATCATAATATTTGCCACTCATATGTCGAAGCGATGGTTAATGCCGATGTCATATCATAGCGAGGGATATTATTGAGCCGCCGATATAACGTATTAGGATTTGTGAATTGTTGTGTTAACCTTGATGCAGGTGTATGGAAATATCGATGTGATTGAATGGGCATCACCTCTTGAGTCCAAAGGACAATGTGCACATGTGCGGGGTCACCTCTTGCGCCTACGGGGCATGTGGCACGTACATGGGAGTACCTCTTGGGCCTGCGGAATAAAGTGATACATTCCTGATTATGCCACCGTCATGTCGAAGCGATGATGCCGCTGTCGTGTCGAAGCGATGGTATGCCGCTGTCACGTCAAAGCGATGATGCCGCAGTCATGTCGAAGCGATGATACCACCGTCATGTCGAAGCGATGATGCCGCTGCCGTGTCGAAGCGATGGTAAATGCCGTTGTCACGTCGAAGCGATGATGCCGCTGTCATGTCAAAGCGATGATACCACCGTCATATCGAAGCGATGATGCCGCTGTCGTGTCGAAGCGATGATACATGCCGCTGTCATGTCGAAGCGATGATGCCGCTGTCATGACGTAGCGATGCTATCGGGAACAAATTGCTGCATTTAGTGTGAGCCACCTCTTGGGTCCGAAAGGAACAAAGTGCTACATGAATGTGAGTGCCTCTTGAGTCCACGATTATGCAGCCGGGTATTTTATTGGCGATGGTTTATGCCGCCGGGTATCTATATAGCGATGGTTCATTCCGCTATTCTATTGGCGATGGTTCATGCCGCCGGGTATTATATAGCGATGGTTCATTCCGCTGCATCTATTGGCGATGGTTCATGCCGCCGGGTATTATTTAGCGATGGTACATTCCGCTACATCTATTGGCGATGGTTCATGCCGCCGGGTATTATATAGCGACGATGCATTCCGCTACATCTATGGCGATGGTTCATACCGCTGGATATCTATAGCGATGTTTTATGCCGCTGACTCTATGGCGAGAGATCATGCCGCGGATTCTATAGCGATGGGTTATACCGGTATGTACGTAGCACTGGATTATGCCGCCTACGAGTGATGGGTGCTGATTGCGTGCCACTGTTGGACGACGGAGACAGGTATGCCGCTATCTTGTTAGCGATGAGGTATGTCATATTACTATTTATTCAGCATTATTGTGGGTGATTTGCGTTGATATACATACACCGTCATGTGTTTGATGATGAGACTATGGATGTCGTGTTTCGACATGTGCCGTCATGAGTTGACGATGTTATTTTGAATGTCATATGTTGACAGGTACCATCACAGGATGACGATGACATAGTGGACGTCTATGTAGACGCGTAGCGTCGTTTCTGTGGATAATACATTATGTATATGTATTTGATCGTATGGTTTGAGTGCCAATGGTGAGCACATGGTGGTGTCTGGGTCACTAGTTGACGAGACCATTATGCCGAGCAGGTTGTTCGATGAATTATTGGGTGCGCCGTACAGGAAGTGTACCGCAGCACATAATTGAGGTAAATATTTTCGAGTAGTGGTACCTTTGGGTATACTCGTTGGAATGGCTTTGTCCAAGTGCCTAGTAACATGAGTAGTTGTTGAGGAAACTACTTGCTTATGCCGAGGTGACATGTGTTAGACGTGATCACACCCACCCCTGAGGGTGTGGAATGAATCCTACGGAATTAGGATTGCTTTGTGGTTGAGCAAGGACACCGAGATGTCCTTTGTGCATTGATATTAGAGAAATATTGGGTGATGACCCATTACTCTAATGGCTTGCACGGTATGGCATACCGGGATGGAATGTATGGCATGTTGATAGGTTTGGTACAAGCCTATGGAGGCAGCGTATTGCTAGCCAGGTATTGTTGCAGTGATATAGTATGCTTGTTGTAGCCATTACACTGCTCGCTGGAATTGAGTTTGGTGAATCGTACGGTGATACGATGAGGGTTGATGATAGACTCTTATAGTCTCTACGTCGTATGAGGTTTGAGGCAGGGAATGCCCCATAGGGACGTTTATGCGTCAATGTTAAGGGACTTGCTCTGGGACAGCTCAATTTTGTTGGGAATACCAACGTGAGTGTCGACAAGTCGTTATTAGCTCTGGTTGAGCATCCTTGCATGAGGAATGCAACGGGAGTCACAATTGGAATTGTGGGATATAGTTAGTGGTGTAACACTACTATATTGATTTTGTCTCTTGGAGAGATTTGGATTGTACTGTCTTGGGGACAGCTAGTATCGGTCGTGGATTGATTGTAAATCAGCCATGGTAAGCATTACTGGTGTTGGAACGAGTAATGGATTTCTTACCTCAGTGACGTTTGAGGAGACGTTTCCGGGGAGATGCTCGATTGTGGAGTACTATGGCATTAGTACAGAGCATCATTAGGGTGAGTATACATGGCGTATACGGGTTTCGATTTGGTAATGGTGGCTTCGATGCACTATTCTGGACCAGTTGCATATTTTTGGTTCCGAGATATATTTTGGTATAAATATATCCAGTTTTTCGAACGGTGGTTCGAGGTTGTAGGGTCATGGATTCGTGACACTTTCCTTGTGAGGAAGGCGGTATTGATATACCCACCGGTTGAATCTCTTGGGAGATTCGTTGATTTGGTTTATGTGGTGTTGATGTTGAAATCACACCCTTTAGTTTTAGTTTGTCAATCATTATTCTCCGCGAAGTGAGAATAGCTGGGGATTGACAGTTGGAGATGTGACTCTGGGTATGTTTGGAGATACCTGAGTCTATTGTATTGAGTATGCATGTTGTGTTGGTACTTGGGCATGTATGTGTATACGAATGCCCGTGCTTAGGTACTCGTCGAGCATCTGATTTATATGCCTTGATGAATGGATCTTCGGTGAGATTGTGGCACTTTGAGATTAGTAATCTCGATGGCACGATGCTGATGAATGATCGTGAGGATTGTTTGACTTCCCCTGAGGTGGGATTGTCGTGTTTTGGAACCATGGTAGTTCTTGTTGGGTTATTCGATAGCCTTCCTGTTTTAGGATTGTTAAATCCCAGGATAAACGAGGGATGGCCAGGATTCGAGTTTGTTTAGTGTCGTGGTTGACACGTGTGGCGGGAATGCAATTGATTATCCTTGCATGTCCTTTTGAGATCTTGAAATCTTGTGGAGTCTTGATGGTGTGTTTGGACCAAGATGTAATATTCTTGGAACACCCGGATGTAGACATCTTTGGAGATGTGTTTTATGTCTATTGGTGACCGTGAGTTGTCCGGTCCGTGTTGCAATGTGGTGCAACTACTCCCCTGTTGGAGATGGATTTGGAAATTGGGAACCGGATGTAGTTCAGGTACACTGTTGTGTACTAATGGTCACTTTGGTAATGATGTATGTTTAACACCGGTGACTAGGTCTTGGAGATATAATTGTGGAGATATCTATTTTAGAATCATGGATGATTTGTTTGGTTGCAGTTATGTTTGGTTGACTGCCTCTGAGATGGTTAGCATCGGGGAATGTGAATGTCTTCCGTGGATTTGGGTCGGTTGGAGAGGTTACTCCATTCCAGGTTTGGTGCGAGGTCGGTATCCTCGCTGTTGGTGTGTCGTTCATGTTATGTTCATGATTCGACATCGTAGATCCGTTTGGATTGCGTGTTTTCCGCGTTAAGTGGAGTACGCCGTGCAAATTTCGAGGACGAAATTTTGTTAGTGGGGGATAATTGTGATACCCGGGGATTAATGGTGTTAATCCCGGTGTGGTAATAATCCTTAATGGAATTTATTTGTGCAATTATGAATTAATTGTGGTTTCGAGACTCTCGGGGATTTTAAATCCGACATTTGGAGTCGTTGGATCCAAGGGATGAGATTGCATTCTCATCGTGGTGATAACCTTGGAATTTAGTCTTTGGTGGGATTTGGGATCCGGAGTACTTTGTACTGGGACTGGTGGGAATTGAGGTTAGAGAGATGATTTTTGAAATAGATGATTTTTAATGAATCATGATTTATTTGTGAAGGGATTGGTATTTTCGAGTTTTGGTACTATATATACCAAGTGGACTCTGTATTCCGTCATTTGGCGCGGAACCCTTCTCTCTCCCCCCTCTCTCCACGCTCAAACTCTCCCCCCCCCCCCCCCAATTTCCCCATTTTGCTCTTGGAAGCAAAATCGTTGGGGGCTCGTCTTGGGAGCCCGATTTCTTGAAGATAATCAGGTATTCATCTTCCCTCACCAGTATCTTCGATTTGATTGTGGTATGGTAGTTTTTGGTTGGTTTTGGTTGGTTATGGGTTTTGGGGAGTTTTGCTTAAAATCCAATGTTGAGTTTTTGGAGTTTTTATTGGCTTTAAATGGAGTATTTGAGGTGTTGAAGGTGTATGGGGTGTTGGATTTGAGTTTGGGTGTGAAAAACACCATGGAAGCTCAAATTTTTCGGGAAATCGCAGGTGGCGATCGATCACTGAGGTGGGGCGATCAATCGCGACGTGCAGCTGTTGAAAATCGGTGACGATGAACAGTGCATGCGATCGATCGCGAGCAGGTTGGCGATCGATTGCGATGGGTAGCGATCGATCGCGAGTAGGCGATTTTTGCCACTGGTTGGAGGTAGGGGTGCTTATTGGCTTGACCCGGTCCGATCCGGACTGGAACCGGCCGATTCCGGGTCCGTTAAGGACGGAACCGGTCCGGTTCGTTAAGGAACCGGATCGGTCCCGGTTATGGTTCCAACCGGTTCCGGGCCGATCGGTTCGATTTATTTATTTATTTTTTCGTATTTTTTTTTAAAATTTTTCGAAAGTTTTATTTATTTATTATTTAATGTTGTAAATGTTTCCCTAATATTCATCACAAATTCAATATATTTCTTCTTCATTTCATAATATAGATGCATACAAATTGTAAAGAGATGACAATTAAAAAATCAAAATAAAAAAATATTGCTGTTTAGCACTCTTCATAATTGATAAGTATTGTTTTTGCGTTCTCTTCTTCTTGCTCGTCATAATGGTTTACGAATTCGTCAACCGCCCCATCTCTTCTATTCTTACATTCTGCTTCAAACCAATCTTTAAGTAACGTGAGCATGCATCACGAATCAGCAGAGAGACTACTTCTGTATTCTCCAATAATTCGGCCACATGTTGAGAATGCAGATTCAGAAGCGACGCTTGAAGCTTGTACCGTATACACGTCTCTAGCCATTTTGGCTAAGATGGGGAATTGTGCCGCATTTGACTTCCACCATTGTAACACGTCGAAGTTGTCTTCCGTTACAAATTGATAATTCAGATAAATTTGCAACTCAGTCGACGTGCTAGTAGAAGGTCATTTTCCCTTAAGTTTTTTCCTGCCCAGCAGCCTAAGCAAATTGATGCCCCCACCTTTAGTTTAAGCTTGGGGTTGTTCTTCAGCAGGCCTTTGTTGCGATGATTCACTTGCCTGTTGATTATAATACAATTGAAACATATTTTGGAGAGATTGCATTATAGACGTCTTTTGATCGTCAACAACCTTCCCAAAAAATTTAGCATAATATTCAAAAAATATCTCAAATGAAGATAAACATTGACTAGGATCTAGCAATCTTGCGATGCAGTGCACGTGTGGGATTTGTTCTTACTATTTTATAATTTAGTTTCCATTGCACTAACAAAAGCATGCAAGTCATAGTCATCTCTAAATTCTATAAACTTATCAAACATATTAAATACTAAAGGAAGAAAATAAACGGAAGTTCGATAAGTAACACCGGAGAAGCGTTCCGTCGCTTCTTTGAAAGTACCTAACAATGATACACAATTTTCAACAAATTCCCAATCCTCATTAGTCAAATAAATACTATTATCGCTATCAGGCATTTGATATGAATTATAAAATGGAGTTAAAATATATTTGTAAGGTAACATAGCATTCAACATATTGTACAACGAATTCCACCTAGTTTCTATTGGTGATGGAAAAAGAAGACGCTTTAAACCATAGATAAACATAATTGTTTCCAATCGCGCTTTACACGGCTCGTGCGTAACCATTTAGCGCAGTATTTCATTTTGTCAATACATGCTGAGTGATTGTCCTCATAACCAACTTTAACAGCCAAATTAATCACATGACATGCACATCTAACATGAAAAAAAACACCATCAAGCATTGGTTTCAGATAGGTCTTTAAATCACGCATCGCAGCATTGTTATTCGCTGCATTGTCTAATGTAATCGAAAATACCTTATCCTGAATTCCATAATGTCTACAAGTGTTGAATACATATTTAGCAATTACATAACCAGTATATGCACAATCTAACTCATCTAAAGACAAAATCCGTTTTTCCATACACCAATTATCATCAATCCAATGACAAGTGACAACAAGATATGAATCTGAATTTACATTTGTCCAAATATCGGTTGTTAAGCTAACCCTACAAGGCAAAATGTATTTCTATATTCAACAAATACGTCCATACAATTTCTTTTTAGTGTGTGCCTGAAAATATGTTTAAACATGGGTTGTATAGACGAAGCAAATTCAATAAAACCAGCATGTTCAGCTTGTATAAAAGGTAGTTCACATCTAATCACATATCTAACAAGTGACCTATGGTTAATTTCAGCAGTTAAAATAAAATTCGTGCCAGTGAGAACATTAATTTGTGCTTGTGTTGCTTCTCGACCTAATGGTTGTAATGTTGTCTCATTAAAATTATGTTTTTTTACTAAGTGTTTTTTAAATGTTCCAGTGCCTCCACTGAAACCACCAGTTTTATATGAATATTGCATTTTACATAATTTACATATTGCAACAGATTCATTAGTACCTTCTTTTTGACCGAGTTCAAAGTGATCCCATATCTTACTTCTTTTGGCACGAGCCGGTTGTCTACTCGCTGCTGTAGTGGCTCCGGATGACTCCACTTGTTGTCTCTCTTGGGCTTGGGCAGCAGGAGGTTTGACAGGTTGTTCGGGTTGTTGCGGTTTGACATTCATAGAGGAACCACCAACATTGAGGTCAGCAAAAAATCATAACTTTCATTTAACTCAGGTATTGGTACAGGCAAATTCATTGCCGAAGATGAACTCAGTGATAGACGACTCGGGACGAGACCCCGACTGCGACCCCGACTACGATCAACGCCGCTGCTAGATGAAGATGCCATTATTATATATAAATTGTAGATAGCACAATTGAGAGGAAATATGAGATTGAAGTATAGAATTGTGAGAAGAATGAATTGTGAGAATAATGAATTGTGAGGAAAAGAATGAAAAAAATGCACATATTTATAGATTTAAAAAAAAACAATTAAAATTAAAATTAAAAAAAAATAAACTGAACGTTGGCAACGGCTTTATAGCATGGCAACAGCTTTATAGCCGTTGCCATGCTGAATAAAAATAATAATTTTATTTATTTTTTTAAAATATAACCGGTTCCGGTTCCAAATAAGTAGCACCGGAACCGATGGTGCTACCGGTTTGGATTATAGGAACCGCCCCGGACCGGTTTGATACCGGTTCCAGGGCGGACCGGAACGGGTTAGTCCGGTTCCGGTTTCGGACAGGGTCCGGATCGACCCGGTCCGATAAGCACCCCTAGTTGGAGGCGATCGATCGTGATGCTTTAGGCGATCGATCGCCGCTTGCAGGATTTTGTTTTTTTTTTTAAATATTGGAAAAATGTCGGGATTTTGGAATCGGGGTTTGAGTAGCCCATTTCCGGGGCAATGTTTACATTCCAATGGGAATGCTATACTTTTAAAATGGATTGAGCCAAAGTTTAATAAAATGGAATTCTCGGTCGAGTTTTTGGCTATCTTTTAAACATATAAAATGGAATATTTTGGGTATTATGCATGCTTAGCCGGGGGGCTTCTATTTTTGGTAATCGTCACGGATGGACGATAGATTTGGACGTCGTGAACGTGCTTGGGCACGTGATTGCATGCCTATGTTTAATTGGGAGTTATTTGCAAGTTAGCACCTAACTCATCGGGTCGTGGGACTCAGGCAAGGTTGGACTCGAACTACGGGATTATAAGGTACGTATAACGTACGAGCATAGCCTGTTACAATATTACAATTATGAAATGCATGATGTATGGTATTTGTAATAAATGAGCATTGAAATACATGGCATGTGGTATTTACAATAAAAGGGCATTGAAATGCATGGTTTATGATAATCATGATAAATGGGAATACTTTGGAAATCATGTGGTGCCACTTTTGAGCGAGCAATGAATGGGATGTTGTCGTCGTTGGGTGACCGTCGGTTATAACGCCGCTATTGTTGAGCGTGTGTGGGGTTAAAATGCCGCTATTGTAGAGCGAGCTATGATATAGAATTATGGAATCATTGGCTAGATACTTGTGATCTCTATGGTACCATGTTTGGTGATTTAATCCTATTTGATTATGGAACTGGTGTAACAGGAATGATTTTAGTTGATCAATGAAATGATCAACTGGCTTTTGAGAATTTAATGGTTTGGTTATTTTGAGAACAGGGACAATACAGGGGATCCCGGATGAGGATGATACCATCCAGGGAGTATCATTTAAATTTATGGCATTTACATTCTGTAAATTATGAACTGCAATATTATGATTATTGGATTTGTGGTATTGGTATGCTCACCCCGTGTGGTGGCTGTCTCTGTTGGGGCAGGTAATACAGGTGCAGCGGTAGCTTTGGAGTTGAGCTCGGGCTGTTGATAGGGGTACTTCCAGGATCGAGGTACCCGAGCTGGTTGAATAAGTACATGGATCCAGAGTTGAGATTGAGATGTGCTTGGGAGGTGCTTCCAGGATTGAAGTACCAGTAACGGTATCTGGTAGAGTATTTTATACATTAGATATATGCTTATTCATTGGGTGCTCTCATGTGAGTACGTCTTTACATGTATATGGAATGTATAAATGTGCATGGTTTGCTCTCTTCATTTATGGTTACATGTAATTAAATACGGAATTGCTAAATGAACTGAGAGTATGTTAGTGTATTATTAGGGTGCATACTATGAAAATGGTTTTGGTTGGGGAAGTTGAACATTATGAGGTTCTAATGCAAGAAATTTTATAGATGGTATATGATGTTATACGTGCATGTGGTTTCCTTCCCATGGTAATATGATTGTATGCGCTAATGGCAGGTATTAATACACTAATAACGGATTAAGGGCACGGGGGTCCTTACAAAAACCAAATCAAGATGCGATACTAAAAGAAAGATGTTCTACAGAGATAAATTTTGCCACCGATTCTTTTAATTGTGCACAGTGTAATTGAAAAGTGGAGAGTCGGTACCTTCACTCGTTGAGTTTGAGAAGGATCATTACCAAACTCCAACGGATGCTTCGTTTCGATATGACGCTTAAAAGATCCATAGCCACCACCACTTTGAAACTTATACGTACTGGTACAATATTTGCATTTGGCTCGCATCTCTCCGGATGGAAGAGTCGCCTTCTCAAAATATTTTGTAAAAATCGATGATTTAAGTGGAGGCATAGATCTTACCTTTGAACGCACTTTCTTGGGTATCATGTGTAGCCAAAGGATCATCGTCGGTGAATTCAATATCATCAATATCAACATCAACATGTTCGGCCCGTTCGGGATATGTCATCTTGCCTTTGCCTTTACGTGGATCACTAGGACCTTCCATTGAGTAATTCGAAAATAATACAAGTAAATGATGTATTGAAAACTTTGAGTTGTGATAAGATTGATGAAAAATGAAATAAGTGTGGAGGATATTTATAGGCATGAAAAATAACGGTCACTTAATCCTAGCCGTCGATCTATAACGGTCACAAAATCCTAGCCATCGATTTTTAAAATAAAAAAAAATAAAAAAATTTACAGTTGAACCGGCGGTTAACCGTCGGTTCAACCTGTTGCAACGGTAGTTGATATACAATGGACAGGAAATCCTGGCCATTCGTTTAAAAAAAATTTTAAAAAAATTAAGGCTTGGAACCACCGGTTGCACGGTTGTTGGGCCCGTGAACCGTAACCGGCCTGTACAATATTGAAATTTGCTGATATAAAACATAATACTGATAATATGGTAAACAATTCTACCAAATCTTATGATATCTTTATTTGGATTGTGAAATATGTCTCAATATTCTCGGGATAAATATGGATCTTGTGGCTATATGCAATACAATTTCATATTGACTGTAACTCTACACATATAAACAGATGGTTCATAACCCTTATTCAGGTACACAATTACTTATGTCAAGGTCTACAATTTAAATATTTTTTTCATTGAAACATATACTGACTTGATCGTCGGAATATCTTCACCTACAGGTGGAGTCATGTCACCATTTTTCTTTGATAATGTAACACCCCCAAAAATCTCAAGTAAATAATAATAATAATAAATTAAAACTATATTATTAATTCTATTTAAAATTATACAAATAAATGCTACTAGTGCGATTTTCTTAAGTACCTAAATCTATAATTCAAACAAATAAATGAATGAATAAATAATATAATATAAAATTTTACTTTGTAGAAACTATATTCTTAAATGTTATGAACATTTGATTTTGTTGAAAACATTATTCATCAAAGCAATTCTACTCATAAAGAAAAAGTGTATATTATAATTAGTATTAACATATTATATATATATATAAAATAGGTACAAGTACAATAAATAGATAAAATATATATATTAAAATACAAAAAATATTAATAACCAAGAAATTGTTGAATTTTATTATTCACATATAATTGCAATTTTTATACACAAAATTAGATAAAATATATCTAAGTTCGTAAGTTTATTGTTAAATCAATTTTAAATGATAAAAAATATAAAACAAAATAAAATATATCAAAGTAATAAATATAGTATTAAAATATTACTATTTAATCACTAATATTCAAAGTATAACACTTGCCATTTTTACCATAACAAGTGTTGCCTTAAATAAGGCTTGTTCACACCAACTTCGCCTATAAATACCTCCAGTTCATACCTCCATTTCATCAAATTTGGGAAGAAGATTTGTGAAATAGGTGCTGAAAATAGTTTAGAAAATGGAGTAAAAATATGATAGATATAGGTCAAAATTCACAAAATATCCAAACCTTCTTCAAAATTTCTGAAATTTTCAAACGACCCTCATTACCAACCCATATAACGTGTGGGAGGTGTAGCAAAATCAGTAGCCAAATTTGTCCACAAAATCAAAATCCGAAAAGCACTAAGCTGCCCAAGCACAGAAACCAATTTAAACGTTAAACGTATTAGTTTCAAGCTTCGATGTCATGCCTTTTTCAAATGATTCTGAACTTGGAATCGAAACAAAAATTGTTAAAAACGTTTTACAGTTTGTGGATATGTCGGCTGATTGCCCAAAATATTGTCGTAATATTTGACTTACAGCGACTGAAGTACCTTAGTTAATAATTTTGGAAAATCGAAATCTGGCCAAATCACTTGGGAATTGCGAAATGGTTTCTAATAGAAGGTTGTAGATCACGACAAGAATAACACACTCCAAAATTTTCCAGCCATATGTCACCATCGGAACTCCGGCCACTCGTCAGCACGACAACGACCTTCCCGATTATCTATTTTCCGACGGCCGAAGCTTTCTGCATTTATTTAGGCACATTTGGAAAGATTCATGTTTTTTCGACTTATGTTGAATTATCATGAATTTTTTAAAGTCTTTTTCAAATTTACTCGGACAAGTTTTGTACAAAAATGATTCTCAAAATTGTTCAATCATACATTTTGGTCGCTAATTGCTATAAATCACTTATGTTATGTTTTTAGGAATCTAATCGGAACCTGAGTTCAAAATTTATCGGTTTCTTGTTATATAGCTCTTTTGACAGTTAATTGTTATTCATTATATCACAATTCATATATGTTATCATGATGTACATTACATCATTCTATTGGTCATATTGTATGCATATTAATTATCTTGAATGCTATCGATACGGATCGGTTCCTTTGATTGAATCACTCCTTTGATTGAATGAATGAATGACTAGGGGCTCGGGATATTGAATCCACTGGACAACGGATGACAGTCTGGGTATATGGTTCATTTGAACAACATGCACCAAAATTTACTGTCCTGAGAACGGTTCGCCTTCGCTCTTAAATAATGAATGATACAGATAATATCTGAATATGTGGGCAAAAATGCTACGCCGAACTATCCAGTGGAAGCCACCTCTTTAGCCACAATTTTCACTCTGAAATCCTAAATCATCACTCTTCATTATTTATTTGATTATAATATCTTTGTTACATGACATTATATTGAGACGTTGCATTGTTTGATAATTACGGATATGAAAGCCATTGTTATTCCCTCACTAAGTCCACAAAGACTTAATATCTATTTTCCTTGTTATGTACTATAAGTTTCAGATACATGAGTACATGAGCCAAAACCGGAGGGAAATTGGGAAAAATAAATGTTGGCGTATCAATACTGATATAATCATCTTATATGAAGTACTGAACCATTTTGTCTTGGGTTGTATTTTGTTATTAAATCGATTGTATGAACGCTTCCACTACTATAAAAAGAATGATTCGCATATAAAACACTTCCGCTATATCCGAAAAGGTTTAAAGCACTCTACAAAATATTCGTAGAGAAGGTGGTACAAGACAAGGGAGAATATAGTTCGTCCTGAGTCGGGTCCCACATAGGTGATATCAGAGCTCATGTTCCTAGTCTATTCTGAAATATCTTTGGGTAATATAATAAACTTCATAAGAATTTTATACTTTGGATTATAAGATATTGGTGAATTTGGCTGGTTTATTTCAGGTTAAAAGCCTCTAGTGCTCGTACAAGTATGCTTAGATTACTGGTACGAAATAGCAACCAACCATTAGTAAGCTAAAGAGTTGAGTGCCACATGCATATAAGTTTTGGGAATCATAGGATACGAGGTACCTTGGAAAGTGCTATAGGACGAGCTCGAAGTTTCCTATATTGAGCTTATTATGGCTGTCACTTAGATCCAGTAAATTTGGAATACTTCACGAGCTAGGAATCAAGAAGAAGCATCATCAACTCCATGAGGTAATAACCCCTCCAGTGGTGATCAAAATCGCCACTCCACAACATTTGGAAACCAAGAGGAGGAATAACATATTCCAACCAAGAACAGAATCGAAGAAATTTGTTCGAAATATTTCTGTAATTCATGAAGTTCTTTCAGCAGCCACTACCAAGAAACTTTGGTAAGAATAATCAAGGTTTTGAGAGGCATGAGGAAACAAGTGATCGGGCTCCGAGTCGATTCCTTAGGTTGCACCCACACACGTTTCAAGGCACCCCAGCACTCACCAACGGAATCATGGCTCACCAAATTATAGATGATCTTCTCTACTCTTGAGTACTCTGACGAATAAAGGTGAATTTTGCAACCTATTAATTCAAAGAAGCAGCACATAATTGGTGGAAAGTCACAGAACATCAGTGGAGGATAAACAATACCCCGAAGACTTAGGACAACTTCCAGTGAAAATTCGAAGGTAAGCATATGATTTAAATTATACTCAACATTCGAGAACAAGAGTTTATGAATTCAAGGAACCATGATAGTGGCACAATACAAAACCAAATTTCATCGCCTGATTAGCTACGCTCTTCATTACATGGAGGATGAGCTCAGAAAGACAAAGCAGTGTGTCCAATGCTTGAACTTGGACATTCGTTGGCAACCATAATTTGCAAACTTTCGAACTATAGTCCCAACGTTATTCAAACACTATGAGTGGAGGCCGAAATGAAACTTCTGCCCTAAAGAAAAGAGGTTTACAAAAGGAGTCATAACACAATCAGCATGAAGAACCTTCGAATAGAAGACTTCAAGAAGACCGGTGGATAAAAATCAAAAGAGATGTGGATATTACAGCAACCCCAATCACACCGAAGAAAGTTATTGGAAAAATGGGCGAATTGTGGAAATGACCAACTCGTATCCAAGATGCTCAAACATAAAGTAAAAAGTGCAAACCCGAATAGAAAAATTCTCTACACAATCATTATCTTAGATTGGATTTGAATATCACATTTCCTCCCTTTGAAGACATTCCGTCTTTGGCAGACATAAGCTACTCACGTAAGTTTCATTGTCAATTTTTACCCCATGCCGAATCCAGTGAATAATAATTATGACTTGACATCAAAAGTTTGATGCCGACAATGACAACTTCTTTGAATGCCTCTGCTCTACCTTCATTCGCAGATATTGGAATAAAAACCTTCTTTCTAGGACCAAGGATTTTCTCTTCTCCTTCTGCATTCTAACTCGGATACTAAAGAGATCATTGATATCGACACATCTGAGATCGCCAAATGTTTGAGTTCCTCTATTAAATCATTTTCCTTTATCTAAAGCATATGCACTCATCGGGGACAAAGAGGACACCAACACAACAACCATAATTGATACCTCTTAAGGCAAGTCAAACTTCCATTAGACAAGAATTGTTAGTCTATGAAAAATAAGATCACTAGTTATGTGCCTTAGAAGAGATTACATATGGACGATCAATAGTTGTTTGTTGATCTAACCTAGTTACTTAGAATGAAATGATTTGTTAATTTAGGTTAAACTTAAATATTATATATATATATATATATATATATATATATATATATATATATATATATAATTGAACTATGGCGACTCATGAGGTCGGGACAGACCCCAAAGACCTAATCAACATAACAATAATAAATCTGACAATCTTATAATTTTTGAATGTTTGTTTGTCTCTTCATAGAGATGTATGAATTACGTCAAACTATCTTCTAGAATAATATTTAAATACGAATAAAAACACCCTACGTATAACTAGAAATAAAAAATTAATAATAATAATAATAATAATAATAATAATAATAATCAATAACTAAAGAAGATGTTTACTAATGAACCGAAAGGTTTTAAGGGTTCAATATCTACATTCATAACTAAGAGTAAGCCGAGGCTGTTTATCAAAAAATGAAAAGTCACGAGTATAGTTTTCTCGACTTGACGACAACAAGAAGATCCCTAGAAGAATATTTGATAGAAGATCAGCTTGATGAAAAACCACGATACATAAAATACAAAAATCATGTTAAAAGGAGCTAGGACATTAAATGAAGATTCCAATTTAAGCTTCAGGGTTCTATAATCTCAAGTACATAATAATAATAATAATAATAAAGTCGATTAGGGTGTTTTTGTACTGTTATAGTTCAAGAATTGACGGTTTTTATATTCTGTAGAAGTCCTAGGTTCATGATGAATTCATAAGAGGTCTCGAATGGTATCAGAGCCAATTAGGTATTAAGTTAAGTAGAAGATGATGAGAGCTAACACAAGTAGCCTTATTCAAATGAATTTAAATCTTGTTAAGAAACAGAATACTGTTAAGAACAGTATGGTACAAGAATATGATGTACCCCAGAATTTAGAATCATTAAATAGATGGACAATTCCTAAAATTGAACCTAAACTTATATATAAGTTAGGAGCTTTTGAAAGATTAGGAATTAAACAAATTGTTAAAACTACTGAAGAAGCAGTATCATTAAATAATGATGAAATGGTTTTAAAATTACTTAGTGAAAATGATATTTTATCTTATATCGAAACTCATAAATTTCTTCACATTGGTTTAGTGCAAATTGCTTTTAAACCTTTAACTTTAGAAGGATTACCAGAAAGCTTTATAGCAGCTTTAAGAGATGGAAGAAATTTAAATTGGAAACAATCTTTGATTGGAATTATTCAATCTAGTTTGGCTCATGGCCCTGTTTATTTTGATGTTTATCCAAATTTACAATTATCATTATCTGATATTAATATATTAGATGCTTTAACATTAAATGTTAAAACTCATGGTTATAATTATGCTCCAGGAACAGAAATAATTTGTATCTGTTATCGTATTTATTTTAAACCTTTGCATACATTAAATCCTCAATGTAGGAGAATGGATAAACCCATTAATGAAACAATATTGATTGAAACTAATTTTAGTCGATCTAACATTACAACACGAAGAGCTATTAAATGGGATGAAATTGTTTTCCCTGATAACTGGACAATTGAACATGCAATTCCTGTTCAAACTAGAATTCAAAACAATTTAGTTGATGTTATACAAACAAATGATGGTTCAATTCAACTACAATTTGAACCAAATCAACAAAAATTATTGCAATCTATACCTAGATCTTTAAGATCTAAATCATCTAAGTCATATTCATCTTTTTCTCATATTTCTCCAATGGAGGACAATAATTCTCCTCATAGAGCTTCAACATCTGCAGTTCCAAATTTACCTGATAATTTACAACATGACAAAATAAGTAAATTATATATTAATCCAGACAATATAGTCAGAGGATTAAAAGAATCAGAAATTACTGAATCAGAAATGAATTTTTCTTTATGAATAATACACCCAAAATAGATTTTAGTCCTGGATCCAGTGCCAGGCAGAAAATAAAAAATGAATTTAATCAACCTAAATGGGAACAATTTAGAAAATGGTTTTTTGACAATATTTCAAAAGAAAAACAAACTTTGTTACAGAATGAATTTTATAAATTGTGTTCTGAACAAAATGCTTATATACCTTTTATATCATGGTTTATATCAACATATGTTGAACCCTATATTCAAGTATTAGAAAGGACTTATAAACTTTCGAATGGTAATATTTTGACAAATTTATATCCTCCTCAACAACCTTTTGAAATTGAAAAGGAAGGAACGATTCTTAATTTTTTAGCATTTTCAAAATTATTAGAAAATGAGACGTTACAACTCACATGTCAACATATTAATAAATTATTAAAACAACAAAATTACACAAATCTTTTCCTAGTTATTTTAGGAGAACAAATTAATCTATTACATAATAGAATTGAGAATATTAGTACAAAAATTGCACACATTCAACCTTTAGTTGGAATGACACCACGATCGGATATAATATTAACCACTCCAAATATCCAACCTCCCCCTGAAATCAAGGATTTTAAATTAAAATCAATGGGAGACTTTGAACAATTTTTAGAAAATAAATTTAAAGATTTGAAATTATCTATTTCAGTTTTAGATACTGATTTCCAGGATCAATTATCTCATGGCAATCACAAACAAGTCATTGGTGATCAAATAAATAAATTAAAAAATAGATGGGCCAATAAACCCACTCAAAGCTTATTTTATTATAGCAGGCCATCTCCAATGGATACTCTACATGAAGAAACTGACCTTAATGGAAATAATAGTTATAGTGGTAAACATATTTATGAATGGAATATTGATGGTTATCCTGACAAACAAATTTATAATCTGGCTCATAGAATGCTTATGTATTCCACTATTTGTAAAAGTAATGGCAATACGGATAAAAATATTGCTAATATGATTATTGCTGGATTTACTGGCCAATTAAAAGGCTGGTGGGATAATTATTTAACTCTAGCTAATAAAGAAGAAATCATGAATACAGTTAAACAAGAAAATAACATCATTGTAGAAAATGTTGTCTACACTTTAGTTGTTAATATTATTGATCAATTACTGGTAGATATTCTGAACAAAATGAAAATATTCGAACTCTTTTACAGAATTTAAGATGCAAAACATTAACTGATTTTAGATGGTATAAAGACACATTTCTCAATAGAGTTATGGAATTACAAGATTGTAATAGTTCACATTGGAAATCCAAATTTATTAATGGATTACCTCACCTCTTTGCAGAAAGAGTTAGGAAGAATCTTAGAAAGGATCATATTAATATCCCTTATGATTCCTATACATATTGAAAACTTATTGGCACATGTATCCAAGAAGGATTAGCCCTATGTAATGAAATTAAATTAAATCAACAAATAAAAAGACAAAATTTGTCTGAACGAAAACAATTAGGACAATTTTGAGAGCAATTTGGTATGGACATACCTTCACAAAATAAGATTTATACTAAAAATAAAACATACAAAAATGAGAAAAATTTTCAAAAACCTTATTATAAGAAAAGGAGAAATATTCTCAGAAAAGATTAGATCACAAAAGTGAAAGGAAAAAATTTAGACAATCAACTAAAATACCTAAAAAACAAAATATAACTTGTTTTAGATGTGGTCATACAGGTCATTATGCTAATAGATGCAAGATGAAAGAAAAAATTAATACTTTAGATATTCCTGATAATATTAAGGATGCTCTTAATACAATATTAATACACTCTTCTGATAGTTCTGATTATTCATCAGACTCATCTTATGATTCGAATGATTCAGATGAATCAAAAAATCTTCAGGTTTTAGAGAATGAATCTAGTCATTCAGAAACAGATTGTTGTAAACCTTGTTCTATAGGACAACCCTGTATTAAGACTATTTCAGATGAATCAAATGATTTACATTATAAAATATTATCACAATTTCAGGATTTAAATATAAGTACTTTAACTAATACCAATATATTAGAATTTCTCAAATTAGTTAAAGACCCTGAATTAAGATATAAATTAATTGATCAAATGGAAGATATACCTTCCTCTTCAACTTCCAATACTATTCCTCGGAATATTATTGATAATTCCAATAATCATTATTCCATGACAGAAGTTTATAAACTTCTAAGACAAAAACAACAAATGCTACCCCTACTTCAATAAATGATTTGTTTATAGAGATTGATAATCTTAAACAAGAAATTAAATTTCTTCAACACGAAAATAAATTATCTGATACTCGAATTTCTAAATTAGAAGATAATCAAATTTCTAATTCTCCAATTACATCTCCAAAATTTCCTGATAAAGATAATTTTCAATTACCTCCAGAACATGATTTTCTGGCAACATTAGAAATTCTAGTTGCTCAAAAATGGTATACTCAGATTACTTTATTATTGATAATCATTTTTCCAAAACATTTACAGCACTTATTGATAGTGGTGCAGATTTAAATGTTATTCAGGAAGGATTAATTCCTACTAGATATTATACCAAAACAACTAATAGTTTATCCCATGCTGGTGGACAGAAATTGGATATCCAATATAAACTTCCTCAAGTTTCTATTTGCATTAATCGAACATGCATAAAAACTAGCTTTTTATTAGCTAAAGATATTACTAATCAAGTAATACTTGGATCTCCATTTATTACCCAATTATACCCAATTACTTATATTGATAATTTAGGTATTCGTGGTACTTTTGAAGGAAAAGCTATTTTTCTAAAATTCTTAGATGCTGCTTCACCACGATACATTAATATTATTCATGATCATATTCAAAATAAAATTTACCAATTACAATTTTTAAAATTTGAAATAAATACAATCACAATAAGTGATCAGTTAAAAAATCCTAGATTACAGGAAAAAATTAAGTTAATAGCACAACAATTTTCTTTAGAGATTTGTAGTGATCACCCCAATGCTTTTTGGAATCGAAAAAAGCATATTATCTCTTTACCCTATGAGGATGATTTTAATGAAAAATTAATCCCTACAAAAGCTCGACCATGTCAAATGAGCTCTGAATATTTAGAATTATGTAAAAAGGAAATTGAATCCTTATTACAGAAGAAGTTAATTAAGCCTTCTAAATCTCCCTGGTCTTGTACTGCTTTTTATGTTAATAAAAAGAGTGAACAAGAACGTGGAGTACCAAGATTAGTTATAAATTATAAACCATTAAATAAAGTCTTAAAATGGATAAGACATCCAATCCCTAATAAAAAGGATTTATTAGATAGATTATATGATTCTCTCATATTTTCAAAATTTGATCTGAAATCGGGATATTGGCAAATACAAGTCAATCAAAGTGATACTTATAAAACTGCTTTTAATGTTCCAATAGGACATTATGAGTGGAATGTAATGCCTTTTGGTTTAAAAAATGCACCTTCTGAATTTCAACAAATTATGAATGATATTTTTACTCCTTATAGTGAGTTTATAATTGTTTATATAGATGATATTTTAGTATATTCTAAAACAATTGATTTACATATAAAACACTTAGATATGTTTAAGAAAATTATTATTCAAAACGGCTTAGTTATATCTTAAACCAAAGATGTCTTTATTTCAAACTGAAATAAGATTCTTAGGCCATAATATTAATAAAGGAAATATAATTCTATTTCGCGAAGTATAGAATTTGCTTCTAAATTTCCAGATAAAATAATTGATAAAACTCAATTACAAAGATTTTTAGGAAGTCTAAATTATATTTATGCTTATTATAAGAATTTAACTCAAGATTCAGCTATTCTATATGATAGACTTAAAAAGGTTCCTAAACCTTGGACTGATGAACATACCAAGGCAGTTCAAACTATTAAGCAAAAGGTAAAATACTTACCTTGTTTAATGATAGCTAATCCAAATTGGAATAAAATTATTGAGACAGATGCCTCTGATATTGGTTATGGAGGTATATTGAAACAAATAGATCCTATTTCAAAAAATAAATTTTTAATTAGATTTTATTCTGGCAAATGGAATGACAGTCAGAAAAATTATGCAACTATAGCAAAAAAAGTTCTTGCAATTGTTAAATGTATCTTAAAATTTCAAATGATTTATATAATCAGAAATTTATAATTAAAACAGATTGTAAGTCAGCTAAATTTATGTTTAATAAAGACTTTAAACATGATGTGTCTAAACAAATGTTTGCTCGTTGGCAAGCTCATTTAGCTCCCTTTGATTTTGAGATAATATAAAAAAAGGTGAAGAAAATTCTCTTCCAGACTTTTTGACTCGTGAATATTTAAATGCTTGAAATATTTTCAGGTATGAGTCAATCATATAGAGGAACTTCCTCTTAGAGAGGAAGGGGTGGCCGAGGAGGCCGAGGACAAAATCCAGAGCATATTATAGCTCAACATGGAACACGTAGGCTTATAGCCAGGAATTTATCTCAAGAGCAGGATCCTTTATATCAGGAATTCCTTGCTTTTAGACAATAGAGAGAGGGTAATATCCCTGACACAGAAACAACAGCATCATATGCTAATATCGTTAATAACGATGAAGGAGAATCACATAATTTTATCAAAAATGATTCCCAGGAAATCATATTTTTCCTTGAAGATATTGATCTAAAATGGGCCAATGAACCCTGGAAGATTATGAGCAGGTATATTGACACTGCATCATTTGCTTATGGGACATATAAGTCTCGAAATTATTATGAGCAATTACTCATAAATAATTCATGCGAAATTACGCGATTTCCTTTAGGACAAAAGGAAAATTTTACTTTTAGTAAAATCATTATTAAGCGAGTCATAACTCCAACTGAATGGGGAATATCACCTCTTAAGGAAATAGAATTTGCTTTTCCTAATAATCAGATGATTAAATATAATTATTGGGATTATGTTGAAGCCTTTCATAAAGTCTTCTTCTATGAAAACAATAAAAAACGACATTCGTGGTTTATTAAAATTTGTACTGAAGTCTATAAACATGATATTCCAAATTGGTTTATAAATTGGTGGGGCAAATATGGCACTACGCAAAAAATTTTACCAGAAATTTATAAAACCTATTTTGATGAATGGATTGATTTATCTCCTAAATTAATTCAAATGCAACAACAAAGTTCTGGTATAACAGGAATAGCATCTTTCTATTACTTTGTTGAATTTTCTATTCCTTGGATTTGGAAATGGTCGCCAGAAGTATCTTATACTGATACTCACATCCCCTGCCTTAAAGGAATTTTTATTCAAAATTCTGGGATAAAATGTTAAAGGAAAACCCAGACACCAACAAATGTTTGGAATTGATACTTTGGAACTAATTACGGATACCATTGCTACTTATCAGACGGATAACTTTGTTAAAAATTCGTTTGAGCAACCTTCACCATTTGAGCATATTGCTCGAAAATGCCGAATGAAATCCGAGGTAATGACTAAGGAGAAAATAATTGAATAATATTTGGATGCAATGAAGAAGGATTTATTAACCAGATTTGATGATGATAACATATCTGGAAAATCAATTTCTGAAGATTTACAAGATGCACAGGATCCCAATATTCCTTTTGATGATATTTTTGAAACATTCAAAGCCACCATGATGGAAACTGGGTCTACTGGATCCACCTCAAAAGATAAAGACAAAGCACTATAAAAAGAAGATGCTTGATTCCCCGCATTATTTGGCTCAATGGCAGACAATCTTTAGTCGATATGACTAAAGAGGAATATTTCTTTAATAAAGATTTGTACGATGGAATATATTCCATCCACTAGCTTATTACTTTAGTTCAGTGCGTCTACTGTTGTAAATTAGTGTGGTTCCTGTTTGTACTTTTTTTTTTTTAGTCTGTACTGTTTTTATTTTGTGTTTGAAGTGCGGATTTGAAATCCGTTGTTTCACTCCTATATAAGGAGCTTTCATTTCCTTTGTTTAGCAGACTGAAAATTATCCACTCTTGTAATATTCTCGTTCATCTTAATAAACAGTTTGCATTTGGTTTCAACTACTTTTATTCTGCTCTTCCTTTCTGTAAGTATTCTTTTATCTTTATTTTTATTTTATCATAAAATTATGATAGGCTAAATACTTATTTGTGTTAACTTAATCACATTTACTTACTTATGCCTTGAATTGGTCCTTATGTATCTTATGAATAAATCATTCTAGGTTGGAATAGTAAAACTGCATTTAAGAACTATTGTACTATTGTCCGCTTATGATGAGGTGTGTCGATTAGGGTGTTTTTGTACTGTTATAGTTCAAGAATTGACGGTTTTTATATTCTGTAGAAGTCCTAGGTTCATGATGAATTCATAAGAGGTCTCGAATGAGATTTAAAATTATACATATAAATGCTACTAGTGTGATTTACTTAAGTATCTAAAATCTATCATTCAAACAAATAAATGAATGAATAAAGATTGTAATAGAAATTTTATTTTGTAGTAATTATATTCTAAAATATTATACTTACATAGAAAAAGTGTATAATATAATTTGTATTAACATACTTCATGCATATACAAATACCAATAAAATAGGTACAAGAAACTTAGAATATAATCATCTTCATAGAAAGATGATTATCAATCTATTCAAAGCTAAACAACATCAAAAATCCAACAACTAAATAAGTAAAAGTTCAAAAATACTAATAGACGTGAGGAATTGACTATAAGCATTGTCCGTAGTCCGACTCTTGATCGATTCTTGCTTGGCGGCTTGGAAGATGATAGGGAGGTGAGTTTTAGGTTGAAAATATGGTTCAAAAACTGATATGGTTGTCCATGAGGTCTTATTTATAGCGGAGGGGAATTATGGTAGATTACTTGTAGGAGTCAAATTCTAAAAGATATTTTTTTCATATTTTCTCGGCTATCGATCGATCGGTAAGAAGTTACCAATCGATCGGTATTCTTCGAATTATTTTCCTTTAGCTACGGCCCTTGACCGATCGATCGGAACATGGCTATCGATCGATCAGTAATTCTTAAATTTTCATCTCAACCTATGTCATTGGACCGATACGATCGGTGCTAGGCTACCGATCAATCGGTGGTTCATTTTCTACAAAAGTTGAGTTTTCATCTTTTCTTCGATCGGTTCGCTAAGTCGTGTCATTTTTCATCATTTAAGCTCAATTCCTTCACTTTCATGTAATTCAATCTTGATTCATGAAACATACAAAAACAACACAAAAGCGCATAATATCGTTTAGGAATCAAAATAAACAGTAGTAAAATCCTAGAAATATAAGTTTAAAATCCACATTTATCTACTCCTCCAAACTTATCACTTGATCGTTGTCGAGCAAGAATGATATTCAAAATATAGAGTTTACCCTTAGTATGTTAAAAGTATTAACAAGCAACTCAAATGTATAGCTCAGAAACCCCACTTGCACACAAACAATAGTCAATCCAAAAATCAACATGACATATTTTCTCCTAAGCCAAACAATACATAGCAAAATCGGAATGTGCGTGTGTGATATTGTCAATCTTAAGCTTCATACATATCTTCACGATCAAATAATGGTAATCAACCCAAAGTCAAGATTATCATTGAGCATCCCATAGGCCTATATTTCAAGCACTTCTCCACTAATGTTATTACTCCATAGACTTGGATCAAAATGTCTTTTTAAGCTTAGAATGTTAGGCATTTGGTTTCAGTTTGAAAGAAAGGGTAAAGGTAAGCAAAGAAGAGAGCATAATATGTAAATTTCATTTTAGCACAACTTTATTCTCTTTTTTCTTCTTCTTTTCTCTGTAACTTGATGGCCATGGGTTTTATTAGATTTAACGAAAGGTGGTCAATGTAGGACCTCCACATGGTTAACATTACGTAACTATGATATTATTTCACTATGCCTTTCTTCTTCTTTTTCAGTAGACATTAATTTTTTTTCCTTATAATAGCTCAAAACATAGTATATGATTAACTTAATAGTTCAAAACATAGTATGTGCATGAAATTCATTATACTCCCTTGAGGTAAGGATAAAAATTCTCTTTAGGCTATAAAAGGTTGGTATAAAGAGTTTAACAACAAATGTCGAATGGGGCTAGTTGTATGCAATGCATACTCCGTTCCTTTTCAATTAAACTCAAAAGTGGATAATAGTGAATGATATGGACTATGTAGGCTTGAAAGGCTCAAAAGTTCCAAATATCGCCTAAATCATATCTAAGTCAAGTTCATAATTATAAAATTTCATCTAAAAGTGCCATCAAATAGGTTTTAGGATAACTCAAAGATGGTGAAGACAAATCATTAAGTTCACAAAAAAATTTCACTATCCAACATGTAATCCACAAATCTTGACTCAATGAATTCAAAATATTCCTCAATTTTGAAGTACTAACTCAACAATGATATATACATACATGTCAAAAATTTTCAAGACTCAAGTTGAAATATAAAGCGAGAATAGTTTCATCATGTGATATAATCGTAATTCAAATTCATTTATTGCTGAAGATTGAACACATTTTTCATAAAAATAATTTTATAGGTGCTCAAGAACAACACGAGTGACAGTTGTGCATTGCCATCAATGTACATAAACAATAAAAGTAATGGCAAAGCACATACCTCGACGACGATCATCAGTAATCATCGCCCTCCTCCTCATGCTCCGGTGGGGGTACCGATGGCAATGGCTGGTGTGGTAGGAAGGTAGGCGGCGGTGGAAAAGTATGCTGTGTGGAAACTGGATGGCCGGGAATCCTGTGCAATAAGCGTTGTTCCATGCATAGTGGTATTGCATGAACTCCCTATATTGTAGATGCATCTCCCTATGTTCAATACGCATCTCATGTAGCTTGTGGTGAAGGGAGTCTAATGTCACAGGGGTGGACTCAGGCGCAAAAAATGATGTAGTCGGTCAAGATGTAGACCGACTGCCTGAAGGTCTGACACGTGCCCTCCTCGGTGTAGTGGTGGTGGTGGTGGAATCTTGTACTACAATAGCAGACATGGGAGAAAAAATCGCCTTATCATCATCCCAAACAACACCTTGTCTTCGGCATAACTCAGTGATGGTGTGGAACATGGCAAGCCAGAGATAGGTGAGCCAAGGACGGCGTTCCAGATAGACAACTCCACACGCAGTCCTAAGCCAACAAATTTGCCTGTGATGATTGCGAATACCAAAATACCTCGATTTTTAGTAACCACGTACATGTGGGTGACTAGTATGATGCGTGAAACCACAATAGAGAACCATTCCTTTGCATCCTCTGTTAGCTCAGATTTGAGCACTTGTAGTGGGTCGCCCTCACTGTTTCTTTTCCATTCAGTGCCCTCGACGCATATGGTTTGTATAATTTCAGTGTAGTCCAAATGGTTCTTTACGTACGCCGAGTATTCATCCTCCACAATGTCTGGTATATTGTAAATGGCATTGATTGTATGGAGGTTGTAGTTCACGTCCTTCTCCCGGACAAATGTATCAGTAGAATTTGGGTATGCCTTCAGAATGGCATAAAACTCTCTAACAATTGGTACCATTGCAACCCCCGATGATCTCAAGGATAGCAACCAATTCTGCCTCCTAGCTTCCCTAAACACAGTGCTGTTTGGGGAATTAAACTCTATGCCTCTTTCTCTAATAATATTTTTTCTTAACATTGCTCGGTAGAACTCCAAAGCAGCTTCATTCTTAAATTTGCGCAGGTCCACTTCTGGAGGGCCTGCTGAAGTGGACGCTATCTGCTTCTACTTTCTTTTGGGTGCCATGGCAATTCAAGCAAAATAATTCCACCACAATGCAATCCTACCAACAACAATTATATGCAAATTTCCAAATATCTATCGATTCCCTCATTGATGTAAACATTGGAATTGTTTTGGTAGTGGGATTGGAGTCTCGGGAACTTTGGATTGAGGTTTGTGATGTAGTGGAGTGAGTGGGAGATAATTATTGAACACGTATGATTTTTAATGAGTTATAATGCGAGTATTTGAGACTCGGATTTTTGGAACCTTGGTAATATATATACAAAGTGGACTCGGTGTTCAACCATTCTCCACTTCACTTCCCTCTCACCTCTCTCCCCCTTTACCTTTCCCTCTCTTTCTCTCATGGAAGAGAATCGAGCAAGGCTCGACTTTGGAGCGGAATATCGCGAATATAATTTGGGTAATATTCTTCCCGTCGCTTTTATCTTCGTTTCGATTGTAGTTTTGTAGAGTTTGGTTGTGTGTGGTGATGGATTTGGGTTTAGGGAATTTTTGGTAGAATTTATTAAAGTGATGTTTTTAGTGTTTTATGAGTTTAAATGGATTATTTGAAGTCTTGAGGGTGTTGGGAGTGTTGGATTTGAGTTTAGGTGTGAAAAACACCACTGAAGATAAATTTTTTTGAAAAATCACAGGTCGCAATCGATCGCGGCGTTGGCGCTGATCGATCGCGACATTATACTGAAAATTGGTGATAATGAACAGTGCCCGGATTCGATCGCGAGAAGTCGCCGATCGATCGCGGGGAGTTAGTGGGTTTTGGCGATCAATCAGCGCTAAGCAGCGATCGATCGCGGAGAGTTAAATTTTGGCAGATAGTTCTCGCGATCGATCGTGAGAAAACGACAATCGATCACGTCCCCTGTTGTAATGTTTTGGTAAATATTGGGATTTTGGTATTGGGGGTATGTATAGTGGATTTTCATGATGATGTCTACATTTATTACATTTTAAAATGACGTGGCATGAGTTGAACTGTAGTCGGTTAGGTACTACTCGATAGAGTTAATTGATAACTCAATGAACGTGGATAAAATGGGATGCCTTGAGTAGTATACAAAATTCTGTGTTTGTGATTAATCATCATGATAGGATGATGTATATGGAGGTTGAGTACGTGCTTGAGTATGGGATTTTGTGCACGTAATTGATTGTGAGTTAGTAACTGTGTATAACGAATAATTCACTGGACTCGGGCACATGCAATGATTGGCTCTTACTATTGTATTATAAGGTACGTGTGATGTGACTAGAAATAGGCACATCTATTACGCTTAATTGTCTACGATTTTGTATGTTTTGATAGATAAAATGATAAAGGTGCTACCTAATCGTACATTTGTGTAAATATAGGTGGAATCGAAGAAATCGAGCTAATAACGATAAAAATATATATCAAGAAATGCATTGGAGTTGACTAGAGGTCAAAATAGGCCAAGAAAAATGCATAAAAGTCAATAAGGAGCCGCGATTGAACACCAAAAGAGCCCCGATCGATCGCCAAACAAGAAAAACCTAGCAACAAAAGTTAAGGCTCGGCGATCGCTCGGCACTTTTCCACGATCAATCGTCGTGAGACAAGGTTTGTGGCAGAAACAATTGGCGATCGATTGCCACATTTTCTCGATTGATCGCGAGTGAAAAAATTCTGAAAAATAAAAACAGTAAGGTCTGGCGATCGATCGCCAGAGGAGTTCGAGCAAAAGTAAAAGATTTGGTTTCTTTCCATCATACAAAGGCTCTAGCCCCTTCCTCCTTCTCCTATAAATACCCCTTGACCATCAGATCTTGGGGGATCTCTTTTACATACTTTTACATGTTTTCATAGATAATTGGCATCTAGTTCATCATAGTTCAAAGGCACGCTATGAAGATCGAAGCAAAGGCGGGCGTGACAACCTCGACAAGTGAAGATCTACATAGTTTGCCTAGTTAGTGTTTCTTTTATATTGTTTTTATTTAATTTTGATTGTTTCAGCATTAGTCATGAGTGGCTAAACTATTTTTGTGATTCTTGGTTAAGGAAGACAGTACTTTGGAGTTTACGCTTCTCGTGAGATTAAGTTTGATTGTTGATTGTCATTGAGTATCAATTGTTTTTCTGATTTTACTACTATGACTGTGTTGTTTAATTGTTGGATTGATCACCTAGCTTTTGTCCGTACAATCTAATGGTAAATTAGATATCAAATACGGAATCGTTTGATCTATCTAGTTTACGAAGCAACTAAGATTAATAAAATTCTGATTGTGAGTTTGTTAAATTCTTAGAAAAAACAACTGACTATATTGAACATAGACGCTTGGATTATGCTGTTTAGCTTCATCGATCTCACTAGTTCATGATGGCTACGAATCAAAGTTTGAGACAACTAGCGAATCCTACCTTGGATCAATAGCCTCTCTGCATCATGTTCCCTACTCTCGCGAATAACGTAAATTTCGAACTTAAATCTGGAATAATTCATTTACTACCTTCCTTTCATGGTCTTACAGGTGAAAACCTCCACAAGAACTTGATGGAATTTCACGTGGTGTTCACTACTATGAAGCCAACTGGCGTAACAAGGGAATAAATTAAATTACGAGCCTTTCCATTCTCTTTGAAGGATGCTACTAAAGATTGGCTATTCTACCTACCCTCCGGATCCATCACCACGTTGACTGATTTGCAAAGATTCTTCCTTGAGAAGTACTTTCCAGCTTCAAGGGCGACTAACATAAGGAAGGGAATCTATGGTGTGAAGAATACCACGATGAATCACTACACGAGTACTGGGAACATTTCAAGAAGTTGTGTGCAGGCTGCCCACAACATCATATAAATGAACACCTTTTAATTCAATATTTCTACGAAGGTTTACTTTCTGGTGACATGAACTTAGTGATGCGGCGAGCGGAGGAGCTTTTATTGATTTGACACCGGAGGAGGCAAGGAGCTTGATAGCAAACATGGCTGCCAACTCCCAACAATTTGGGCTTGCTCGACATGGGCAAACGCCAAGACAAGAGGTAAGCATACCTAACCTTGAACAACAACTGATTGACTTAACATTTCTTGTGCGTAATCTTGCAAGTCGCAATGTGGGGAAGATGAAGCCATATGGAATTTATCTAACTATGAACCATGCCACTAATACATGCCCCTCCCTTCAAGAGACATCCATTGAGCACGTGAATGCAGCGGGTGGATTTTCGGGTCCACCGCAAAGGAGCTATGACCACCCATTGAGCAACTACAAGCAAGGTTGGAGGAACCATCCGAACCAGAGGTTCCTCCAACCAGAGTTATGGGAACCAACAGATGCCCCAACCTCCACCTGATAGACCGCCATTTCAGAGGCCTCCACAACTGCCAATGCATGCTGCTGGCAACATGTTAGAAAATATTGTTAAGGTTATTGTTGAAAATAGTCTGCAATTCAACAGGAAACGAGGGCGAGCATTCAAAGCTTGACTATGCAAATGGGACAATTGGATACTTCGCTCAACAAGATAGAGGGGAGAATATCCAATGGGCTTCCTTCACAACCAGTGGTGAACCCAAGAGAGAATGTGAGTGCCATTACATTGAAGAAGAGTGAAGATGAAGATGAGGAGAATGTGGTATTGATGCCACCCAGAAGAGAAGATGTGTAAGAAAAGAATGACGCTGAGGAGCTTATGCAAGAAGCGGAACCACAAGGTAAGTCCCCTCCACTCATTGAATATAAAATTGAACCTGCATTCCCCCTTGCTTATAAGGAGAATAGGAAGACGAGGGCGTCAAGGGACTCTACGAGACTTTCCGACGTTGCAAGAAACATGTCCCACTACATGATGCCATGAAGAAAATACATCGATATGCGAAGATTCTTGAAATAAGTATGGAAAGCGGATATGAGCAAAGAACTCAAAGGGCGCCCCAAGATTGAGTTTGGTGAGAATGTTTATATGATCATCCAAAGAAGCATTCCCACAAAATGTAAGGACCCTGATATGTTTTCTATCCCGTGTGTGATTGGAAATGCTAATATTGACAAGACAATGATAGATCTAGGAGCTTCCATTAATGTCATGCCTTACTCAATCTACACTCAACTGAAACCTGGACCTTTGAAACGAAATAATAATGTGATACAATTAGCATATAGGTCCACGGTTATTTCTAGGGGGTAGTAGATGACGTAGTTGTACACGTAGAGAATTTGGTTTTCCCCGCTGATTTTTTTGTCCATTACATAAAAAATGGTGATCTATCTAGCCCCATCTTATTAGGGCGACCATTCTGGAAAACCCTTAAGTCCATAATCGATGTCAATAGTGGAACTTTAACTATGGAGTATAATGGCAAGATGGCGAAGTTCAATATCTATGAAACCATTCAAACTCATAAACACACTAGTTACACTGTTGATAGCACTGAGCATATGGCACATGATGATTTTAAATTTGATGAATTGTGTGATCTATAAAAGGCTAAGGATGACCTTGATGCATACTTTTCGTACCATCGCTGCCTTATCTACTAATGATACTGCTGACCCTCTATCTTCTCATTTACAGGACCCCTACTGTTGAAACGAAACACCCTCCGGATCGACCACATCAATCAGCAAACGATGGAGGAGGAACGGAGATTGATGACTCAAAGAAGAGCAAGGATAACAAACCAAATTTAAAGGAATCAAGAAGATATGGAGGTGGAAGAAGAAAAATCGAGTGACACTGCAAAACCCACCTTGATCAAGGACTGACGTCGGGCCACCGACGTTAAACAGAGGCGCTGCTTGAGAGGCAACCCAAGGGGAGTTAGTTTCCCTTTCTTCTTTATTTTTTTTTTATTGCTTTATTAGTATATAATTTCTCTTTCATTACAAATGTAAGATTTAACTATTGGGGAGTAATTAGTGGTGTGTTATTGCTTTCATATTATAAAAATACAAAAAAAAATGAAATATTTGAAAAAAATTTAAGCTCATTGTTAGTAATGAACGCATGCTTAGAATCACTAGCCCATGATAAAACCTAATTGAGCACATGCATGCTTTTCAACATAGATGAATTGTTAACCTTGGAACACTTTGAACTCTAATGCAAATTATGCTTTGACTTAGTAGTTGAATATATTGAGCACGAATCTGTCATGACTTGTGAAGTGTGCATAGGGTAGTGAAGATTGTGTGAATTTGTGATGTTTTTAGGAAGTCTCTGATATATATACTAGAACTTAACTACATGCTCTTTGAGGCGTATGTCTAGACTACTTGCGAACATGAAAGTGATATAGGAGAATTTTGATGTGTTTGAGCCTTTAAGCCTACCATGTAAATAAAATCAATCACTAGTACCATTTTTGAGCTTTAATGCAAAAGAATGGATGTATGCTAAGCATACAAAAGACCCACATTCAACATTCTTTGATTAGCTTATCATCCTTCTCTACTGAGCCTAAATATGAGATCTAAATCCATACCTTTGAAGGGAATATGATGTATTTCATTCACATGCACTTGTTAACAAAGACTCATTTGATTGAAAGCTTTATTGTTAAAAGAATGGAATGCATGAAAGAATAGGGATGGCTTGAAAGAATAGAAAAATATGACTTCAAGGGGAGCCAAGGCACAAGAAGAAAATAATTGAGTTAAACCTTGAAAAAAAGAAACAAGGTTTGAAAAATCATGCAAGAAGAGAAGTTTTTAATTGTTCATATCACCATACTCTCTTGTTTAATTCACCTTACCATTTCTTTCATAAGCCAATACCTAGGTCAGGCTACAAGCTAATAAAGACCTACTTGATTTATGTTTGCAAGTGGCTAAGATAGTGGAGAAGAGTGTGCAAGTGAGATTATACTTGTGTTAGTGCATAACTTGAACTATTGTGAGTTTACATTTATCGGATCCATAATTTGTACATGACACTTGTTCACGACCACACACGCATGTTCGCTGTTTTGTTGAGTATGAGATATTTAGGGATTGAACTTGTTCCACTGTTAACTTTTTCGCCGTCTTTCATTACTATGAGCTAGCAAAAAGAGGTAATTTTGATCTGACTTACTCGAGGACAAGTAAAGTCTAAGTATGTGTAAGTTTGATGTGACTAGAAATAGACACATGTATTGCGCTTAATTATCTACAATTTGGTCTGTTTTGATAGATAAAATGATGCATATGCTACCTAATCGTACATTTGTGTAAATGCAGGTGGAATCGAAGAAAACTGAGCTAATAACGATAAATAAAGATCAAGAAATGCATTGGAGTTGACAAGATATAAAAATAGCCAAGAAAAATACATAAAAGTGAATAAGGAGCCGCGATTGATCGCCAAAAGAGC
This sequence comes from Haberlea rhodopensis, assembly GCA_907163345.1. Taxonomy (NCBI): domain Eukaryota; kingdom Viridiplantae; phylum Streptophyta; class Magnoliopsida; order Lamiales; family Gesneriaceae; genus Haberlea; species Haberlea rhodopensis. The sequence goes on along the minus strand of CAJQUN010000710.1, from coordinate 83,189 downwards.
TTCGAATCGATCGCCAAACGAGAAAAACCGAGTAACAGAAGTTAAGTCTCGGCGATCGATCGGTCGCCGCGAGACAAGGTTTGAGGCAGAAACAATTGGCGATCGATCGCCACATTTTCCCGATCGAACACGGTGATCAATCGCCAGACAGCCGTGATCGATCGCTAGAGGAGTTCGAGCAAAAGTAAAAGACTTGGTTTCTTTCCATCATACAAGGACTCTAGCCCCTTCCTCCTTCTCCTCTAAATACCCCTCGACCATCAGACAGCTTTCATATATAATTAGCATCTAGTTCATCATAGTTCAAAGGCACGCTACGAAGATCGAAGCAAAGGCGTGCGTGACAACCTTGACAAGTGAATATCTACATAGTTTGCCTAGTTTGTGTTTCTTTTATGTTGTTTTTATTTAATTTTGATTGTTTTACATTAGTCATGAGTGGCTAAACTATTTTTGTGATTCTTGGTTAAGGAAGACAATACGTTGGAGCTTACGCTTCTCTTTTGATTGTTGATTTTCATCGAGCATCAATTGTTTTTCTGATTTTACTGATATGATTGTGTTGTTTAATTATTGGATTGATCACTTGGCTTTTGTTCGTACAATCTAATGCTAAATCAGATATCAAATACGGAATCGTTCTCTATAGTTTACGAAACAACTAAGATTAATAAAATTTTGCTTGTGAGTATGTTAAATTCTTAGTGAAAACAGCTGACTAGATTAAACATAGACACTTGGATTATGTTGTTTAGCTTCACCGATCTCACTAGTTCATATGATATCATCAATTTAAATCGTAATCGCTTGTATTTTGACTGATTGTTTGATAAGGGTTAAACTAGAACGCTTGGGCTACTTAACTAAATTAAGTTTAGATATGACTTTGATTATTGGATTAAACATTCACGATGAATATTCACATTAAATTGAATCATATGAGAAGATCGATGATCGAGATAGTAAACCCCAATTGTAAAGTCGATCGACAATCAAGAATCATGCTTTTCTCATAAGTTAATTCATCCTAGTTTAATTTTGCATAATAATTTAATTCATAATTTTCATAGATTTTTCTTAGTAGTAGTTAATCAATTTCAAAATTCCCCCTTTTATTTATGTGTGTGCATAGTTAACACAAAAATATATCCTTCCTCGTGGGATCGTTCTCTACTTACGCTACTACATTGCTTATTGTTATTAACTTGAGAGGGTTAGTTTGGGCGTACGTGATAAACGCTACCAACGTGTAACGTACGAGCATAGTTAGATATATTATTGTCATGTTTATGAATAATATATTATTGTTGCAATCAATTGATATGCGTTAAAAATCGTGGTGATGCCGTTATTGAACGAGCAATGAGCATAATGTTGTCGCTGTTGAGCGAGCATTGGTTATGATGCCACAGCTGTTGAGCATGCAAGAGGCTAGAATGTCGCCGATGTTCAGCGAGCGATGTGATATGGTGTGATGAGATGCTGAAATCATTAATTGAAATATACTAGATTTCTGTAAATCATTATTATAATGATTTAGTTATAATTGACTATTGAATGGACGGTTGGAGCATGTGTATAGTTAATCAATGTAACGATTAACTGATTTAGAGTTTGATGATTTTTGTTGTGAGAACAGGAACAACATGGGATATCCCATATGGTGATGGTACTATATAGGGAGTATCTTTTAAATTTACAGCTTTATATTCTGTAAATTATGAATTGTGAGATTGATGTTATTGAGATTGTGTGATTGTATGCTCACCTCAGTCTGAGGGCTGTTTCTGCTGAAACAGGTACAACAGGTACAACATTGGCTTTGAAGATGAGTTCGAGCTGTTGATTGGGAATGTTCCCGGGACTGAGGTACCAATACTGGTACTCGGTAACATGGTTATACAATAAATACACATTTACTAATTCAGTGCTCGTCTGTGAGCACTATGATATGTGTATATGGTTTGTTATAAGGGTTGTCAGATTTCTCTTTTCATTTATGTTTACATGCAATTAATTAAGGGGAATTGCATGATGAATTTAAAATGTGAGATTGGTGCATTGTATAGTGTATACTTGTGCTACTTATATTGGGAATTGAGTGAGAAGATGATTAATGTCAAAAAAATTATAGACACAATGCCTTTCTATAGAAGCATGCATAAGAATTCCCTAATGACATGAATGTATGCACTAATATATGTGATAATGTACTAATAGCGAGGCCTTAAATTAGTGGTAAAAGAGCAGTGATTTGCTCTTTTGGACTGTTGAGGGCCAGGGGATGTGTTGATAGAAATGAATATCACATAGTTTACGCATGATTGCGGTTTTATGTCAGTGTGACATAATTTTATACGCTTATGTGTATCTATGATATGGGATCATAAATGAAATGTGTTATTGCTAACCATCGTGGTTGCAGGATCGTATGGAATACGATGAAACTGATAATGATTGAAATGATTTGCACCTTATGTAATAACTAATAAGAAATCTTATTTTGTAGGAAAATCAGAGAATGAGAAACGTGATGTGCTGTCTGAGGACATGGAATGGTAGACAATGTTGTGCCGTCAATATGTGACGGCATATGATGTAATGACCAGGTATGGTTGTCTTATGATTATGAGGATGCCGGCATATGCATTCATTGAGATTGATTTATTATCGTGATGCATGAATGGTTGATATTGTTATTGTGCGTATCAATGTATTGCAATTATTGTAACTGCTACAGTTCTTTCGATTAGCGCTGGATCAGGATATTTACCGCTGTCATATCGTAGCACATGATGATGATATGTCGAAGCGAGGTATATCATTGAGCAGCTGATATAACGTAGTAAGGAGATATTATGTCGATTTGTGTATATTGAGATCATTGTAATGATGCATATGTGTTAAGTAGCGATGGATCAGAATATTTATCGTTGTCTTATCGAGCGCTGGATCAGGATATTTGTCATTGTCATATTGTCGCTAATTTATCGAACGATGAATCAGGGTATTTGTCGCCGTCATATCGTAGCGCGGGATGCTGATATGTTGAAGCGAGTGATATCATTGAGCCGCTGATAACTTCAAGCGAGGGATATTATTATGTCGTTGTCACGTTGAAGCGAGGAGTTCAGGAGCAAAGTGCTACATGTGATGTGAGTCACCTCTTGAGTCTGAAATGAACAAAGTACTACATACATGTGAGTCACCTCTTGAGTCCATGTTTATGCCGCTGTAAATATAGCAATGGATTATGCAGATGTATACGTAGCGATGGGTTATGCCGATGTATACGTAGCGATGGGTTATGCCGTTGTATACATAGTGATGTATTATGCCAATGTATACGTAGCGATGGATTATGACGTCATGTACATAGCGATGGATTGTGCAGTTGTATACGTAGAGTGATTGTACCACCATTGAGCGATGAGTGTGGATTGTGTACCGTCGTTGAGAGATGAATATTGATGTGCTGCTATTGTATTAGCAATGATGGTGGATGTCATGTGTTGACATGTACCGTCACAAGTTGACGAGGATATTGTGAATGTCACGTGTTGACATGTACCGTCACTAGTTGACGAGGATATTGTGAATGTCACGGGTTGACATGTACCGTCATGAGTTGACGAGGATATTGTGGATGTCGAGTGTTGACATGTACCGTCACGAGTTGACGAGGATATTGTGGATGTCACGTGTTGACATGTACCGTCACAAGTTGACGAGGATATTGTGAATGTCATGTGTTGACATGTACCGTCACGAGTTGACGTGGATATTGTGAATGTCAAGTGTTGACATGTACCGTCACGAGTTGACGTGGATATTGTGAATGTCAAGGATTGACATGTACCGTCACAGGTTGACAAGGAATTTTGCGATGATACGGTATGGCGGGCGAGGATTGACTTGTGCCGCTGTTGTGATGAAAATACATGTATGGATATATGTATTGAGTTATATGATTTGAGTGCCACTGGTTGGCGCAAGATGGTGTGTGTGTGTCACAGGTTGACACGAGACCATTATGCCAAGCAGGTTTGCTCGATGGATAAATGGTTGTGCCGTACATATAAGTGTATTGCATCATGTATTGAGGTAAATGTGTTACGATTAGGGGTACCTTTGGGTATACTCGTTGAGTTGGCTACGGCCTAGCTACTTGTGGTGTATGTAGTTGTCGAGGGACCTACATAAGTATGACGATGTTGCGTGTAATTGATATGATCGCATGATACATGTGTGAATGTATAGATACATCCTAATGAGTTAGGGTCGAGATGTGATCGATTTGGGACATTGGGATGTCCGTCGTAAATTGATATTAGAGAAATGTTAGATAGTGATCTATTATCTCTAATTGTTTTTACGACGATAAGTAATTCCCGATGTGATTTGTGAATTGTGAGAGTGGTAGTGGTATGAGAATGATACGGTATTGTATACTGGGGTTGAACGTATGACACGTTGGTAGGTTGTATAAACCTTAGGAGGCTACGATTTGCTAGCCAAGTATGGTGATTTGGTGTTGCAGTAATATAGTGAGCTTGATGTAGCCACTATACTACTTGTCGGAACCGAGCATGGTGAATCGTATGAGGATAGAGATGGGAGGTTATAGTGGATTAGTGTAGTCACTATAATGCTTTTGAGTTTGAAGTAAGAGATAGGAACTTGTGATGTGTCAGCTCAGCTTTGTTGGGAGTACCAACGCGCATGTCAACAAGTTATTGTTATCTCTATTTGAGTATTTTGCACTGAGTGCAATGGTGAACCGTAACTGGAGTTGTGGGATATAATTAGTGTGGTAACACTACTATATCGATGGTATCTCTTGGGGAGATAGTATCGTATGTTGATTTGGTTTGGAGCGATGTGATACAATGTGATGAGATGGTGAAATCATTAATTGAAATATATTAGATTTCTGTAAATCATTATTATAATGATTTAGCTGTAATTGACTATGGAATGGACGGTTGGAGCATGTGTATAGTTAATCGATGTAATGATTAACTGATTTAGAGTTTGATGATTTTGGTTATTGTGAGAACATGAACAACATGAGAGATCATATATGGTGATGGTACTATACAGGGAGTATCTTTTAAATTTACAGCTTTATATTCTGTACATTACGAATTGCGAGATTGATGTTATTGAGATTGTGTGATTGGTATGCTCACCTCGTCTGGTTTCTGTTGAAACAAGTAGAACAAGTACAACAATGGCTTTGGAGATGAGTTAGAGTTGTTGATTGGGAATGCTCTCGGGACTGAAGTACCAATACAGGTACTGGGTAACACGATATACAATAAATACACATTTACTTATTCAATGCTTGTCTGTGAGCATTATGATATGTGTATATGGTTTGTATAAGAGTTGTCAGATTTCCCTTTTCATTTATGTTTTACATGCAATTAATTAAGGGGAATTGCATGATGAATTGAAAATGTGAGATTGGTGCATTGTGTAGTGTATACTTGTGCTAGTTGAATTATATTGGGAATTGAGTGCGAAGAGGATTAATGTCAAAAAATTTATAGACACCATGCCTTGTTATAGAAGCATGTATAAGAATTCCCTAATGACATGAATGTATGCACTAATATATGTGATAATGCACTAATAGCTGGTAAGGTAGCGAGGCCTTACAATTAGTGTCCACATCGTAGTGATTCAAAATTTGTCCATTAACAGTGATGTATTTCTATCATAATCATGTATCTTGATGGCGCCAAAGGGATAAACCCTGAATACTGTTTGTGGTCCTCACCAAGTGGCTTTCCGATTTCCTGGAAAAAATATTGGTTTGGGCTTATGCAGTAGGAATGTTTCTCCCTCCATGAATTTCCTTTCTTGAGCGTTTTTTCACTTCTTTGCTTTCTTTGGCTTCCCCTTGTCATGACTTCCCCCTCCTTCAGTTCCCAGCTTAGTCTTCACCTTAACCTTACCATTTCCTTGCACCACATCAACAGCCAAACATCAATTACATTAACTTTTAAACAATTATGGTCATTGGGTTGGTGTGTTGAAGATTGAAACATGTTAAATGTGACTTGATCCTCTACTATGCGGAGGATCAACTTCCCTTCTTCAACATCAATGAGTGCCCTTCCAGTGGCTAGAAACGGTCGTCCTAGAGTCAATGGTGTGCTCACATCCTCCTCCATGTCCAACACTAGGGAGTCCACCGGGAAGATTCATTGATCTATCTTGACAAGCACGTCCTCGATGATTCCTAGTGGATATGTTATAGACTTGTCCGCCATCTGCAACACTACCCTTGTAGACTTTGGCTCTCCTTATCCAAGTCGCCTAAAAACAGACAAAGGCATTGCATGGAATAGTGAAACTCCCTGGATCTTTTAACTTAGGAATTTCTTTAGAACATGTTACAGAACAATTTCCAATCAAACTTACAGTCTCGTGCTCTCCCAATTTCCGCTTCTTAGATAGGAATTTCCTTTAAGAATTTATCATAATTTTGCATTTGCCTTAAAGCATTAATGACTGGTATGTCTATATGCAAATTCTTAATTATATCAAGAAATTTGGCAATGTTTGCAGTCAACTTTTACCCTATTTACTACTGCGGGAAACAGGAGAGGATGTGTATCTTCTCATGTGGTGTGATGGGTGTAGTGGTATCAGTGGACTTACCATTGTCGCGTGTTTGCTCCTTTATCTCTTGCTTGATTCCAACCTTTTCACTTGCTTCTTCAACACCAAGCTCCTTTCCATTCCTAAGGGTTACTCCATTGGTTTGCTTTGTTGGATTCTTTCCAGTATCACTTGGTAGATTGCCTTGTGTTGTCCCGGATAGGGTGGTTACTAATTGCCCCACTTGCATCTCCAAGTTCTTGATCGATGCATCTTGATTTTGCATCCAACTCTCGATCGATGATATCAACTTGGTCAGTAGCTACTCCATGCTCGGCTTTGGTGGATAGCCCCCTGGTGGTTGTGGGTTCAACACATTATTTTGGTTGGACCAAGAGAAGTCGGATGATTCCTCCACGGTTGGTTGTGGTTATTTGAGTAGGGGTTATTTTGTCGTGGTCGATTACCTACAAAAATTAGCACTCTCATTATCTTGATAAAAGGGGTTACTTGCATGGCATTCAGTACTTGGGTGTCCTCCTTGACATAGCTCGCAAGTGATAGCTTGAACTTGCATTGCTGTCATGATATCCAGTTGCTTGCTCAATGCTTCCAACTGAGCCGATATTGGTGTTACTTCATCAACTTGATGCACCTCAATTGGTCTCTTTGGCACGTTCCTCTTGGACTGCCACTGATAGCTATTAGAAGCCATCTCCTCCAAAAGTGTATAAACCTCTTCAGGTGTCTTTCTCATTATAGTGCCTACTACTGCTGCATCTACCATAGCCTGATTAATAGAAAACAAACCATTATAAAACGTTTGTACTCGTACAATGTCTCCTGATCATGTTGAGTGAAGGTGGTGATGCCATTGCGCATTGTTGCAGTCTAGATAGTGGGAAGTATTTGGATAGGAACAATTGCACCATCACATCCCAAGTAGTGATAGAACATGCAGGCAATGAATGCAACCAACTTTTATCTTTATCGTTTAAAGAAAAGGGAAACAATCATAACCTGATGACGTCGTCAGTGATGCCATTATAATTAAAGGTATCGCAGATCCCCAAAAAATTGGATATATGATCATTGGGATCATCAGTGGCTGATCCCTCAAATTGGACTGAGTGTTGGATCATTTGTATGATAGCAGACTTGATCTCAAAGTTGTTAGCCTGGATGTTCGGTCTAGTGATGCTAGCCAATGAACCTTGAAAAGATGGTTGAGCGTAGTCCATCAGTGATCTTACCGCATGTACCTCCTACGTGATACCCAAAATAAATTACAATTAATTTATTTGTCTTAATGGGTAATTATGAGATAATTTACAAGTTTGAATTATTGGGCATTATATGTTGGGACCAGAAGTTGAATAAATGATTCCGGGCGATTTTCTTTGTGTAAGTTAAAGTCATGGGGGATTTAATAATAATGATGATTTATTTTTGGGTGAAAGGTTAAATGAGGAATTAAATAAAATGGAGTGTTTATTTAATAAGGGTTGGATTTTTGTATTTAGTGGATGAATAAAAATACATACAATCCACACTCTTTCACCCACGGGGTAAAGGGCTTACTTTCAAACTGCTATTGGAGAAATTAATCGATCCCCTCTCCCCCCCCACTCCCCAACTCATCTCCCCATTCAAGTTGCGCCTTAGGTCTGATTCTGCATGCTTGGAGCTCGATTTTCTTGCCAAAAATTGAGTGGTATGAAGTTCTTAATGCCCTAAACCTTTTAGCTCTCTTGTAGTTGAGTTTAGTAAAGTTTTGTGGGTATTTTGGGTCAAAAAATTGGATTTTTTGGAGTCAAAACTATTGCTGTTTTGGTTGTCTTGGCTAAACTTTCATGCTGATTGTTGTGTGAAAATATGTCACTACTTGGTTCGAATTTCAGCATGTTATTTTGATGAACATTCATGCTGCTTATGGTTAAGTTTATAGGCTGTTTGGGCCGATTTGTTGTTATGGTTGGGGGCTTTTTTTGGTTGATTGTTAGCTTGAAAAACTTGTCATAATATGTTCAATCTTGAGGGGCTGAAATATTCAAATTTTGAGGGCTGTTTGGCCGAGAATTCAAGGCTGTATTAGGCTTGAAAATCATGCTCACGAGGTGTTGGATAATATGTCTAGATGGTGTTCAAGTGTTGGCTTAGAGCCTTGATCATTTGGTGGTGAAAATCTTACACTTTCCAGCTTAAAAGCATTGTGTTGGTGAGTGTTGGGCAATGGTATGAGATGTTTATACATTTGAGCAGTAGTGTGTGAATAGATGAGATAGATACATGTTAGTATTTGTTATAACATGTATTAAAGTGTATGTTGAGTAATATGCTTGAATGTGTTCCATAGCATATATTGGTGATTGATCACTTTAATTGAGTGATTGATGCTTATTTTGAATTGTTGGATTCTCAGACCCACCTCAGACTTTCGGGAAAAGAGGAGGATAGCTCGACTAGAAATTCACGTGATAAGGTATGTAGTGACGTATGAGCCTAGATAAATATATTGTATGTTGTGATTATTGAACAATGTGTGTTTAGTAAATTGGTCACCATTATGAGAGTGATGTGTATTTGGAGTATTTGCGGTCACCATTGTGACGTGCGACGGATTATTATTATTGTTGTTTTGGGTCGTTATGGTAAGTGCGACATATTATTATTGTGTTTGGGTCACATGGGTACGTGCGGCGTATTATTATTGTGTTTAGGACACAGTAGGTACCTGCGATGTATTATTCTTGTGTTTTGGTCATCGTGGATACGAGCAACGTATTATTAATATGTTTGGGTCACCATGGGTATGAGCAACGTATTATTTATAGTATTTGGGTCGTCGTTGAGACGTGCAATGTGTATCTAAAGTATTTGGGGTCGCCGTTGAGCGAATGATGTGTTAATGTGACATACAGGTCGCCGCTGGAGCGTGCATTGTGATATTATGAAAAGTGGATATTAGACTGATTTAATTACTATAAATTAATCAATCGTAATTTACTATATCGTATTGCAATATCGTATGGTCAAGTCAATCGTAATAAATTAATCATTCAAGTGTGATAAATCCCTCAAAAGCATGACGAACAATAAATTATACGCGTAGAATAAATGACTTCAATAAAATAAAAATCATAAAATAATAGGTTCAAAACAACAGATCGACTAGCCTCGATAAAAATTTTAGTTCAACAAAATCAATCAAAACAAACAAAACTAATAATTAAAGACAAAGAAAAACTCCTGATGTCGACTTCGTTCGTAGATCCTTGTTTCCTCTCTCGCTTCTTTCTCGATCGTATCTTAAATCGCCTTGTTGGCTTGTTCCAAAGCTAGGATGATTTATGGATGGATTGTGGTTGATGGTGATATGGAGATAGGAGAGGGAGGCTCAATCCTAGGGTAAAAGTTGTGTTTAAGATCTGATTTTCATCCCATATTTATAGAGGAGTGAAAATATAAATCTTCCTTGTAGGACTCAAACTCTAAAAGGTATTATTTTTCACAATTCTTCAACGGGTGATCAATCGCCAACTTCTCGCGATCAATCGTCAAAAAATTCTGCCACGGGCGATTGATCGCCGGCCTCATGGCGACCACTCGTGTGAATAGTAACCTGGATTTATTTATTTTAACAAAACTCAAATTCTTGTCCTTCTTCGACAAGTTCACTCGGTTTGGTCCCTTTCATCGTTAATTAGCTCAAATCCTCAACTTTTATGCATTTCTACCTTTATTCATGGAACATACAAAACAACACGAAAATGCATAATATCGTCCCAGAATTATAATAAATCTCATTGTGATTCTTATGATAATGATAACTTTTGGAATTATGAGAACATGAACAACTATTGAGATCTCATATCGTCTGAGATATCATATAATTGTGATTATTATGTCGATGTGCTCACCCATAAGGGGGTGGTTGTTTCTATGGGGATAGGTGACAGGTGACAAGTCTAGCTTTTGGGAAGCATTGGGAGATAGAGTCGGTGCATCTAGAAGTGTAACACATTTCATTTTTAGCTATATGACGCAGTTAGAATATATTATAATTGTTATTTTGAGGATTGTATACATTCATTCTGGATTGTAACTGTCTTTTCTTTGAGTCCTGAGTATTAGCTATATTTTATATCTTTTGGTGGACTTTATTGTTGGATTAGTGTTGGATATTGGTGATGTTGTGTGAGGATATTTATTAGGGTGTTTTCTTATTTTTCGATAGTCCAATTTATGGGGAGACTCTGCCGAAATTTTTATAGAATCCACATCACTATTTTAGAGTCATATTGCCATTATATTGTTAATTCTGATTTATTGTAAGCGGGGTCTTACATCCTCGTTTGCTTCGTTGTCAGTCATTAGTGTTCTAGCTTGCCTTAGCCTTGTATGACATGTACATTTGATTTTGGGATCGAAAGGCTCAACTGCATGTCGTTCACTCCTTAGCATAAACAAGGATAATTCCTGCAATAGTAGATCAAACAATAGTGGTACTGAAGAATAGTAAGAAAGAAACGAAAACAAAACGTAAATGGGTAAATTACAATCAACTTACTAAGACTAATCCCCGGCAATGGCACCAAAAAGTTGATCGTCACTTTTTTAAACAATAAAATACCAGGCGTGAACGATTAATCCGCAAGTGCACATTTGCCAAGTTTTAGTATAGTTACAAGAAGTAGAGAGATGTCTTACCCGCAGGGACTAGTTGTAAGTACCAAACTGAACCAGTTTAATTATATTTAGCCTATGAATAGTTTATGAAAATATTGTAATAGTAAAAGTAGTAAACAATTCAAAACTCCAAATCAACAAGTTCGCTTAAAACGAAGAAATCAATAGAGAAGAATTATCAAGACTTTGGTTCACCTATGCAATCCCCTATAATTATCTCATTAGTATCGATCGACTATACATATGATTCTAAGGTGACGAGTTGTCACGTGTTATCTAATATTCTCTTCCAAGTTATATTAAACCTAATATCAAATTGCAGTAATTCACTTTCGCATATTTATTTAACAATTCAATGTTGCATGAAATTTTGTGAAAACTTATAGCTATCGATTAATAGATATCGATGGTTATTACACGTGTATTTGATCTCATCTTTCGATCTCAATCTGAAATCCACAGCATAATTTACTACTTAGTATAATAACATCATCTTCCGATCTCAATTATAATAGCATATTGATGTGACTAGAAATAGACGCATCTATTGCGCTTAATTATCTATGATTTGGTATGTTTTGATGGATAATTCGATGTATATGCTACCTAATTGTATATTTGTGAAAATGTAGGTGAAATTTTATAAATAGGGCTAAAAAAGGAGTATAAAGATCAAGGAGAGCTTTAGAGATGATAAGGACTCACGATAGATCAAGAAAATGGCTAAAAATGTAATTTTGGAGAAGCGATCGATCGCATATGAAGAGGAGATCGATCGCCTTTGGACAGAAAGTTGAGCAACAAAATCAGGAGCAAGCGATCGATCGCTACAAAGGAGGCGGTCGATCGCCAAAGTCTACTGGAGCCAAGTGATCGATCGCTACAAAAGAGGCAATCAATCGCCCGAAGAATCTGCCTGAAAAGTAAAGGAGCGATCGATCGCTATAGAAGTCGTGTGGAATCTGTCTAGCCGTGAACCATCCCACTGATGCATGTCCATCCCTACAAAAGACATCCACTGAGCAAGTGAATGCAACGGGAGGATTCTCAGGTCCACCACAAAGGGGCTATGACCATCCATCAAGCAACTACAACCAAAGTTGGAGGGACCATCCAAACCAAGGCTATGGGAATCAACAAATGAACCAACATCCACCATACAGACTGCCATATCAGAGACCTCCACCACCGCCATGCACGCTCCTTCTGACATGTTAGAGAATATTGTTAAAGGTATTGCTGAAAATAGCTTTCAATTTCAACAGGTAACGAGTGCGAGCACCCAAAGCTTAACTATGCAAATGGGGCAATTGGCGACTTCTCTCAACAAGATTGAAGCGAGCATATCAAACAGACTACCTTCACAACCAGCTGCGAACCCGAGGGAAATGTGAGCGCCATCACTTTGAAGGTGAGTGAAGATGAAGATGAGGAAAAGGAAGAGATGAAGAAGACTGAGGAGGAGGACGAGGAGCTCATGCATGAAGAGGAGCCACTACGTACGTCACCTCCCCTTCGTGAATACAAAATTGAGCCCCATTCCCCCTTGATTTTAAGGTGAACTGGAAGGACGAGGGCATCAAGGGACTCTACAAGACTTTCAGACGCTGTTAGGAAAACGCTCCACTACATGATGCCATAAAGAAAGTGCCTCGATATGCGAAGTGTGGAAAGCGGATAAGAGCAAGGAACGCAAAGGGTGCCCCAAGATTGAGCTAGGCGAGAATGTTTCCGCGGTTATCCAAAGAAGCATTCCCACAAAGTGTAAGTACCTTGGTATGTTCTACATCCCTTGTGTGATTGGAACCACTATAATTGAGAAGGCAATGCTCGAATTATGATCTTCCATTAATGATATGCCTTACTCAATCTACACTCAACTGAAACCTGGAACTTTGAAAAGAAATAATACGGTGATTCAATTAGCTGATAGGTCCACGGTTATTCCTGGATGTTCTTGTGCATGTAGAGAATTTGGTTTTCCTAGCCGATTTCTATGTCTTAGATATGGAAAATGGTGACCCATCTAGCCCCATTCTTTTAGGGAGACCATTCTTGAAAACCTCTAAATTTGTGATCGATGTGAATAGCGGCATGCTAACAATTGAGTTTAATGGTGAGGTTGCAAAATTCATCATTTATTAAAACACATGAACAATCTAGTTACGCTTTTGATATCAATGATGAATGTGATTCTGATTTTGATAATGATGATTTGTGGGAGATGGGAAAGGCTACCGATGGCCTTGATGACAAAGGAGGTATGGACTCAAGTCTTATGTGTGATATCCCCGAAATAATTAATTGCAATTTCGGCATTAATTGTGTTTATATGATTAATTATGGTGGTAATTAATTATGTGCTGGATTTATTTATCATGTTGAAATGCTTAGTCACATGGTAGGCGTGACCGGGAATGCATTTCGGGGTGCATGTGATGCATGTTGGATAATTGGGTGTTTTAATGACTTACATGTGTTGGTGGTCATTTATTGGTGAAACATGCATTTATTTGAGATTGTGGAGCATTGTGATGTAATGCTTTTAAAATATCATGTTGGGGTGTTTTATACACCATGGTATTGTGGAATGCATTTTATTTTATAACAACACACTTTATACCCCCCAAACCCCACCATACCTTCACTTTTTAACTTTCCCAAATTTCACCTCCCAAACCCTTCCTTCTCTTCATTTTCGTTTTTGTGCAAAAAGGTGGAGAGAAAGCCTTCCAAAAATTTGATTTGTGAAGTTTATTGGGAGATTTGGAGTCCCCAAGAGGTATGGATACCTCCTTATTGTTTTTGTTGTGTTTGGTTTGGATTTGTGGTGGTTTTGAAGGGTTTTGAAATGGGTTATTTTGGGTTGGTATTATTTTTGGTTGGGTGTTGGATTTTTGTGTTGCTTGAGGTGTATTTTGATGATTTATTGTGTTATATTGTTGTTGGGTTGGTGGGAGGAGTATTGGTATGAGTTGGGATGGTTTTGGTGTGCATTAATGGTGGAAAATCGCGAGTCTGTGCGAGGCGATCGACCGCCTGAAATGAGGCGACCGATCGCCAACAAGCAGTACCAAAATCTCAGAGTAGGCGATAGATCTCCTGAAATGGCGCGATAGATCGCCGAGGGGCAGTGTCCAAAATATGAGGTAGGCGATCGATCGCCATGTTTGGCGCGATCGATCGCCGCGAAGCATAATTTGAGGCGATCGATCGCCTCAGCGAAGCGATCGATCGCCAGCAGTGGAATTTTGAAAAATGAATTCTTTTGACGAATTTTTGGTATTTGACTATTATTTGGCTTCTAATATGGGGTTGTGTGATTGTGTAGAACCATCCCAGGTGGCGACGCAACCAAGGAAGTGAAGCCATATCAATTCCACTTTTGGAAAGGTACGTAGAAGACGTACGGGCACCCAACGGTACATGTATCTACTATACTCATTGTTTATGCATTGTTGATGCGAGTATATATGGGATTATGCATTGTGGATGCAAATACATGTTGAATTATGCATGATGATTGTATATGCATATGATGGTTATTGGTGCACATCCCATGAGTCGTGGTCATCCCTTGATGATTTTAATGCTTGCCGCTATTTGATTTGTTGCCGCTAAATGTGAAGCGAGGGGTGGGAGCACCGCATGTCACATTTAAGCGTGGTTATCATATGAGACGAGGAAAGAATATTTGCCGCTCAATGTGAAGCGAGGGGTGGGAGCGCCGCATGTCCATTGAAGCGAGGTTATTCTATGCCGCCTATATGTAAATGAGCGAGGGGCATTAAAATACATTGTGATGAACAGACTAGGGATTGGTGATTGGTATTTGGTGATGATGAAATGGTATTATGTCATGACATGTGTAGACCATAAAATAATCTATTGATTATACTCATGAGTTATGGTACAGGGACAACCAAACTGGAAGCGTTTAAAAATGCATGGGAAAAACAGGAAGTGTTTTATTGTGATTTATGCATTTACGCCTTATATTCATATTGTGTTGAATATGAATGTTATCATTGCTCATGTTTGGGGGTTGTCCTTGTAGGTACACTTTTGGCATGATAAGAAGGGCTAAGGCGGGTTGAGGCGGTGAGCTTGAGAAGAACACTTTTGGGAAAAGAAGGACATGATTACTTTTCTATAGTGTCTACTCTAGGAGTAGTGTAAAGCTATAGTTGATAACATTCATTTTTATTGGAAATGTTATTAATCCATCGATAGTCCTTGAATTGACATGTAACTCTTAAGGCTCATAGTCTCAACACGATTATTTTACTCTGATAATTTATATTAGCTCTAATTATGCCCTTAATCCGCACTTAAGGAACTAGGGTCCTTACATTAGTGGTATCAGAGCAGTGGTTAGAGAACCCGGGAACGAGTGAAGGGTAGCCTTAGCATGATTGGCTAGGTGCTTACTTTTGAAGCATGTTTATGCATGTGGTGCATATTGTTGTATATATTGTTATACTAACGTGCTTATTATCATTTCTGTTATCTAACGGCACATATATATTTGTTTTGGAGTTGTTTTGACCCTTGTGTTACAGCATGGCGGCTATGAACTTGGGAAACCTCAATGAAGAGGTGGGTGACGTGGGCAGTGTTAATGCGAGCATTGGTCAGGCAAACCCTTTACCTCCACCAGCTGTAGGCATGGAACCAGTGGCTCAGTTGTTACTGCCTGGTGAGATCAGTTTGACTCAGTTTCTGTCTTACCACCCGCCCCGGTTTGAGGGGACGGAATCAGGGGAGGAGGCCGAAGAGTGGCTAGAGAGACTGGAGCAGATATTTGTATCCGCTCCTTGTGCTGTTACAGCATGGCTGAGGCTGGCGGAGTTCCTGTTGGCAAAGAAACCTTCCATGTGGTGGAGGAGCACGGTAATGGAACTGAGAGCACAGGGTGCAGTGATCGATTGGACGCTCTTCAGAACCCGGTTTTTGAACCGGTACTTCTCTGCGGCGGCGAGACAGACGAAGGAAGACGAGTTTGCAAGCTTGAAACGAGGGAGCATGTCAGTGTCAGACTATGCCATGCATTATTCCTCGTTGCTGAGGTATGTTCCACACATTGCCACCAATGGGCACGCAAAGATAAGGAACTTTATGAAGGGGTTGCGACCGGAGCTTTTTGACCGGGTTATCACCAATAACCCCACTTCCTTTGATGATGCTCTCACGAGAGCAGAGCTTGCGGAGATTGGAGTTGGGGCCTATCCTAGTGCCGTACCCCCACAGGTGCCACAACAGAGGCAAGCTACTGATAGCTTGAGGCCCCGAGGGGAGTCATTTAAACCTCGTGGTGCCTCTTCATCCTCACGGTTCAGTGGGAAGAAATCTTATGGTCAGAAGCAAGAGAACAAGAAGAACAATTGGTCAGCCAACCGAGGGCCTACGCAAGGAAATAGGTCGGGGGAGCCAAGGTGCGACAATTGTGGAGGGCCACATTCTTCGAGTAAGTGCCCTGCCTGTTATAGTTGTGGCAAGATGGGCCACATCTCTCGGTATTGCCCCACTCGGGGAGGACAGCCAGAGTTTCAGGGAAACAGGCCGAGATTTGATGACAGGACAGTGCACCAGAGGCAGCAGTTTTTTGCCTCGACCATCGGGAGGTCAGACAGTGGGACCGTCCCAGGGACAGGTGTATGCACTGACCAGAGAGCAGGCTCAGGCAGCCCCGGAGGAGGTGATCGCCGGTACGTGCCATTTATTTACGTACCCTCCTTTTATTTTGATAGATACAGGTGCCTCCCACTCTTTTGTATCTGTGGGCTTTGTGGAGAGACACCATATGCACACGTCTTCTTTACCCACGCCTCTCATGGTCTCGACACCCACTGGAAGAAATGTTGTTGCCGATCAGTTTATGGCAGATTGCCTCATTTATTTTGAGGGCAACGAGTTGAAGACAGACTTGATTGTGTTAGGCATGTCAGACTTCGACTGCATTATGGGTATTGATATTCTGAACAGATATCAGGCAGTGGTAGATTGTCGGCAGAGAACAGTGAGGTTCAGATCTGATTTGGGTATACAGTGGACTTTTTATGGCAACAGTTCTCGCGTGAAGATTCTGTTGATTTCAGCAATCAAGATGACTCAATTGTTGGAACGTGGCCACACGGGCTATCTCATCTATGTCGTGGACACGTCTGGGAAGAATAAAGAATTGAGAGTTGAGGATGTACCAGTGGTAGCAGAATTTGCTGATGTTTTCCCAGAGGATATCCCAGGATTCCCACCGGCTAGAGAAGTCGAGTTTGGGATTGAGTTATTACCGGGGACATCCGCTATCTCTCGTGCACCTTACAGGATGGCACCGGCAGAGTTAAGAGAGTTGAAGGAGCAGTTGCAGGACCTCCTTGACAAGGGATATATACGCCCGAGAGTATCGCCATGGGGCGCACCGGTTCTCTTTCTGAAAAAGAAGGACGGTTCGATGCGGTTGTGCATCGATTACCGGCAACTTAATAAAGCCACATGAAGAACAAGTATCCTCTCCCAAGGATCGATGATCTGTTTGATCAGTTGCAAGGTACCAGACTTTATAGCAAGATTGATTTGAGGTCCGGGTATCACCAGATTTGAGTCAGGGAGGAGGATGTACAGAAGACAGCATTTCGGACTCGGTATGGGCACTACGAGTTCTTAGTGATGCCGTTCGTGTGACGAACGCCCCGGCTGTCTTTATGAGCTTGATGAATCGGGTGTTCCAACCCTATCTTGATCAGTTCGTCATTGTATTCATCGACGACATTCTCATCTACTCACGGAGCGAGGAAGAGCACGTGAAACACTTGAGGACAGTGCTCTAGATTCTCAGAGACCACCAGTTGTATGCCAAGCTCAGCAAGTGTGAATTTTGGTTGAGCAGTGTAGTGTTTTTGGGGCATGTCATATCTAGCAGCGGGATATCAGTGGATCCCAGGAAGATTGAAGCTGTGATGGAGTGGGCTGCACCCACTTCTGTACCTGAGATACGGAGCTTTCTTGGTTTGGCGGGATATTACCGACGTTTCGTCGAGGGTTTTTCGAAGATTGCCAAGCCGTTGACACGGTTGACCCAGAAGGGAGTACCATTCCTTTGGTCAGAAGCTGGTGAGGAGAGCTTCCAGGAGTTGAAACACCGGTTGACGACGGCGCCAGTATTAGTGATTCCTACGGAAAACTCCGGATTTGTTTTGTATACCGATGCATCACTTCAGGGCCTTGGGTGTGTATTTATGCAAGATAAGCATGTGGTGGCTTATGCGTCAAGGCAGTTGAAGCCGCATGAGACTAGATACCCAGTCCACGACTTGGAATTGGCGGCTATCATCTTCGCCCTGAAAATTTGGAGACATTACTTGTATGGTACTTCGTTTACCATATACACGGATCACAAGAGCCTCAAGTTTTTATTCACTCAGGCGGAGCTGAACATGAGGCAGAGAAGGTGGATGGACTTACTCAAGGACTATGATTGTGAGATTGAGTACCATCCCGGAAAAGCTAACTTGACAGCAGACGCTTTGAGCTGGAAAGTGAGGAGTTCTGCTGAGGATGTCATCCATTTGTCGGCAATGATGACCTCCTATTGCCATCTAGGCTATGATTTTGACATAGATGCATCACATGTGCATGTATCGACCTTGTTAGCTGAGCCAGATATCTATGAGAACATCAGGAGAGCTCAGAAGTTAGATGATGACGTGCAGAGATGGTTATCTTTAGTACATCTTGGTCAGCCAACGAAATTCAGGGTGGCCAATGACGGATCCTTGAGATTGGGTGACCGTTGGGTGGTTCCGAGTACGCCGGAGTTGCGTAAAGGGATCTTGGAGTGAGCTCATAGTAGTAGGCTTAGCATCCACCCAGGCGGGAAGAAGATGTATAAAGATCTGCGTGATCAGTTCTGGTGGAAAAGAATGAAGAGTGATATCGTCGCTTTTGTTAAGAGGTGCTTGATCTGCCAGCAGGTTAAGGCTGAGAGACAGAGACCTGGCGGTGAGTTGAAAAGCTTGGAGATACCGAAGTGGAAGTGGGAACACATTTCCATGGACTTCGTGACTCACTTACCGAGGAGTACTTCAGGTTTTGATGCTATTTGGGTGATTGTGGATCGATTGACTAAGGTAGCTCATTTCATTCCCTATAGCATGACCTTCACCTAATTGAGGATGGCTCAGTTGTATATTCGAGATGTGGTGAGATTGCATGGGATCCCCATTTCCATAGTGTCGGATCGAGATCCACGATTCACATCTCATTTTTGGGAGGGTCTTCAGTCAGCCTTGGGAACTGAAGTTAGATTGAGCACTGCATATCATCCTCAGACGGATGGCCAGACCGAGTGTACTATCCAAACACTCGAGGACATGTTGAGGGCTTGTGTATTGGAGTTCGATGTTTCTTGGCAAGATTTGGTGGCCTTGGTAGAGTTCTCTTATAATAACAGCTACCAGGCGAGCATTCAAATGGCTCCTTTTGAAGCTCTTTATGGCAGACGATGTAGATCACCCTTGTGTTGGGACGATTTGGACCGTAAATCGGTCAGAGGACCGGAACTGATCCGAGAAATGGAAGAAAAGATAAAGATGATAAGGCAGAAAATGAAAGCAGCCCAGGACAGACATGCAGCGTATGCGAATAAACGGCGGAGACCGTTGGAATTTCAGTTGGGAGATAAGGTCTTTTTGAAGATCTCGCCTTTCAGAGGCATTGTGCGATTTGGGATACGCGGAAAACTGTCTCCGAGGTATGTTGGACCGTACGAGATTTTGCTGCGCATTGGCACCTTAGCTTACCGACTGGCTTTGCCACCTTCTTTATCTGGTATACATGATGTGTTTCATGTATCGATGCTGCGGAAGTATGAGCCAGATCCATCTCATGTGTTACAGCCTTCCGAGGTCCAGTTAGAACCCGATGTGTCTTATGTGGAACGGCCTGTTAGAATTCTGGATCGAGCAGACCGTAGACTTCGGAACAAAGTGATACCTATGATCAAGGTTCAGTGGGATCGCAGGGGTGTCGAGGAGGCTACGTGGGAGACGGAGCGGCATATGGTGCAGCACTACCCGGGACTATTCTCTGGTATGTGATTATGTTTAGTTTCATTTTGGGGTAAGTGCATGTGATTTCGAGGACGAAATCTTGTAAGTAGGGGAGTATTGTGATATCCCAGAAATAATTAATTGCCATTTGGGCATTAATTGTGTTTATATGATTAATTATGGTGGTAATTAATTATGTGCTGGATTTATTTATCATGTTGAAATGCTTAGTCACATGGTAGGCGTGACCGGGAATGCATTTCGGGGTGCATGTGATGCATGTTGGATAATTGGGTGTTTTAATGAATTACATGTGTTGGTGGTCATTTATTGGTGAAACATGCATTTATATGTAATGCTTTTAAAATATCATGTTGGGGTGTTTTATACACCATGGTATTGTGGAATGCATTTTATTTTATAACAACCCACTTTATACCCCCCAAACCCCAGCATACCTTCACTTTTTAACTTTCCCAAATTTCACCTCCCAAACCCTTCCTTCTCTTCATTTTCGTTTTTGTGCAAAAAGGTGGAGAGAAAGCCTTCCAAAAATTTGATTTGTGAAGTTTATTGGGAGATTTGGAGTCCCCAAGAGGTATGGATACCTCCTTATTGTTTTTGTTGTGTTTGGTTTGGATTTGTGGTGGTTTTGAAGGGTTTTGAAATGGGTTATTTTGGGTTGGTATTATTTTTGGCTGGGTGTTGGATTTTTGTGTTGCTTGAGGTGTATTTTGATGATTTATTGTGTTATATTGTTGTTGGGTTGGTGGGAGGAGTATTGGTATGAGCTGGGATGGTTTTGGTGTGCATTAATGGTGGAAAATCGTGAGTCTGTGCGAGGCGATCGACCGCCTGAAATGAGGCGACCGATCGCCAACAAGCAGTACCAAAATCTCAGAGTAGGCGATCGATCGCCTGAAATGGCGCGATCGATCGCCGAGGGGCAGTGTCCAAAATATGAGGTAGGCGATTGATCGCCATGTTTGGCGCGATCGATCGCCGCGAAGCATAATTTGAGGCGATCGATCGCCTCAGCGAAGCGATCGATCGCCAGCAGTGGAATTTTGAAAAATGAATTCTTTTGATGAATTTTTGGTATTTGACTATTATTTGGCTTCTAATATGGGGTTGTGTGATTGTGTAGAACCATCCCAGGTAGCGACGCAACCAAGGAAGTGAAGCCATATCAATTCCACTTTTGGAAAGGTATGTAGAAGACGTACGGGCACCCAACGGTACATGTATCTAATATACTCATTGTTTATGCATTGTGGATGCGAGTATATATGGGATTATGCAATGTGGATGCAAATACATGTTGAATTATGCATGATGATTGTATATGCATATGATGGTTATTGGTGCACATCCCATGAGTCGTGGTCATCCCTTGATGATTTTAATGCTTGCCGCTATTTGATTTGTTGCCGCTAAATGTGAAGCGAGGGGTGGGAGCGCCGCATGTCACATTTAAGCGTGGTTATCATATGAGGCGAGAAAAGAATATTTGCCGCTCAATGTGAAGCGAGGGGTGGGAGCGCCGCATGTCCATTGAAGCGAGGTTATTCTATGCCGCCTATATGTAAATGAGCGAGGGGCATTAAAATACATTGTGATGAACAGACTAGGGATTGGTGATTGGTATTTGGTGATGATGAAATGGTATTATGTCATGACATGTGTAGACCATAAAATAATCTATTGATTATACTCATGAGTTATGGTACAGGGACAACCAAACTGGAAGCGTTTAAAAATGCATGGGAAAAACAGGAAGTGTTTTATTGTGATTTTATGCATTTACGCCTTATATTCATATTGTGTTGAATATGAATGTTATCATTGCTCATGTTTGGGGGTTGTCCTTGTAGGTACACTTTTGGCATGATAAGAAGGGCTAAGGCGGGTTGAGGCGGTGAGCTTGAGAAGAACACTTTTGGGAAAAGAAGGATATGATTACTTTTCTATAGTGTCTACTCTAGGGTAGTGTAAAGCTATAGTTGATAACATTCATTTTGATTGGAAATGTAATTAATCCATCGATAGTCCTTGAATTGGCATGTAACTCTTAAGGCTCATAGTCTCAACATGATTATTTTACTCTGATAATTTATATTAGCTCTAATTATGCCCTTAATCCGCACTTAAGGAACTAGGGTCCTTACATTATGCATAATTTTCATACTATTGATGTCTTATCTGTTGGAATCGAAGAGGGGGGGTGAATGAGATTCCTTGGCTACTTTAGCTTTTTAAAATGAGTTTCAAAAATAAAAAAGTTTGCGCTTGCGGAAGGCTTAAATCAATCGATAAATAAAATAAAGAAGTAAATAAATGCGTAATGAAATAAAGCGGTAAATAACACAAGGATTTGTTATAGAAGTTCGGCGATGAATCACCTACGTCTCCTCTTCCCGGCTAGATAACTTCCAACCGAGGTTCCACTAGAACAAATGATCTTGGCCTTGAGGGCTCCAAGTTAGCCACAACACACTCTTCCCGAGTACACAAAGCTCTTCCCGAGCACACCATTCTTCACGAGTCTTCTTGTCCTTAAGGGCTCCAAGGATAGCCACACAAAAACTCTTCCCGAGTTACCAATACTCTTCACGAGTCTTCTTGACCTTAAGGGCTCCAATGATAGCCACAACACATGCACCAACTTTACTTGTTGATGCCTTTACAATTTCCAACTTGCTTTGGTGTTGGAGGACCTTACAACAACTCAACAAACACCTTCACGGTGTACCAACACGAAGAAAACAAGACTCTAATAAAAGAATCACAAACTCCAATACAACAACAATGTATGGAGATTGCAAACCTATATGAATTTTGAATAAGCAAAGCTTTGTAGAAGTTTGTAGGCTTGTTTCTTATCTTCAAAATGCTCCAAAGCATCAATATTTATAGTGTAGGAGGCCCCCTAGGCTCCTACTAGCCTTTGCTACACATAAGGCTGAAATCACCCCTCGATCGCCTCGGACATCGCCTCGGGCGATCACCACGCCGCGCCCCGACGGTCAGCAAAAATCACGCATCGCCTCAGGCGATGGGTTGATCGCCTCAGGCGATCAGCGACACAAATCAATGTCGTAGCCTCAGCTGGTCCAAAATCTTCATCGCTTCAAACGATGCACAGATCGCCTCAGGCGTTCAAGGCATCGCCTCAGGCGATCAGGCCATCGCCTCGGGCGAACTCCCCCTGCGCGCGAGCCTCGGCGTCGCCTCTGTCTATGTGCGTGGCGATGTTGCTCCTGGCTGCCATCGCCTGGGGCGATGGTCGCCATCGCCTGGGGCGATCCAGCCCAGGTTTTGCACACTTGATTTTCTTCATTCAATCCACTTTCAATCAATATACCTGCACACTAAGTAGACACATTAGTATAACAAACACAAGTTTTGTTGATCATCAAAACTCAAAAATAATCCGGAGATAAATTAAAGCATTAAACACAACCATGCGTTTAAGGCTCAACAATCTCCCCCTTTTTGATGATCACAAAACTTGATAAACTTGAATATGTAATATGCATGAAATGTGAGTAAACATGACTCCCCCTTAACAATTGCATAGCACATACAAGATACCCAAGTAAAGCATAAAGCAAATAACTCTCCCCCTCAAACCATGCATACACAAGCTCTCCTCCTTAAACTATGCATGTATTAAGCTTCAAGTTTATAACAAAATTCTCCCTTTTTTGTGATAATCAAAAAGCACAAAATTTAAATAAACATAGCTCAATTATATGTTGCCACATAGCCATATTTTAACAATTTACTCATGTTCCTCATCAAGCATGTAATAAGCATAACAAGCCTAAGATTAAATCATTGAGAGGAACCACAAACATGCGTTTAAGGCAATCAACAATGAATTCTAAGTGTTGCAAAGTGTGCATATGTTCATGCACTTATGCCCAATAAACATTAAAGTTCTCAAATCATCATTTGATAAAAATATTAATCACATAATTGCACATTTCCACATTGCATATTCAAATTTGAAATTCAAGGCATACCAAGATACTTACTATAAAAGGATAAGCATACATCATACAACAAAACAATTTATATGTGCATATGCTAAGGGGTAATACATTTTACTACCAATGAATATTGAGCTTCATATTTGTTGGTCACAATTAATTTGTGCCAATGAATTTTGAATTGCTCTTTTAAAATGTATAAAATAATTTTACCTTCGATGACAAGAGTGCGTTCTTATCCTTGGTCCTATGCCTCGCGCCTCTTCTATTGAGGTGAATGAGATAATCTATTCCTTTGAGTTGCTTGTGCCTTCATCCTCCATCCCATTGTTTTCCCTATAAAACAAATTAACAATAGGAGGATCTTTGGTACCTATTTGACTTTTGGGTCCTTGAGGATTAGCTTTCATTGGCGCCTTTGGAATCCATTTCCACCTCTTGTTAGGTTGGTATTGGATTTTGGCAAACCTACATTTGTTTTTAGAATGACCATCTTTGCAACAATAATTACAAGTAGTAGAATTATGCTTGGCTTTAGCTAACAAGCTTGAAAATGTTTTAGATTTGCTTGAGAAGCCTAACCGGCTTTATCAAAGCTACAACGTTGCAAGCCAAGCAATTCATTCATCTTTAGACTACTATCACTAAACTTGGCAAAATATGTCTTTAAATCAAGCACTTGATTTTTCAAAATAATATTTTCTTCTTCCTTCTTAGCCAAGTCTAGCTTAAGCAATTTGTGGCTCTTCTTGGTTTTACCAAGACAATCAATGAGTTCATTATAGGCATCTAATAATTCATCATAAGATGGTACCTCATCATCATCCTCTTCATCTCCATCTCCAAGAGCCATTAGACAAAGATTTGTGGCTTCTTCTTCATCGGAGTCACTATCACTCCATGTGGCTATAAAGGCCTTCTTCTTGCCTTTGTCTTCATTCTTCTTCCTAGGACATTTGTTAGCATAATGGCCTTTATCTTGACAATTATAACAAGTTACCTCTTGTTTGGAATCATGTTTGGTGGCACTAGAGGTCTTTGGCTTGTTGTGTTTGTTGAAGAGTTTCTTGAACTTTCTAGTGAACAAGATCATCTCTTCATCATCATCATCATCATCTTCATCCTCGGATTGATCTTTCCTTCCGACCAAGGCTATCCCATTTCTTTTGGATCTATCTTCCTCCTTTATTGCTTTCCTTGTTGACACTTCAAGCTCATGGGTCACCAATGTGCCATGAAGTTTATCAAGGTCATAAGATGCATTTTCTCCTTTGTTGGACTCGATGATGGCCGTCCTCTTGGCATACCATTCCTTTGGCAAGGCTCTTAGTGCTCTTCTACATATTTTCTTTGGAGGATACTTCTCTCCAACTTGAGCAAGCTCGTTTATAATTTGGGTGAGCCTCCTAAACATCGAATCAACCTCTTCTCCGGACTCCATTTCAAATGCCTCATATTTGAGTTGTAGTAGATCTACCTTGGTCTCCTTCACTTGATTAGTGCCTTCATGACAAATTTGTAATTTGTCCCATATCTCCTTTGCGGTTGAGCACATCGAGATCCGGTTGTACTCCTTCATATCTAAAGCACAATGTAAAATATTAATAGCTTTAGCATTTGCGAAATTAAAAGCATATCCGCTCTTGTGAAATGGTCCATTTCTTTGGGAACACTTATTCCCCCAACTTCCTTTAAAGGAATGTGTGGACCTTTCACAATGATTTTCCAAAGGTCATAATCTACGGATTGGATGTATAGAGAAATTCTATTTTTCCAATACCCATAGTTATCACCCGTGAAGAGCGGAGGTCTATTTGTCGATTGACCTTGAGCAAACTCATTTGCTAGATTAGCCATATAAAAATTTTGATTCAAAACAAAAATCAAATGGCTCTGATACCACTTGTTGGAATCGAAGAGGGGGGTGAATGAGATTCCTTGGCTACTTTAGCTTTTTAAAATGAGTTTGCAAAAATAAAAAAAGTTTGCGCTTGCAGAAGGCTTAACTCAATCGATAAATAAAGTAAAGAAGTAAATAAATGCGTAATGAAATAAAGC
This sequence comes from Haberlea rhodopensis, assembly GCA_907163345.1. Lineage (NCBI taxonomy): Eukaryota > Viridiplantae > Streptophyta > Magnoliopsida > Lamiales > Gesneriaceae > Haberlea > Haberlea rhodopensis. Next base: position 56,788 of record CAJQUN010000710.1, on the reverse strand, counting down.
GGTAAATAACACAAGGATTTGTTATAGAAGTTCGGTGATGAATCGCCTACGTCTCCTCTTCCCGGCTAGATAACTTCCAACCGAGGTTCCACTAGAACAAATGATCTTGGCCTTGAGGGCTCCAAGTTAGCCACAACACACTCTTCCCGAGTACACAAAGTTCTTCCCGAGCACACCACTCTTCACGAGTCTTCTTGGCCTTAAGGGCTCCAAGGATAGCCACACAAAAACTCTTCCCGAGTTACCAACACTCTTCACGAGTCTTCTTGGCCTTAAGGGCTCCAAGGATAGCCACAACACATGCACCAACTTTACTTGTTGATGCTTTTACAATTTCCAACTTGCTTTGGTGTTGGAGGACCTTACAACAACTCAACAAACACATTCACGGTGTACCAACACGAAGAAAACAAGACTCTAATAAAAGAATCACAAACTCCAATTGTAAGGACCCTAGTTCCTTAAGTGCGGATTAAAGGCATAATTAGAGCTAACATAAATTATCAGAGTAAAATGATCGTGTTGAGACTATGAGCTTTAAGAATTACATGCCAAAAATAAGGATTATCAAATTGGATTAGTTACATTCCCAATCAAATGAATGTACTTACTATAGCTGTACACTACTCCTAGAGTAGACACTATACAAAAGTAATCCTGTCCTTCATCTACCAAAGTGTTCTTCACAAGCTCACCGCCTCAACCCGCTTTAGCCCCTTTTTATCATGCCAAAAGTACCTACAAGGACAACCCCCAAATATGAGCAATAATATCATTCATATTCAACACAATATGAATATAAGGCGTAAATGCATAAATCACAATAAAACACTTCCTGTTTTTCCCATGCATTTAAACGCTTCCAGTTTGGTTGTCCCTGTACCATAACTCATGAGTATAATCAATAGATTATTTAATGGTCTATACATGTCATGACATAATACCATTTCATCATCACCAAATACCAATCACCAATCCCTAGTCTGTTCATCAAAATGTATTTTAATGCCCCTCGCTTTTCATATAGGCGGCATAGAATAACCTCGCTTCAATGGACATGCGGCGCTCCCACCCCTCGCTTCACATTGAGCGGCAAATATTCTTTCCTCGCCTCATATGATAACCACGCTTAAATGTGACATGCGGCGCTCCCACCCCTCGCTTCACATTTAGCGGCAAGCATTAAAATCATCAAGGGATGACCACGACTCATGGGATGTGCACCAATAACCATCATATGCATATACAATCATCATGCATAATTCAACATGTATTTGCATCCACAATGCATAATTCCCTATATACTCGCATCCACAATGCATAAACAATGAGTATATTAGATACATGTACCGTTGGGTGCCCGTACGTCTTCTACGTACCTTTCCAAAAGTAAGATGTGGTAGGACGTCACTTCCTTGGCTGTGTTGCCACCTGGATGGTTCTACATATTCACACAAATCAATATTAGAACCCAATAATAGTCCGATACCAAAAATCCTACAAAAATAACCAAAAACATCACATTTTGTGACTCGCGATCGATCGCTGCAAAGGGCCGATCGATCGCGAGATCACACTGCCCGAAACCCAATTTTTATTCTTTCGGCGATCGATCGCCACACTTGGCGTGATCGATCGCCAACCTCGCCGATCGATCGCCCAAGTGTGGCAATCGATCGCCAAAAGCCTCTGGAGCACATTGCCAGCTCGCGATCGATCGCCAAAAACGGGCGATCGATCGCCAAGTCCTGTACTTCGAAAAATCGCCATTTTTGCTCCAAATCTCATTTCCAATCCATACCAACTCCCCTACCATCAAACCAACAACATCAAACACAATAAAACCTTCCAAATACACTTTAAACATCTCAAAAACTCAACATTCAACCAAAGTAATACCAACCCAAAATAACCCATTTCAAAACCCTTCAAAACTTTCCAAAACTCAAACCAAACACAACAAAAACATAAGGGAGGTACCCATACCTCTTGGGGACTCCAAAGCTCACACTAAATCCCACAAAACAAGTTTTTGGAAGGACTTCTCTTCCACTCTTTGCTAAAAATCGAAAATGAGGAGGGAAGGGTTTGTGAGAAGTGATTTTGGGGAAAAAGAAAGAGTGGTGGGTTTTTGTGGGGTTGGGGGGTATTAGTGGGTTATTTGGGGATAAATTAAATTGCATACCCACTATTAATCATGATGTATAAAAATACCCCAACATGGTATTTAAAAAGGCATTTCACCAAAATGCACCGAAATCACAATTAAACTCATGCTATCCATTTAATTGATAACCATAACAAATAAATCATGCTAATATACAATTCTCCCAACATGCCCAACATGTACCCTGAAATGCACTCCCGGGTCACTCTTTCCATGTGACGATGCATTATCATATGATAATTAATTCCAACACATATATTAATTATCACCATAAAAATCACATAACGTAATTAATGCCCAACTTGCAATTAATTATTCGGGGATATCACAATACTCCCCTACTTATAAGATTTCGTCCTCGAAATCACATGCACTTACCCCAACAAGAACTAAACATAAATAACATACCAGAAAATAGTTCCGGGTAGTGCTGCACCATATGCCGCTCCATCTCCCACGTAGCCTCCTCGACACCCCTGCGATCCCACTGAACCTTGATCATAGGTATCACTTTGTTCCGAAGTCTGCGGTCAGCTCGATCCAAAATTCTAACAGGCCGTTCCACATAAGACACATCGGATTCTAACTGAACCTCGGAAGGCTGTAACACATGAGATGGATCCGGCTCATACTTCCGTAACATAGACACATGGAACACATCGTGTATACCAGATAAAGAAGGTGGCAGAGCTAGTCGGTAAGCCAAAGTGCCGATGCGCTGCAAAATCTCGTACGGCCCAACATACCTCGGAGACAGTTTTCCGCGCATCCCAAATCGCACAACGCCTCTGAAAGGCGAGATCTTCAAAAAGACCTTATCTCCCAACTGAAATTCCAACGGTCTCCGCCGTTTATTCGCATAAGCTGCCTGTCTGTCCTTGGCTGCTTTCATTTTCTGCCTTATCATCTTTATCTTTTCTTCCATTTCTCGGATCAGTTCCGGTCCTCCGACCGATTTACGGTCCAAATCGTCCCAACACAAGGGTGATCTACACCGTCTGCCGTAAAGGGCTTCGAAAGGAGCCATTTGAATGCTCGCCTGGTAGCTGTTATTATAAGAGAACTCTACCAAGGCGACCGAATCCTGCCAAGAAGCATCGAACTCCAATACACAAGCCCTCAACATGTCCTCGAGCGTCTGGATAGTACGCTCGGTCTGGCCATCCGTCTGAGGATGATAAGCAGTGCTCAATCTAACTTCAGTTCCCAAGGCTGACTGAAGACCCTCCCAAAAATGAGATGTGAAACGTGGATCTCGATCCGACACTATGGAAATGGGGATCCCATGCAATCTCACCACATCTCGAATGTACAACTGCGCCATCCTCAAAAAGGTGAAAGTCATGCTATAGGGGATGAAATGAGCTACCTTAGTCAATCGGTCCACAATCACCCAAATAGCATCAAAACCTGAAGTACTCCTCGGCAGGTGAGTCACGTAGTCCATGGAAGCCGCCAGGTCTCTTTCTCTCTGCCTTAACCTGCTGGCAGATCAAGCACCTCTTAACAAAAGCGACGACATCACTCTTCATTCTTTTCCACCAGAACTGATTACGCAGATCTTTATACATCTTCTTCCCGCCTGGGTGGATGCTAAGTCTACTACTATGAGCTCGCTCCAAGATCCCTCTACGCAACTCCGGCGTACTCGGAACCACCCAACGGTTACCCAATCTCAAAGATCCGTCATCGGCCACTCTGAACTTCGTTGGTTGACCAAGATGCACTAAAGATAACCATCTATGAACCTCATCATCTGACTTCTGAGCTCTCCTGATATTCTCATAGATATCTGGCTCAGCTAATAAGGTCGATACGTACACTGGTGATGCATCTATGTCAAAATCATAGCTCAGATGGCAATAGGAGGTCATCATAGCCGACAAATGGATGACGTCCTCAGCAGAACTCCTCACTTTCCGGCTCAAGGCGTCTGCTGTCAAATTAGCCTTTCCAGGATGGTACTCAATCTCACAATCATAGTCCTTGAGTAAGTCCATCCACCTTCTCTGCCTCATGTTCAGCTCCGCCTGAGTGAATAAAAACTTGAGGCTCTTGTGATCCGTGTAAATGGTAAACGACGCACCATACAAATAATGCCTCCAAATCTTCAGGGCAAAAATGATAGCCGCCAATTCCAAGTCATGGACTGGGTATCTAGTCTCATGCGGCTTCAACTACCTCGATGCATAAGCTACCACATGCTTATCTTGCATCAGTACACACCCAAGGTCCTGAAGTGATGCATCGGTATACAACACAAATCTGGAGTTTTCCGTAGGAATCACCAATATTGGCGCCGTCGTCAAACAGTGCTTCAACTCCTGGAAGCTCTCCTCACAAGCTTCTAACCAAAGAAATGGTACTCCTTTCTGGGTCAACTGCGTCAATGGCTTGGCGATCTTCGAAAATCCCTCGACAAAGCGTCGATAATAACCGGCCAAACCAAGGAAGCTCCGTATTTCAGGTACAGAAGTGGGTGCAGCCCACTCCATCACAGCTTCAATCTTCCTGGGATCCACAGATATCCCGCTGCTAGATATGACATGCCCCAGAAACACTACACTGCTCAACCAAAATTCACACTTGCTGAGCTTGGCATACAACTGGTGGTCTCTGAGAATCTGGAGCACTGTCCTCAAGTGTTTCACGTGCTCTTCCTCGCTCCGGGAATAGATGAGAATGTCGTCGATGAATACAATGACGAACTGATCAAGATAGGGTTGGAATACCTGATTCATCAAGCTCATAAAGATAGCCGCGGCGTTCGTCACACCGAACGGCATCACTAAGAATTCGTAGTGCCCATACCGAGTCCGAAATGCTGTCTTCTGTACATCCTCCTCCCTGACTCGAATCTGGTGATACCCGGACCTCAAATCTTGCTATAAAGTCTGGTACCTTGCAACTGATCAAACAGATCATCGATCCTTGGGAGAGGATACTTGTTCTTCACTGTGGCTTTATTAAGTTGCCGGTAATCGATGCACAACCGCATCGAACCGTCTTTCTTCTTTACAAAAAGAACCGTTGCGCCCCATGGCGATACGCTCGGGCGTATATATCCCTTGTCAAGGAGATCCTGCAACTGTTCCTTCAACTCTCTCAACTCTGCCGGTGCCATCCTGTAAGGTGCACGAGAGGTAGCGGATGTCCCTGGTAAAAATTCGATCCCAAACTCAACTTCTAGCCGGTGGAAATCCGGAAATCTCCTCTGGGAATACATCAGCAAACTCTGCTACTACGGGTACATCCTCAACTCTCAATTCTTTATTCTTCCCAGACGTGTCCACGGCATAGATGAGATAGCCCGTGTGGCCACGTTCCAACAACTGAGACATCTTGATTGCCGAAATCAACGGGATCTTCGCACGAGAACCATTGCCATAAAAAGTCCACTGTACTCCCAAATCAGATCTGAACCTCACTGTTCTCTGTCGACAATTTACCACTGCCTGGTATCTGTTCAAAATGTCAATACCCATGACACAGTCGAAGTCTGACATGCCCAATACAATCAAGTCGGTCTTCAACTCGTTGCCCTCAAAATAAATGAGGCAATCTGCCATAAACTGATCGGCAACAACATTCCTTCCAGTGGGTGTCAAGACCATGAGAGGCGTGGGTAGAGAGGACGTGCACATATGGTGTCTCTCCACAAAGCCCACAGATACAAAAGAGTGGGAGGCACCTGTATCTATCAAAATAAAAGCAGTGTACGTAAATAAATGGCACGTACCGGTGATCACCTCCTCCGGGGCTGCCTGCGCCTGCTCTCTGGTCAGTGCATACACCTGTCCCTGGGACGGTCCCACTGTCTGACCTCCCGATGGTCGAGGCACAAACTGCTGCCTCTGGTGCACTGTCCTGTCCTCAAATCTCGGCCTATTCCCTTGACAATGACTGTCCTCCCCGAGTGGGGCAATACCGAGAGATGTGGCCCATCTTGCCACAACTATAACAGGCAGGGCACTTACTCGAAGAATGTGGCCCTCCACAATTGTCGCACCTTGGCTCCCCCGATCTATTCCCTTGCACAGGCCCTCGGTTGGTCGACCAATTGTTCTTCTTGTTCTCTTGCTTCTGGCCAAAAGGTTTCTTTCCACTGAACCGTGAGGATGAAGAGGCACCACGAGGTTTAAATGACTCCCCTCGGGGCCTCAAGCTATCAGTAGCTTGCCTCTGTTGTGGCATGTGTGGGGGTACAGCGCTAGGATAGGCTCCAACTCCAATCTCCGCAAGCTCTGCTCTCGTGAGAGCATCATCAAAGGAAGTGGGGTTATTGGTGATAACCCGGTCAAAAAGCTCCGGTCGCAACCCCTTCATGAAGTTTCTCATCTTCGCATGTCCATTGGTGGCAATGTGTGGAACATACCTCAGCAACGAAGAGTAGTGCATAGCATAGTCTGACACCGACATGCTCCCTTGTTTCAAGCTTGCAAACTTGTCTTCCTTCATCTGTATCGCCGCCGCAGAGAAGTACCGGTTCAGAAACCGGGTTCTGAAGAGCGTCCAATCGATCGCTGCACCCTGTGCTCTCAGTTCCATTACCATGTTCCTCCACCACATTAAAGGTTCTTTGCCAATTGGAATTCTGTCAGCCTCAGCCATGCTGTAATAGCGCAAGGAGCGGATACAAATATCTGCTCCAGTCTCTCTAGCCACTCTTCGGCCTCCTCCCCTGATTCTGTCCCCTCAAACCGGGGCGGGTGGTAAGACAGAAACTGAGTCAAGCTGATCTCACCAGGTAGTAATAACTGAGCCACTGGTTCCATGCCTACAGCTGGTGGAGGTAGAGGGTTTGCCTGACCAATGCTAGCGTTAACACTGCCAACGTCGCCCACCTCTTCATTGAGGTTTCCCAAATTTATAGCCGCCATGCTGTAACACAAAGGTTAACAACAAGTCAAAACCAAATATATATGTTATGCCGTTAGATAACAGGAATGATAATAAGCATGTTAGTATAACAGTATATACAACAATATGCACCACATGCATAAACATGCTTCAAATGTAAGCACCTAGCCAATCATGCTAAGGCTACCGTTCACTCGTTCCTGGGTTCTCTAACCACTGCTCTGATGCCACTAATGTAAGGACCCTAGTTCCTTAAGTGGGGATTAAAGGCATAATTAGAGCTAACATAAATTATCAGAGTAAAATGATCGTGTTGAGACTATGAGCTTTAAGAATTACATGCCAAAAATAAGGACTATCAAATTGGATTAGTTACATTCCCAATCAAATGAATGTATTTACCATAGCTTTACACTACTCCTAGAGTAGACACTATACAAAAGTAATCATGTCCTTCATCTACCAAAGTGTTCTTCACAAGCTCACCGCCTCAACCCGCTTTAGCCCCTTTTTATCATGCCAAAAGTACCTACAAGGACAACCCCCAAACATGAGCAATAATATCATTCATATTCAACACAATATGAATATAAGGCGTAAATGCATAAATCACAATAAAACACTTCCTGTTTTTCCCATGCATTTAAACGCTTCCAGTTTGGTTGTCCCTGTACCATAACTCATGAGTATAATCAATAGATTATTTAATGGTCTACACATGTCATGACATAATACCATTTCATCATCACCAAATACCAATCACCAATCCCTAGTCTGTTCATCACAATGTATTTTAATGCCCCTCGCTTTTCATATAGGCGGCATAGAATAACCTCGCTTCAATGGACATGCGGCGCTCCCACCCCTCGCTTCACATTGAGCGGCAAATATTCTTTCCTCGCCTCATATGATAACCACGCTTAAATGTGACATGCGGCGCTCCCACCCCTCGCTTCACATTTAGCGGCAAGCATTAAAATCATCAAGGGATGACCACGACTCATGGGATGTGCACCAATAACCATCATATGCATATACAATCATCATGCATAATTCAACATGTATTTGCATCCACAATGCATAATTCCCTATATACTCGCATCCACAATGCATAAACAATGAGTATATTAGATACATGTACCGTTGGGTGCCCGTACGTCTTCTACGTACCTTTCCAAAAGTAGGATGTGGTAGGACTTCACTTCCTTGGGTGTGTTGCCACCTGGGATGGTTCTACATATTCACACAAATCAATATTAGAACCCAATAATAGTCCGATACCAAAAATCCTACAAAAATAACCAAAAACATCACATTTTGTGACTCGCGATCGATCGCTGCAAAGGGCCGATCGATCGCGAGATCACACTGCCCGAAACCCAATTTTTATTCTTTCGGCGATCGATCGCCGCACTTGGCGTGATCGATCGCCAACCTCGCCGATCGATCGCCCAAGTGTGGCGATCGATTGCCAAAAGCCTCTTAGTCACATTGCCAGCTCGCGATCGATCGCCAAAAACGGGCGATCGATCGCCAAGTCCTGTACTTCGAAAAATCGCCATTTTTGCTCCAAATCTCATTTCCAATCCATACCAACTCCCCTACCATCAAACCAACAACATCAAACACAATAAAACCTTCCAAATACACTTTAAACATCTCAAAAACTCAACATTCAACCAAAGTAATACCAACCCAAAATAACCCATTTCAAAACCCTTCAAAACTTTCCAAAACTCAAACCAAACACAACAAAAACATAAGGGAGGTACCCATACCTCTTGGGGACTCCAAAGCTCACACTAAATCCCACAAAACAAGTTTTTGGAAGGACTTCTCTTCCACTCTTTGCTAAAAATCGAAAATGAGGAGGGAAGGGTTTGTGAGAAGTGATTTTGGGGAAAAAGAAAGAGTGGTGGGTTTTTGTGGGGTTGGGGGGTATTAGTGGGTTATTTGGGGATAAATTAAATTGCATACCCACTATTAATCATGATTTATAAAAATACCCCAACATGGTATTTAAAAAAGCATTTCACCAAAATGCACCAAATCACAATTAAACTCATGCTATCCATTTAATTGATAACCATAACAAATAAATCATGCTAATATACAATTCTCCCAACATGCCCAACATGTACCCTGAAATGCACTCCCGGGTCACTCTTTCCATGTGACCATGCATTATCATATGATAATTAATTCCAACACATATATTAATTATCACCATAAAAATCACATAACGTAATTAATGCCCAACTTGCAATTAATTATTTCAGGGATTATATTCCAGTGATGGAGGATACTTGCCGCCAGTGGCGTAGCGATGTGAATACTTGCCGATGTCATACCGTAGCGATGAGAGAATTTTTGCCACTAGTATGAAGCGAAGAACACAACCGCTGTCATATTTATAGCGAGAGATATTAGTGCCGCTGGTATTTTCTAAGCGATGGGTATTTCCGCTGCATGTCATGACATACATTATGGGTATTATAATCTATTGATTATGATTGTGATACAGCGACAACCAATGGAGCTTTTAAATGTATTAAATACAAGGAGTGAATCGTATTTACGGTCTATGCATTACAATCATATTATCGTGAATATGATTCATATACATGCTCATGGTTTTGGGGTTGTGTCCTGTAGGTACTTTTGGGCGGACGGGCTAAGGCGAGTTGATGCAGTGAGCTAGTGAGGAGTGCTCTTGGTAGCAGGCTCATTTTTTTGTTTAGTATCTACTCTAGGAGTAGAGTAAAGCTTTAGGATTAACATTCATTGGTTGGGAATGTAACTAATCCCTTTTGGAACTTTATTTTGGCACTGTAATCTAATGGCTCAAGGCATCAACACGATTTTATACTCCGTTTATGCATGAAAATTTTATTTACGCCTTTAATCCGCATTTAAGGAACTAGGGTCCTTACATTAGTGGTATCAGAGCAGTGGTTAGAGAACCCGGGAATGAGTGAAGGGTAGCCTTAGCATGGTTGGCTAGGTGTTTACATTTGGGCATGTTTATGCATGTGGTGCATATTGGTATATAAATTGTTATACTAACATGCTTATTATCGTCCATGTTATCTAACGGCATAACATATATATTGTTTGGAATTGTTGTTAACCTTTGCATTACAGCATGGCGGATATGAATGAGGAGAACCTCAATGAAGGGGTGGGTGATGTTGGAAGCATGAACGCTAGCATTGGTCAGACAAATCCTTTACCTCCACCTGCTGTGGGCGTGGAGCCGTAGCTCAGATTTTATTACCAGGGGAGCTTAGTCTGAGTCAGTTCCTAACTTTCCACCCGCCCATGTTTGAGGGGACGGAGATAGGAGAAGAAGCTGAGGAGTGGCTTGAGAGACTAGAGCAGATATTTGTGTCCGCTCCTTGTGCTAGGACAGCATGGCTGAGGTTGGCGGAGTTCCAACTTGCAAAGAAGTCTTCTATGTGGTGGAAGACGACGGTGATGGAACTGAGAGCTCAGGGTATGGTGATTGACTGGACTTTATTCGGACTCGGTTTCTAAACCGATACTTTTCTGCTGGGCTAGACAAACAAAGGAGGATGAATTCACGAGCTTGAAACAGGGGAGCATGACAGTCTCGGACTATGCCATGCATTATTCATCCTTGCTGAGGTATGTTCCCCATATCGCAACAAACGGGCATGCCAAGTGAGGCACTTTCTAAAGGGACTGCGACCGGAACTTTTGATCGGGTTATCTCCAACAATCCCACTTCTTTTGATGATGCTCTCACTAGAGCGGAACTAGCGGAGATCGGAGTCAGTGCTTACCCGGATGTTGCACCCCCACAAGTCCCACCGCCGAGACCAATATCTAATAATCTGAGGCCACGAGGAGAATCATTTAAACCTCGTGGGGCTTCTTCCTCATCTTCTCGGTTTGGTGGGAGACGAATGGATAACCGGAGGGGTGGTGCGCCTAACAACAGAGGGCAGACTCAAGTGAGTAGGAGTGGAGTGGTGACGTGTCACTTTTGTGGAGGACCACATCATATGCGAGATTGTACGGCTTGTTATAAATGTGGCAAGATGGGCCACATATCTCGGTTCTGTCAGAGTGGTTATGGTCGGGTGGATCTCAGAGGAGGCAGAGGGAGGTTTTCTACCAGAACAGTACAACAGAGGCCGCCGTTGGTGCCTCGACAGATGGGAGGACAGACGATGGGGCCACCTCAGGGACAGGTCTATGCATTGACCAGGGAGCAGGCCAATGAGGGGAGGTGATAGCTGGTACGTGCCTTCTATTTACATATTCCGCCTTTATTTTGATAGACACAGGGACTTCTCACTCCTTTGTGTCTGCGGACTTTGTGGCGAGACATCATATGTGCACGTCTCCGTTACCCACGTCTCTATTGGTCTCGACACCCACCGGAAAGAAAGTTGTTGCTGATCAGTTTCTGATGGACTGCCTCATTTATTTTGAGGGCAATGAGATAAAGGCAGATTTGATTGTATTGGGGATGTCAGACTTTGACTGCATTGTGGGTATGGACATTCTGAACAGATATCAGATAGTGGTAGATTGTCGGCAGAGGACAGTTCGGTTCAGATTTCATTTGGGAGTTCAGTGGACTTTCTATGGCAACGGGTCTCGTGCGAAGATTCCGTTGATTTCGGCGATCAAAATGTCCCAATTGTTGGAACGTGGACACACGGGCTACCTCATCTATGCCGTGGACACGTCGGGAAAGGGTAAAGAGTTTAGGATTGAGGATGTACCAGTGGTGGCGGAATTTGCTGATGTATTCCCGGAGGAGATTCCCGGATTCCCACCGGCAAGGGAAGTCGAGTTTGGGATTGAGCTATTACCGGGGACATCCGCTATTTCTAGTGCCCCTTACCGGATGGCACTGGCAGAGTTAAGAGAACTGAAGGAGCAGTTGCAAGAGCTCCTTGATAAATGATATATACGCCCTAGCGTATCTCCTTGGGGAGCACCGGTTCTCTTTGTGAAGAAGAAAGACGGTTCGATGCGTTTGTGCATCAATTACCGGCAACTGAACAAGGCCACGGTAAAGAACAAGTATCCTCTTCCAAGGATTGATGATTTGTTTGATCAGCTACAAGGCACGAAGTTGTATAGCAAGATTGATTTGAGATCCGGATACCACCAGATACGTGTCAGGGAGGAGGATATACAGAAGACAGCATTTCGGACTCGGTATGGGCACTACGAGTTCTTAGTGATGCCTTTCGGTGTGACGAACGCCCCGGCTATCTTTATGAGCTTGATGAACCGGGTGTTCCAACCCTATCTGGATCAGTTCGTCATTGTGTTTATTGACGTTATACTCATCTACTTCCGGAGCGAGGAAGAGCACGTGAGACACTTGAGGACAGTGCTCCAGATCCTCAGAGATCACCGGTTATATGCCAAGCTCAGTAAGTGTGAGTTTTGGTTGAGCAGTGTAGTATTTCTGGGGCATGTCATATCTAGCAGTGGGATTTCAGTGGACCCCAGGAAGATTGAGGCTGTGATGGAGTGGGCTGCACCCACTTCTGTGCCCGAGATATGAAGTTTTCTTGGTTTGGCTGGTTATTACCGACGCTTCGTCGAGGGATTTTCTAAGATTGCTAAGCCACTGACGCAGTTGACCCAAAAGGGAGTACCTTTCTTTTGGTCAGAGGCTTGCGAGGAGAGCTTCCAAGAGCTGAAGCACCGATTAACGACGGCGCTGATATTAGTGATTCCTACGGAGAATAAGTGGTTTGTCCTTTATACTGACTCATCACTGCAGGGCTTGGGTTGTGTATTGGTACAAGATAAGCATGTGGTAGCTTATGCATCGAGGCAGTTGAAGCCGCATGAGGCTAGATACCCAGTCCATGATTTGGAGTTGGCAGCTATTATCTTTGCCCTTAAGATATGGAGGCATTATCTGTATGGTACATCCTTTACCATATATACGGATCATAAGAGCCTGAAATTCTTGTTCACTCAGGCGGAATTGAATATGCGTCAGATGAGGTGGATGGATCTACTTAAAGACTATGACTGTGAGATAGAGTACCATCCGTGGAAAGCCAATTTAACAGTAGACGCCTTGAGTCGGAAGGTGAAGAGTACTGCTGAGGTTGTCATGCATTTGTCAGCTATGATGACTTCTTGTTGCCATCTGGGCTATGACTTTGATGTGGACGCATCACTGATTTGGGTATCGACCTTATTGGCTGAGCCAGATATCTATGAGAATATCATGAGAGCTCAGAGGACAGATGATGAGGTTCAGAGATGGTCATCATTGGCACTTCAGGGGCAGCCATCAAAGTTTAGAGTGGCTGAGGATGGTTCTTTGAGACTTGGTAACCGATGGGTAGTTCCATGTACGCCGGAGTTGCATAGAGGAATCATGGAACGGGCTCATAGTAGCCGATTCAGTATCCATCCAGGAGGAAGGAAAATGTATAAGGACTTATGTAATCAGTTCTGGTGGAAGCGGATGAAGCGTGATGTGATCGCTTTTGTCAAGAGGTGTTTGATCTGTCAACAGGTTAAGGCAGAGAGACAGAGACCTGGTGGCGAACTAAGGAGTTTAGAGATACCGGAGTGGAAGTGGGAACACATATCTATGGACTTTGTGACCCACTTGCCGAGGACTACTTCGGGTTGTGATGCCATTTGGGTGATCATTGACAGGCTGACAAAGGTAGCTCACTTCATTCCCTACAGTATGGCGTACACATACTTGAGGATGACTCAGCTGTATGTCCGGGACATAGTGAGACTACATGGGATTCCAGCGGTGGGTACTGAGGTGAGATTGAGTACGGCATATCATCCCCAGACGGATGGTCAGACTGAGCGTACTATACAGACGCTCGAGGACATGCTACGAGCTTGTGTGTTGGAGTTTGATGCCTCATGGCAAGATTCTTTGGCCTTGGTAGAGTTTTCATATAACAACAGCTATCAGGCGAGTATTCAGATGGCACCATTTGAGGCTTTGTATGGTAGGCGTTGTAGGTCGTCATTATACTGGGATGACTTGACCAGTAAAGCAGTATGAGGACCTGAACTGATTCGGGAGATGGAGGATAAGGTAAAGGTTATCCGTCAGAAAATGAAGGCAGCCCAGGACAGACAGGCAGCCTATGCGAATAAACGGCGGAGACCGTTGGAGTTCAAGTTAGGAGACGGAGTCTTTTTGAAGATCTCACCTTTCAAGGGTGTGGTTCGATTTGGTATGCGTGGTAAATTGTCTCCGAGGTATATGGGACCGTATGAGATTTTACAGCACATCGGTACCTTGGCTTACCGTTTGGCACTGCCACCATCGTTATCTGGTATTCACGACGTGTTTCATGTATCTATGCTGCGGAAGTATGAGCCGGATCCGTCGCATGTATTACAGCCTTCTGAGGTTCAGTTGGACTCCGATGTATCATATGAGGAACGGCCAGTCAGGATATTGGATAGGGCTTATCGCAGACTTTGGAACAAAGTGATACCGATTGTCAAGGTTCAGTGGGACCGTAGGGGTGTCGAGGAGGCCACGTGTGAGACGGGGCGGCATATGATGCAACACTACCCGGAGCTATTTTCTGGTATGTGATTATGTTTGGTTTTGTTTTTGGGTAAGTGCATGCGATTTCGATGGCGAAATCTTATAAGTAGGGGAGTATTGTGATATCCCTGAAATAATTAATTGCAATTTGGGCGTTAATTATATTTATGTAATTATTTATGGTGATAATTAAGTTATGTGATGAAATTAATTATCAGGGTGGAATGCTTAGTCACATGATAGGCGTGACCTGAGGGTTGCATTTCAGGGTGTATGTTAAGCATGTGGGAAATGAAGTGTTATCATGATTTATTTGTATTGGTGGTTAATTATAAGAAAAGTATGGATTTAATGAAGTTTAGAGATTTTTTGTAAAATGCTTTTAAAATACCATGCTGGGGTATTTTATACATCATGCTCATTGTTGGATACATGTTTAAAATAGACTATGCCCACCACCTCTCTTTTCACTTCACATCACTCCTTATCACCTTTTTGAAATCTCTCCCAAACCCTCTCTTCCTTGCATTTTCGTTTTTAACACAAGGTGGAGCAAGAAAACCTTGGCTAAAGCCTATTGTGGTGATTTCTTGTCAAACTTTGAATCCAAAAAGGAACCATCACAGGTACCAACAACATCAAGGATATAAAGTTCTTCAACTTCTCCACTTTTGAAAAGGTACGTAGTGAGACGTACGGGCATCGGACGGTAAAACGTATTTATTACGCTTTGACTGGTTATGCATTTTGGTTGCATATGTGGTATTGTTTATGCATCATGGATTGCATACATGGTTTGGTTATGCATTTTGGGTTGCATGTGTATGTGGGATGCATTTGTGCATGTGATTGTGAGTCGGGATTATATTCCAGTGATGGAGGATACTTGCCACCAGTGGCGTAGCGATGTGAATATTTGCCGCTGTCATACCGTAGCGATGAGAGAATATTTGCCACTAGTATGAAGCGAAGAACACGACCGCTGTCATATTTATAGCGAGTGATATTAGTGCCGCTGGTATTGTCTAAGCGAGGGGTATTTCCGCTGTCATGTTAACGCGAGGGGTATTATGCCACTGATATAATAGGACTCGGGAATTGAACACGGTATACATGGAAATCAGTACATGTCATGACATATATTATGGGTATTATAATCTATTGATTATGATTGTGATATAGGGACAACCAATGGAGCTTTTAAATGTATTAAATACAGGGAGTGAATCGTATTTACGGTCTATGCATTTAAATTACAATCATATTATCGTGATATACATGCTCATGGTTTTGGGGTTGTGTCCTGTAGGTACTTTTGGGCGGACGGGCTAAGGCGAGTTGATGCAGTGTGCTAGTGAGGAGTGCTCTTGGTAGCAGGCTCATTCTTTTGTTTAGTATCTACTCTAGGAGTAGAGTAAAGCTTTAGGATTAACATTCATTGGTTGGGAATGTAACTAATCCCTTTTGGAACTTTATTTTGGCACTGTAATCTAATGGCTCAAGGCATCAACATGATTTTATACTCCGTTTATGCATGAAAATTTTATTTACGCCTTTAATCCGCATTTAAGGAACTAGGGTCCTTACAGAACTGGTGGGGGTACGGCTTCAGGATAAGCACCCACTCCTATCTCCGCTAGCTCCGCTCTAGTGAGAGCATCATCAAAAGATGTCGGGTTGTTGGAAATAGACCGATCAAAAAGTTTTGGCGCAGTCCTTTCAGAAAGTGCCTCATCTTGGCATGCCCGTTTGTTGCGAAATGGGGAACATACCTCAACAATGATGAATAATGCATGGCATAGTCCGAGACTGTCATGCTCCCTTGCTTCAGGCTCGTGAATTCACCCTCCTTTGTTTGCCTAGCCGCAGCAGAGAAGTACCGGTTTAGAAACCGGGTTCTAAATAAGGTCCAGTCAATTACCATACCTTGGGCCTTCAACTCCATCACAGTCGTCTTCCACCACATGGAATATTTCTTCGCTAGTTGGAACTCTGCTAGCCTTAACCAAGCCGTCCTAGCACAAGGCACGGACACAAATATCTGTTCCAGTCTCTCTAGCCATTCTTCGGCTTCTTCTCCTGTCTCTGTCCCCTCAAACATGGGAGGGTGGAAGGTCGAAAATTGAGTCAGACTAAGCTCCCCTGGCAATAACAACTGAGCGACCGGCTCCACGCCCACAGCAGGTGGAGGTAAAGGATTTGTCTGACCAATGCTAGCATTCACGCTTCCAACATCCCCTACCTCTTCATTGAGGTTCCCCAAGTTCATAGCCGACATGCTGCATGTAAAATAGTTATAATGATAGCAGATACAAGAAATAAACTTTTGTATTTGTTCTCAATGAATTTCAATGAATAACAATCAATCCTTTACAAGATCTTTATATACAACCTAAACTGAGAAGGCCAAGATCTAATGCTATCTAATCTAATCTAATAAGACTTAATTCAAAATACAAATGCTAGCAGATAAGACTGCTATCTAATCTGATAAGGATGACTTCAAAATACAAATGCTAGCATATAGGATCGGATAAAGTCCTCTTATCCTTCTTCCCAAATATCATCTTGTTTGGTTGAATGGTTGTTGGATTTTGATATGCTGAGGTGTTCTATAGAATCTTCTACACGCCCCTTCAATCTGAAGGGTAGTTGTCGGACATTCGGATTGGCCAAAATAGATGAAAACTTGCTTGAAGATAGAGGTTTGGTAAGACAATCAGCAAGTTGGTCTTTTGAAGAAATGAATTGAATCACGAGTTGTTTGTGTCGAACTTGATCACGCACAAAGTGAAAATCAATCTTGATGTGTTTGGTACGTGCATGAAACATAGGATTAGCAGACAAGTACGTAGCTCCAATATTATCACACCACAAGATAGGTGGTTTAGTAATCTGTAATCCAATTTCAGAAAGAAGAGATTGAAGCCATCGAAGTTCAGCAGTAGTGTCTGCAAGGGACTTGTATTCAGCCTCAGTGCTACTACGGGCAACAGTGAGTTGTTGTTTACAGCGCCATGAAAATGAGATTACCACCCAAGAAGATACAATAGGCACCGACAGATCGACGATCATCATGATCAGTTGCCCAATCAGAATCCGAAAATGCTTGAATTGTAAGGCTAGTGGATGGACCAAAGAATATTCCCATAGAGATTGTGTGTTTGAGATAACGTAGTATTCGTTTCACTGCCTGCCAATGTGAGTCCAGAGAATTATACATAAATTTACTAACTTTATGAATAGCAAATGCAAGGTCAGGTCTCGTAAAAGCCAAGTATTGTAGACTGCCAACAACTTGGCGATAAAGTGATGGATCAGAGAACTTTAGTCCGTCAGTCGTAGATAGGCGGCATGTAGTGGCCTTAGGATTTGTGCATGGTTTGGCTGTAGTCATGTGAGTGTGTGTTAAGAGATCAACAATATATTTGCGTTGAGTAAGATACAATCCTTTGTCGGAACGCAAGACCTCAATTCCCAAAAAGTAAGCTATATCACCAAGTTCTTTGACTGGAAAATCCGAATGCAAGGATGTTATAACATGTTGAATGCCAGGTCTGGAATTACCTGTGAGGATACTGTCATCAACATAAACAAGGACCATAATACAAGTACCAGACTTGCGCCATATAAAGAGAGAATTATCAGATTTGCTGGCAATGAATCCAATCACTCGGAGTTTATCAGAAAGGCGAGAGAACCAGGCTCGTGGAGCTTGTTTGAGGCCATATATTGACTTGTGCAATTTGCAAATGTGATGAGGGAACTGTGGATGAATGTAGCCCTAAGGTTGAGCCATAAATACTTCCTCAGTCAAGGTTCCATGTAGGAATGCATTTTGAATATCAATTTGTTTGATATGCCACTTATATGTAACTGCTAATGATAAGATAATTGGATTGTTGACGGCTTGACCACTGGACTAAACGTATCAGTAAAATCAACACCTTCTTGTTGATGAAAACCCTTGGCCACCAATCTTTCTTTGTAACGTTCGATTGTACCATCAGCATATCTCTTGACTTTGTAAATCCATCGACAGCCAACAACATTTGCATTAGGAGGTGGGGAAACTAAAGACCAAGTACCATTGCGTAAAAGAGCATCGAACTCAGTATTCATCGCGGTACGCCAATGTGAGGATTTGATGGCATCACTATAACATGATGGTTCAGCAGCAACAGGCGAAAGAGTGCTGATTAATGCATGAGATAGAGGATACCGGACAAAGTTATCAGATGGAGTTTTGGGCTTAAATATGTTGTGCTACGATCTGGTAGTCATGTTGTGAGTGCGTAGAGGGTGTTTCGTGACAATAGGAACTATAACCTGCGGAAGTGTTGTGCCTGGTGGGTATGATGATGACAAGGCAGATGTGGTATTAGATCTATCAATGGTACCTGTAGAAGGAGACACTAAGGGAACACATAGGTCAGTGTTAGGAGGCATATCATGTTGTATGGCAGTAGATGTGATATTGAGATTTGTAGGTAACGTAACATGTGTAGAGGAATTGGACTTGGATGGAACAGAAGGACGTGGAGTGTAGGGGAACAAATTTTCATCAAAGATAACGTTACGAGACACATAAATCCGCCCAGTTGATAAATCAAGACACTTGTACCCATGGTGATTGACACTATAACCAATGAACACACATGTTTTGCTTCTAAAATCCAATTTATGTTTGTTATATGGTCAAAGATTGGGCCAACACGCACAGCCAAAAACACGGATGAATGAGTAAGTAGGTGTACGATTGTATAGTTTTTCAAAGGGTGAAAGATTATTGAGAATAGGTGTTGGTAAACGATTAATTAAGTAGGTTGCTGTTAAGAAGGCATCTTCCCAATAAATTAAAGGTAAGTGTGAATGGGCGAGGAGACTGAGACCAACTTCAACAATTTGTCGATGTTGACGTTCAATAGAACCAATTTGTTGGTGAGTATGAGGACATGCAAGTCGATGATCAATGCCAGTTGTTTGAAAATAGTTGTGTAATCTACGATATTCGCCACCCCAATCGGATTGGATGGCCTTAATTTTTCGTTCAAACTGTTTTTCTACATAGCATTGAAAACGAATAAACACATTCTCAACATCAGACTTTAATTTAATGGGAAATAACCAAAAGAATTTTGAATAATTATCAAGGAAGCTCACATAATATCGTGCACCTGTAGTTGAAGCTACAGCTGCAGGACCCCATACATCCGTAAAAACTAAATCTAAAGGAGAATGAGAAACAAGATTAGAATTTGCAAAAGGCAAAATATGACTCTTGGCTAATTGACAATCAGGGCACATAGAGTGTCTCTTTATTTTATCAACTGGAAATTTTTGGAAGACAAAATACGATGAATAATTGGAGAAGCAGCATGACCAAGACGTCGGTGCCACTGGTCAAATGATGTACGAACACTCGAGTAGGCTTGAGGAGTAGCCGCAGGAGTGAAACAATATAGTCCATTATGGACTTGGCCTTGGTGTAGGACAGTTCCCGAGTAATCCTTCACAAGAAAACAATTATTATGAAACTCAAAATAAACATCATTATCGATGCAGAATTTATGGACAGAAAGTAGATTTTTCTTTATTTGAGGAACTAAAAGGACTTGGTTTAAGAGAAATGAACGAGAATGAGAAGAAAGAGAAGAACTGCCAGTGTTAGTGATATGCAAACCTTGTCCATTACCAACATGTACGTGATCTGTACCAGTGTACTCATCATTCTTGAGGTTAAGATTAGATATGTCATGGGTGATATGGTGAGTAGCACCTGTGTCAGCATGCCAATCAGCATCCCAAGTACCATTATTGGTGGCTGCAAAAGCTTGTTTGTGTGGTGTTGGAGTAGAGTCATTGTAAGTTATATCAAATCGATGATAACCTTTTCGAGTAGAATGTATGTTTCTACCACACAGTTGGCACACAACAGAAGTTGATGATTGGGTGTCACTGCGAAAATGAATGGATGGATTCCACCCCCGGGAGTTGTTATTGCGGCCTCTGCCACGATAGCCACCACAACCTCTATTATTGTTGGTTGGTTTCTGAGCAAAATGTGCCTCAGGTAATGGTGTTGGAGAAGACAAATGATGTCGTTTGAGAAGAGTCTCAGTGATAACGAGAAGAGAGTAAACCTCTTCAAGTGTGACTGTGTCATTCCGACCATAGATAGATGAGACGAAGCTATCATAATCATGCTCTAAGCCAGCAAGAACATATGAGATAATATCATCAGATGTAATGGGTTGGCCAGCCATGGCAAGTTCATCAGCTAACTATTTGATTGAGATGAAATATTCATGGGCAGATTGACTGCCTTTCTTTGCATTGGCAAGTTGAGTGCGAACTTGAATGGAGCGAGCACGAGATTGAGAGGAGAAGTTTGTCTCAAGGGCACGCCAAACGTCATGAGACGTGGTATAGGAGACAATCTGAGCAAGCACTCCCTCAGTCATGGAAGACATGAGAGTGCTAAGGATGAGACTATCTTGACGTAGCCATTTGTAATGCGCGGGATTTGAAATCTGACTAACCACAGCAGTATCAGCATGTGTGGCATCGATGGTAGGTGGTGGTAGAGAAGTAGTACCATCGAGAAAATTATATAAGTCCTGGCCACGGAAATAATGCAGTAATTGTGCAAGCCAGAGTGGGTAATTGGTAGGGCTGAGTTTGATTGAAACAAAATTGGAGAGTGGAGTGATTGTCGTGGTGGAGGAAAGAAGAGTATCAAGGCTCGTATTGGAAGAAGACGAAGACATGATTAGATGTTAGTCTTTTGAAGGCTTAAACTGATACCATGTAAAATAGTTATAATGATAGCAGATACAAGAAATAAACTTTTATATTTGTTCTCAATGAATTTCAAAGAATAACAATCAATCCTTTACAAGATCTTTATATACAACCTAAACTGATAAGGCCAAGATCTAATGCTATCTAATCTAATCTGATAAGACTTAATTAAAAATACAAATGCTAGCAGATAGTACTGCTATCTAATCTGATAAGAATTACTTCAAAATACAAATTCTAGCAGATAGGATCGGATAAAGTCCTCTTATCCTTCTTCCCAAATATCATCTTGTTTGGTTGAATAGTTGTTGGACTTTGATATGCTGAGGTGTTCTATAGAATCTTCTACACTGCAACACAAGGGTTAATAACCATACCAAAACAATACAAATGATATTCTGTTAGATAACATGAATGATAATAAGCATGTTAGTATAACCATTTTATACACCAATATGCATAAACATGCCCAAATGTAACCACCTAGCCAATCATGCTAAGGCTACACTTCACTCGTTCCCGGGTTCTCTAACCACTGCTCTGATACCACTAATGTAAGGACCCTAGTTCCTTAAGTGCGGATTAAAGGCGTAAATAGAGCTAACATACATCTATAGAGTATAAAGTTCATGTTGATGCCTTGATCTATTAGATTACAGTGCCAAAATAAAACTTCCAAAAGGGATTAAATTACATTAATGTTAATCCTATAGCTTTACACTACTCCTAGAGTAGAGGACTATACAAAATAATTAGGCCTGCTACATCACAAGCACGTCTCACAAGCTCACCGCATCAACCCGCCTTAGCCCGTCCGCCCAAAAGTACCTACAGGAACAACCCCAAAACCATGAGCATGTATATAAATCATATTCACAATAACATGATTGTAATTCAAATGCATAAACCGTAAATACGATTCACTTCCTGTATTTAATGCATTTAAAAGCTCCCTTGGTTGTTCATGTACCACAATCATAATCAATGGATTATAATACCAATAATGTATGTCATGACATGCACTCATTCCATGTATACCAATGGCCATTTCCAGTCTTATTATATCAGTGGCATAATACCCCTCGCGTTTACATGACAGCGGCATTAATACCCCTCGCTTCGACATATTAGCGGCATAATATCCCTCGCAATAGTAATATGACAGCGGCATGATCCTTCGCTTCGACATATTTGCGGCAAATATTCTTCATCGCTATAATATGACAGCGGCAAGTATTCTATCATCGCTTCGACATGTAGGCGGCAAGTATTCTTCATCACTGGAATATAATCTCGACTCACAATCACATGCACCAATGCATCCAATATACGCATGCAACCATAATGCATATCCAAACCATATATGCAACCATAATGCATAACTAAGATCATGTATGCAACCATAATGCATAGCCAAATTCAATACGTAAAATATGTTTTACCGTCCGATGCTCGTACGTCTCTCTACGTACCTTAGTCCCAAAATGTGTTGTGTCGTGGACTTTATCTCCTAAGCTGTGTGGCCACCTGGGATGGTTCTACACATTCACACAAACCAATATTAGGAGCCAATAATAGTCCAATATCAAAAATTCCACAAAATTATCCAAAAACACATTTTTCTGTGTCTCGCGATCGATCGCTGCGAGGGCCCGATCGATCGCGAGATCACTCTGCCCGCTGCCGAATTTTTCTATCCTCGTCGATCGATCGCCACATTTGGCGCGATCGATCGCCAGCCTCACCGATCAATCGCCCAAATGTGGCGATCGATCGCCAAGCGATACTGGAGCCCACTGGTGGCGCGCGATCGATCGCCAGAAACGGGCGATCGATCGCCGATCCCTGCACTTCGAAAACCACCATTTTTGCTCCCCATTTTCTTCCCAAACCATACCAACACTTATACCTTCAAACCAACAACATAAAAAGCATTATAAACCTTCAAATACACTTCAAAACATCCAAAAATCCAACACCCAACCAAAACAATACCAACCCAAAACAAACTCATTTCCAAATAACAAATACCATTTCAAAACCAAACCAAACACCATTAAAATATCAAGGAGGGTTCCATACCTCTTGAGGACTCCAAATCTCACAATAAATCCCACAAACCAAGCTTTTGCAAGGACTTCCCCTCCACTTTAATGCCAAATTCGAAAATGGTGGAAGGGTTAGGGTTGGGAGAGTAATTGGGGATTTTGGTAAAGTGATGGGTAAGGTGGGGGTAGTGGGGTTAAAAGGGTTAATTAAAATTGTACCCCAACAATTATCATGTTGTATAAAATACTCCAACATGATATTTTAAAAGCATTTTACCAAAATGCACCAAAACCCCAATTAAGCACATACTTTACCAAATAATATCAACTATCACATTTAAACCATGATAACACCAAATTACCCAACATGCATAACATGCACCCTGAAACGCTCTACCGGGTCACGCCTACCATGTGACTAAGCATTTCACCAAGATAATTAATTCCAACACATTATTTAATTATCACCATAAATAATCACATAAACATAATTAATGCCCAATTTGCCTATAATTATTTCGGGGATATCACAATTCGATACATATGTTACCTAATCGTATATTTGTGTAAATGTAAGTGAAATCGAAGAAATCGAGCTAACAATGGCGAATAAAGATCAAGAAAAGTTTTAGAGATGATAAAGACTCAAAGTAAATCAAGAAAATGGCTTAAAATGTAATTTTGGAGAAGAGATCGATCGTATGTACGTCACATGCACATCATGTTAGCATTTAACGTGAGTTTAAACAGTTTGGATTGAACTGAGATAACTTATAAAACTAAAGAGATTAAATCAGATTAGGACAAATAACAGGGACTAAAGTGATAATGAGTAAACTACAGGGACCAAACTCATCGATTTGCTGCAATAGTCTCTTCTCCTCCTCATGCTACTTTATTATATTATATATTATTATATTTTTATATAATAAGTGTTCAAGCATTTACTATTCATACTATTTTAATGAATAGTAAAGGCTTGGTTTTTTTTTTTTTGTTAGAAAAGATTTTTTGTTAAAATTTTTCTTGTTAAATAAAATTTTTTTTTGTTTATATGTGGGTTTGGCTTGAACCAACTAGGAAAAAATATACCTTAATATGTCGTTGATGCACGCAATTTCAAATGTTATTTTTTCAGTTTATAGTAAGATGATGATCATTTTTTGTTAAAAAAAGTTAGAGTCGGTCACTTACTTATTTGTTTTTTCATTCAATTACAGTAGTATGGTCGATTTTTCAAAAAATATTTGTTAAAGCCGGTCATTTGAAATGTTATTTTCGATCAAATTATGAAAAAATCTGACCAACATGCTACTACATTGTGTGGTGACAAAAACTAGTATATATATAAATATAAATATATATATATATATATATATAAATATATATATATATGTATATTTTCGTCCAAGTTTTTTTGGATATTGTTTGCTATTTATTATGATGGAAATGCAGAAAGAGGCGAAATATTATATTCTAATTATCTTTTGTGAATAAAACCACTAAAACAAACTTAAATTTAATAAAGTTAATTACTTCTTTGAAACAATATTAAGGAGTTTCTGGAGCTGCATTTTGCAACGTTTATTTATCAACCTTGTTTGCACATAGATATTCTCCGTGAAATTTGTATTTGGTTATGATTTTTTTTTTTGATGCGAGATCTTATTGGCTAGACCCATAAGCTCTATTTGGTTTTGATTATGAAGTTAATTCGAAAGCAAATATCAATTCCTCTCGAAAGAGATTTTTTTTCAAAATGGCTGAAAAGTTTGAATTGCTCAAAAAGTTGAACTCTTGTTGTCTCCAAGGTCTCGTACCGCTTCTATTTGTTAAAAACCGTGCGATATTTGGTTGCGAATACAAACATATTTTTGACTTCTTTGAAATTAATGTTTCAATAATCTGAAGAAATCATCAAAGGGTACTTCTAGTAAAGTAAAAGACACAGTGTAGTGTGACTAGTTAGTAAACCGTGGAGTGTAAAGAACACTACCAGTATTCATTCAAATTATAAAAAAGTAAGCAGCAGAGTATACATACCTCACCACGAAGACTAAACAAATATTGAAAACAAAAGTTCTGTTCTTTTTTTTTTCAGTGGGTTTACATTATCTGTTTGGTTGGGAATGAAGGGGGTTGGTTCCTTGTTCTTCCAATGTGTACTAAAGTTGTCGTACGATGGTGTTGAGTCGTTTGACTGATTGCGTGGTTTTGTGTTTCTCTATAGCAGGGGCGGAGTCAGCGTTTGAAATTACCTGGGGCTGGTCAGGATATATATCAAAATATAGGTTTGAATAGGTAATATAGGTTGGGCTACAACATCAAATTTAAAAAAATTACACTACTAACATTTTTTTTAAAAAAAATAAGGTAGGGCTGGAGCCCCACCCACAATGGGTGTGGCTCTGCCCCTGTCTATAGCAAATCAGGTGGATAGGTGGTTTGCCATGCACGTGCTTTGGTGGTTTCACGTCTCTGTGATTTTCTTTTCAGCCTTTATATTGTTGATTTTATTTTTTTGTTTCCAGCTTTCATGTATCCGCCAAATTTACCCTCAGCTTTGACGAGGACGTTGGATGTTTTCATCATATTCCAGTAATAGTTCTTATGTTTTAGGTGGGTTTGTTCTTTAGTGCCTGTTTTTTGCTTCGGGTTTTGCATGAATCATTTCCTTAATTCTATTTTTTCCGTTGTGTTGGGTGATTTCTTTGTGTGCTTTGTTTTTTGAGCAGTACAGATGTTAAAAAATAGGAATTTTTTACGTATGTGTTGGTTTCGGAAAAATCTCTCAACATTTTTTAGGTTATTTGGTTGCAGCAGAGGAGAAAAAGGATCTCAACAATTCACTGTGATTCAACTGATGGGACCCGCATGGTTGCGCACTTCAACAACCACAACATAATAGTTGATATCCGTTCCTTCATTGATGCACAACATAATAGTTCACTTGTTTATTGATTAAGGTCATTGGAAAAATTCGATATTACCCAATATACTACATATGTATTTGCGCACCCACTTTGACTATTTTAACAAACATAGTTTTTTCATTATCCTTTCCTAAAATTCATTCTCCGGTTTCATTTTAAATTTCCCATGTGAAAATGTATATGGTCCCTTGAATGCCTAGCATCCAATTACCCTTTCTTTCTGTTGCCTCGGATTTTGGTAGGGTAGACGTGTATTTCATCCGAGCACCAAACAATATACAAAAAGTAAATGAGACCAGATTTTTTACGTGGAAAACCCCAAAAGATGGGGAAAAACCACGGGACCTAGTCCGGTATAAATTTCACTATAAACAAAGTGTGTGATTTACAGTGTTCTTTACAAGAAATGAGCTAAGAAATGAAAATGGTGAAGGGGGAAGACCTCGGCTGCTGCTTGTTCTTGAGGAGGAAGGAGACATGCTCTCTTTTCCCCCCCCAAGAAAGAGGTGTTGGCCTTCCCCATGCCCTCCCAACCCTCCTGCCTGCTCTCTCATGGAAAATCCCTCTCTTTGCTTGGTGAGAGTTATCTGGTATTTATATGAGAATGGAGGAGACAACCTGTAACTACCTACCCAAGGTCTAGGGGAAACTGTCTGATGCTGAAGGTAGGGGTCAGAGTCCTAGTGCTGGGGATCACAGACAACTTATTGCACTCTTTGTACGATTTCTGCAGCTTTTAAGATATTATTCGTGTACGGAGATATGTTCTGTGGCCGACCTGGGGTGGTCAGAGTGGAGTCTTCCCGAGGCCGAGCTGGAGGTCATCCTCGTGGCCGACCTGGGGTGGCCAGGGTGGAGATCTTCATTAGGGCCGAGCTGGAGGTTATCCTCGCGGCCGACCTGGGGTGGTCAGGGTGGAGATCTTCCCGAGGCCGAGCTTGAAGTCATCCTCGCGGCCGACCTGGGGTGGTCAGGGTGGAGATCTTCCCGAGGCCGAGCTGGAGGTCATCCTCGTGGCCGACCTGGGGTTGGCCATGGTAGAGGTCTTCATTAGGGCCGAGCTGGAGGTTATCCTCGCGGGCGACCTGGGGTGGTCAGGGTGGAGATCTTCCCGAGGCCGAGCTTGAGGTCATCCTCGCGGCCGACCTGGGGTTGGCCATGGTAGAGGTCTCGCCCAAGTCAGGTCTTGCACAGTCCATACTTTTACCAGGGTAACACCAGTATCCCCCCTCTAGTCGAGCTAGTATAACGCTGTCTCGATTGTTCGGGTATTTTGGCAAGACCTGATTTGTTACTTGTGCAGGGCTGACCTGCAATAACAACTAGAAATAATTCTAAATATAGATTGAATAACAACAAGGATGATCTGTTATCTAGGCATGGCTGACCTGTAATGACAACTGGAGAATTCTAAATATAGAATTAAAACTTAAACAGGGCTGACCTGTTATCTGGGCAGGGCTGGCCTGCAATATTAACTCTAAAATAATTCTAAATAGAGAGTTCAATACAGAATAGGGCTGACCTGTAATCTTAGCAGGACTGACCTGCAATGACAACTTGAAATAATTCTACGTATAGAATTAAATATCAACAAGGCTGGCCTGTTGTATGTGCAGGGCTGACCTGCAATAACAGCTAGAAATAATTCTAAGTACAGAATTAAATCTAAAATAGGGCTGACCTGTCTGAACTCCAAATATAATAAACCGAGCATATAATGCCCTCGCGACCTGAGCTCTATAAATAATGAACTGGACACATACATCACGTTTGTCCTGAACTCCAGAAATAATAAACTGACATAAAGTCTCTCGACCTGAGCTCCAATATAATAAATATGAGCGGATAATGCTTTACCGACCTGAGCTCCAGAAATAAAAAATGTGAGCAGATAATGTACTCCCGACCTGAGCTCCGAAAATAATAAATATGAGCCGATAATGCTCTCCCGACCTGAGCTCCGGAAATAATAAATATGAGCGGATAGTGCTCTCCCGACCTGAGCTCCGGAGATAATAAATATGAGCAGATAGTGCTCTCCCGACCTGATCTCCGGAAATAATAAATATGAGCCGATAATGCTCTCCTGACCTGAGCTCCGGAAATAATAAATATGAGCGGATAGTGCTCTCCCGACCTGAGCTCCGGAGATAATAAATATGAGCAGATAGTGCTCTCCCGACCTGAGCTCCGGAAATAATAAATATGAGCAGATAGTGCTCTCCCGACCTGAGCTCCGAAAATAATAAATATGAGCCGATAATGCTCTCCCGACCTGAGCTCCGGAAATAATAAATATGAGCAGATAGTGCTCTCCCGACCTGAGCTCCGGAAATAATAAATATGAGCGGATAGTGCTCTCCCGACCTGAGCTCCGGAGATAATAAATATGAGCAGATAGTGCTCTCCCGACCTGAGCTCCGGAAATAATAAATATGAGCCGATAATGCTCTCCGGACCTGAGCTCCGGAAATAATAAATATGAGCAGATAGTGCTCTCCCGACCTGAGCTCCGGAGATAATAAATATGAGCAGATAGTGCTCTCCCGACCTGAGCTCCGGAGACAATAAATATGAGCCGATTTCTCCCGACCTGAGCTCCGGAAATAATAAATATGAGCCGATAATGCTCTCCCGACCTGAGCTCCAGAAATAATAAATATGAGCAGATAGTGCTCTCCCGACCTGAGCTCCGAAAATAATAAATATGAGCCGATAATGCTCTCCCGACCTGAGCTCCGGAAATAATAAATATGAGCAGATAGTGCTCTCCCGACCTGAGCTCCGGAGATAATAAATAGGAGCCGAGCAGATAGTGCTCTCCCGACCTGAGCTCCGGAAATAATAAATATGAGCCGATAATGCTCTCCCGACCTGAGCTCCAGAAATAATAATCCGAACATATGGCGGACCTGTGCTTTTAATTGGTGCCAGGGCCTCATACACCTGGGCTTTAGTGACAGGGATGACCTGCACTGTTAATTGGTGCCAGGGCCTCATACACATGGGCTTTAGTGACAGGGATGACCTGCACTTTTAATTGGTGCCAGGGCCTCATACACCTGGGCTTAAGCATGCAGGGCGGACCTGTGCTTTTAATTGGTGCCAGAGCCTCATACACCTGGGCTTTAGTGACAGGGATGACCTGCACTGTTAATTGGTGCCAGGGCCTCATACACCTGGGCTTTAGTGACAGGGATGACCTGCACTTTTAATTGGTGCCAGGGCCTCATACACCTGGGCTTAAGCATGCAGGGCGGGCCTGTGCTTTTAATTGGTGCCACGGCCTCATACACCTGGGCTTTAGTGACAGGGATGACCTGCACTGTTAATTGGTGCCAGGGCCTCATACACCTGGGCTTTAGTGACAGGGATGACCTGCACTGTTAATTGGTGCCAGGGCCTCATACACCTGGGCTTTAGTGACAGGGATGACCTGCACTTTTAATTGGTGTCAGGGCCTCATACACCTGGGCTTTCTTCGAATATCCCATCCGAATAAGTTCATCCAAAGTCCAAAACAAATAAAGATCCCGAGCTGATGAATAAGGCCTTATTGCGAGATTGCATGCCTGAGCTGATATAAATAGGGGCTTGCTGCAAGATTGCATGCCCGAGCTGTAATAATAGGGGCTTACTGCGAGGTTGCATGCCCGAGCTGATCCTCAATCCGAGCTGATGTGGGGCTTACTGCGAGATTGCATGCCCGAGCTCAATATAATAGGGCCTTACTGCTAGATTGCATGCCCGGGCTGGTGATCCTGTCCTGAAATAATAATAAAATAGCACTACGCAAATATATATGTACGAAACTCAAATATCAGTTGGACAGGAAAAACCATAATTAAGGCATAGAGATTAAGCGCCCAAGTTGAGTTTGATTGATGAGGTCTAGCTGATGGCTGAGGTGGCCGAGCTGATGTGGATGAGGCCGAGCTGGCATGGATGAGGCCGAACTGTGCGAGGTTTCCGAGTTGAGGCCGAGCTGGGCCCGAGTTGGCCGAGCTTGGGCCGATGAGGCAAGCTCACTGTAGTGGATGAGGCCGAGCTGATGTGGATGAGGCCGAGCTGGCATGGATGAGGCAGAACTCACTGTTAAGGCCAAGCTGGGGCCGAGGTGGCCGAGCTGAGATGGCTCGACATGAGGTATTGATTTGATCTGTCACTCTTAATCAGCTCCAATCCTGCAACAACAGCTCTTAACGCCCCAAAAACCAAATGCTAAAGCAGCTCCATTCTACAAAAATTGTGGTCGGCCAGGGGGAAGAGGTATCACCAGAGATCTGAGGCCAGATGTATCATCTCGAGAATCATTACACTGGCGTTTCTTCGAGTGCAACCCAAAAACATAGCAACTTTCATACTTTTACCAGGGGTAACACCTGTATCCCCCCTCTTATCAAACCCGTCGCCGCCGCTTACCAAAAGTTTTTTTTTTTTCTCCAGAACTTAGAAAACCCATCTCCCAACAGAGATGCAACCCTCAAACCATCCTTCTCCTTCCCATATCTCAATGTCTTGAGCTCACGTTCCCACAGACGGCACCAATTTGTTGCCTCGGATTTTGGTAGGGTAGACGTGTATTTCATCCGAGCACCAAACAATATACGAAAAGTAAATGAGACCAGATTTTTTACGTGGAAAACCCCAAAATATGGGGAAAAACCACGGGACCTAGTCCGGTATAAATTTCACTATAAACAAGTGTGTGATTTACAGTGTTCTTTACAAGAAATGAGCTAAGAAATGAAAATGGTGAAGGGGGAAGACCTCGGCTGCTGCTTGTTCTTGAGGAGGAAGGAGACATGCTCTCTTTCCCCCCCCCCCCCCCCTCCCCCAAGAAAGAGGTGTTGGCCTTCCCCATGCCCTCCCAACCCTCCTGCCTGCTCTCTCATGGAAAATCCCTCTCTTTGCTTGGTGGGAGTTATCTGGTATTTATATGAGAATAGAGGAGACAACCTGTAACTACCTACCCAAGGTCTACGGGAAACTGTCTGATGCTGAAAGTAGGGGTCAGAGTCCTAGTGCTGGGGATCACAGACAACTTATTGCACTCTTTGTACGATTTCTGCAGCTTTTAAGATATTATTCGTGTACGGAGATATGTTCTGTGGCCGACCTGGGGTGGTCAGAGTGGAGTCTTCCCGAGGCCGAGCTGGAGGTCATCCTCGTGGCCGACCTGGGGTGGCCAGGGTGGAGATCTTCATTAGGGCCGAGCTGGAGGTTATCCTCGCGGCCGACCTGGGGTGGTCAGGGTGGAGATCTTCCCGAGGCCGAGCTTGAGGTCATCCTCGCGGCCGACCTGGGGTGGTCAGGGTGGAGATCTTCCCGAGGCCGAGCTGGAGGTCATCCTCGTGGCCGACCTGGGGTTGGCCATGGTAGAGGTCTTCATTAGGGCCGAGCTGGAGGTTATCCTCGCGGGCGACTTGGGGTGATCAGGGTGGAGATCTTCCCGAGGCCGAGCTTGAGGTCATCCTCGCGGCCGACCTGGGGTTGGCCATGGTAGAGGTCTCGCCCAAGTCAGGTTTTGCACAGTCCATACTTTTACCAGGGTAACACTTTCATTTGGACTCAACGAATCAACAAACATGATGTGAGACGCTAAAACAAAAAAAAACAAAAAAAAGAACATGATGTGAGTCATCAATTGCTTCATTGACTTGTCCTCGTGAATCTTTAAGTGACAAAAATTTATCATTTAATTTTGGAATTTAATTTATTGATATTCCAAAAACTAAAAATAAGATATAATTTGATATTTTTAATTTTTCATTTGTCTATGTTAGATTAATTGTCAAGTATTCAAAAGGAAATCTCAATTGATAAATCAAATTGTCATTTTAAGTAATTAGGATGGCAGTTTGAGTTAATTAACTCTCAAAACCGGAAGTTACTCAAGGAAACCACTTGTAACCGGTTGAAGAGGTAGTCTAATATTTCTTCTATAAATAAGGGCACATGCACAGATTTGGAAGAAGCTCTCGGCTGCTAATTTCAGAATACAAAAAGAAGAAAAAGAGAGTGGGAGAGAAATCAAGAAAGCAATAGGAGATTCAAGAAAGTGTTCATTGGAATTCATAGAAGTGGACAAGATTGTATCTTGAATTTGATATTGCTTTGTATTTCAAACTTTTGGTGATTAATATTAGTGTCTCCCGTGGATGTAGGATAATTCATATCCGAACCACGTATATCAGGTGTCGTTTATTTCTTCCATATGTTACTGATTTGTTTCCTGATTTCTTTACGTATTCTGCTGGTTCTTGAGTGAATGTGCGTAAACTGTTGTGGCTTTAAAGCACATGTGAGTGGGTGTTCTTGATAAGAAGTAAAGAGTGAACTCGAGTCACTGGTACAGATTGATGTGCGTGAGTCTTCAAATAGGCTGTGTAGCTTGCTGTCCATGAGATTCTAATGTCTGTGTGCATGCGTTCAAAGCAGTAGCAAAGTGAAGGATAATTCAGAGTATAGTGCATTAATTGAATACAAGATAGAAGAGTTCTAATGCTAAAGTTCAGATTCTGTTAATCCACAAAACAGAATAGATCAAGATCTGTTTAAGAACAGATTCTTGGACAGTATATTGATTCTTGCATCTGATTTTTGGATCAATTCATAACAAGTGGCGCCGTCCGTGGGAACGATACCACAACAAGAGTTCTTGGCTGATTCTTGATCCAAAAACATGACAACAAAGATAGAGATGGCAAGGTTTGATGGCAAGGGAGATTTCGGATTATGGAGAAGACGCATGTACGCCGTCTTTGTGCAACAAAAGGTGGCTAAGGCTTTGCAAGGGGAAAAGTATCTGCCCTCGTCGCTAACTGATGATCAGAAACAAGAAGTTATGGATTTAGCCTTTAGCACCATAACATTGCACTTAGATGATAAAGTCCTTAGAGAAGTAGCATCCGAGAAATCTGCTGCAGGTCTATGGAATAAGCTCGAACAGCTTTATATGACCAAATCATTGCAAGATCGGATATACTTGAAAGGGAAATTTTTCGGGTACAAAATGACTGAAACAAAATCCGTGAGTCAGAATCTTGATGAGTTCAACACACTAGTTCTTGATCTACAAAACATTGGAGTAGAGCTTGATGATGAAGACAAGGCTATAATTGTGTTAAACTCATTGCCTAAGATCTTCTCAACCTTTGTGGATACGATGAAATATGCGAGGGAATCACTATCGTTCAGCGATGTACTAAATGCACTAAGGTCTAAGGAAACTGAGAACATGAATGAAAAGGATTCAAGAGAAATTGGTGACAACTTATTCATCAAAGTCAAGGCCGACAAGGACACAAAGGGGAGATGTGAGAAGTGTAGTTCTTGTGGCAAACACAAAGGATATTCTAAGCCAAATACAAAGGGAATGAAGTGTTTCTATTGCCACAAAGAAGGGCACTTCAGACGTGATTGTCCAGATCGTAAGCGTGAGCAGGAGACCGCAAGCGAGCCAGGAGAAGCAGGGGCTGTCCTCAATGATTATGATACAGCAGAAGCTCTTTGTGTAGTTGATAAAAGGGAATACCAACATTGGGTGATGGACAGTGGGTGCTCATTCCACATGACACCAAATAGAGCATGGTTCGAGTCCTTTCAATCAATAAAAGATGAATATGTTAGGCTTGGAAACAACCAAACATGTAAAGTTCAAGGGATTGGGTCTGTGAGATTGTGTCTATCTGGTGGGGTGGAGAAAGTGTTACAAGAGGTTCGATATGTGCCCGGACTTAGGAGAAATTTGATTTCTTTGGGATTTCTTGACAAAAGGGGATACTCTTTTAATGCAAAGAATGGAAGCATCACAGTGACAAGAGGCTCCATGATAGTCTTGAAAGGAGAAATCAAACGAGGTCTGTTCATACTTGATGGGAGAACCAAAGTTAAGGTGGAGCCGTTGCATGGTGCATCAGGCTGTGATACGAGACTTGAACAAGAAAGGAAAGGCCAAAAATCGACTACTGGACCACGGTTTAAGTTTCACAAATCACCTCCAGCAAATTCTAGGAAAGTGTGGAGGAGAGTCATAAGATCACCATCGAGTATTGAGCTTGAACATTCAGAAAATGATGCTGAAACTGATGCTTATGTTGATGGTGGTGGTGACCCAGGAAACAATGAACTAAGGTTGAATTCAGAGGTGAAGCATTATGGGAGAATGAGAAATGGATGCAACCTTCGAAAATTGGTCTCCAAAGTAGTTAATCTGGTCACTCCTAGATGTGGGAAGGGGCTGGTTGTCAAACACAGCTCTAGCAGACAGCCTTAGATTAAGGCAGGTGGAGACACTAATAGAAAGTTTTTTGAATATTGACAAGGTGGAGATTTGTTAGATTAATTGTCAAGTATTCAAAAGGAAATCTCAATTGATAAATCAAATTGTCATTTTAAGTAATTAGGATGGCAGTTTGAGTTAATTAACTCTCAAAACCGGAAGTTACTCAAGGAAACCACTTGTAACCGGTTGAAGAGGTAGTCTAATATTTCTTCTATAAATAAGGGCACATGCACAGATTTGGAAGAAGCTCTCGGCTGCTAATTTCAGAATACAAAAAGAAGAAAAAGAGAGTGGGAGAGAAATCAAGAAAGCAATAGGAGATTCAAGAAAGTGTTCATTGGAATTCATAGAAGTGAACAAGATTGTATCTTGAATTTGATATTGCTTTGTATTTCAAACTTTTGGTGATTAATATTAGTGTCTCCCGTGGATGTAGGATAATTCATATCCGAACCACGTATATCAGGTGTCGTTTATTTCTTCCATATGTTACTGATTTGTTTCCTGATTTCTTTACGTATTCTGCTGGTTCTTGAGTGAATGTGCGTAAACTGTTGTGGCTTTAAACCACATGTGAGTGGGTGTTCTTGATAAGAAGTAAAGAGTGAACTCGAGTCACTGGTACAGATTGATGTGCGTGAGTCTTCAAATAGGCTGTGTAGCTTGCTGTCCATGAGATTCTAATGTCTGTGTGCATGCGTTCAAAGCAGTAGCAAAGTGAAGGATAATTCAGAGTATAGTGCATTAATTGAATACAAGATAGAAGAGTTCTAATGCTAAAGTTCAGATTCTGTTAATCCACAAAACAGAATAGATCAAGATCTGTTTAAGAACAGATTCTTGGACAGTATATTGATTCTTGCATCTGATTTTTGGATCAATTCATAACAGTCTAACAATGGAGCTGAGCACATTTCTAGACAGAACATCAAACTTCTATTATTATTTCTTGTGTACATCTCTCTCAGAGAATTGAGATAATGGTCGTAACTTGACATGTCTAGTTAGTGCCAGTTGGCAAACAGATAACCAAGAGTAGAAGGAATTCCGAGCACAGCTATCATATTCTGATACCACATTTTTCGCCGCATTTGTGCTCCTTTGTTCTAGATTTCTCAAGAAATAAACATGTCCCATAGAATATGCATGCAAGTACTTACGTATCGGATTTACAAACATTAATACGCATACCAATATATACATACATATATATATACATATATTATGTATCTTGGTCCTTACAAACACTCGGATAAGTTGCGGATTGATTAAAATAAATTGTTAATCTTGTGTTTGATTTGATTTTTGACCCCAAAAAAGTTAACATCATACATCCCTTTTTTAATCCCTTTGTTAAAATGTGTAGCAAAATTATATATATCCACAATACAACTTTTTTTTTAATTATTGTAAATTTTGAAATTCCCTAAAAAAAAAATTCAAAATATCTTAATTTCAAAAATTTTAAATGTCCTCGTTAATCACTTTACACAAATGAATTATATTTTACTTTGTTCAAAAATATTTATAATTAAAAAATCTAATTTATATTTCAATAATATTTTAATTTCAATTTTACTCAATCAAATTAAATAATGATAATGATGATATTTTAGTCATTACAACAAAAGAATAAAATTAATCCATCATTTTATAATGATATCAAACACCATCTAACTTGTCATACTATATTTTTTTTCTAATCAATCTCATACTTATTCATCCCACACCTCAAATATAGTATACTTTGAAACACAAACGAAAAAGTGGTAAGCAAATATATTTCTCCACATATCTTGTCTATATTCATTCATTATTCTCCAGCATAATACTATTTTGTTGAGAGCTGCTGTATCTGCTTTACCACCACCATATTTTTTGTTTCTTGAAATCGGCTTTTATACGTCCGATAAATGCAATTGAGATCTGCTTTCCAACAGATTCTTTCGCGCATCAAACAAGTATTAGAGGGAAATAACAATCACTAAGAACACAATAGGCTGCATGATTCGGCACTTGGTCAAATGTCAAAGCAAACCATTTATGTTTCTTTGATTTTGACAAAACAAAGAAACATTAATTCCAGCGATAGTGAAAAGAAAATTTTTAAAATTCAAGACGAAGCATAAAGTGCTAAGCTTTTGAGGACTGAACCCTCTAGGATGGAATCGTTGATTATTGAAAAGGTTCACCGTTCACTCATACGTTTGTACATTGACAACTCTTGGATCTGTTAGCATAAATGCCCAGCAAGCCAAACGTTGGCCCGTTGGGCTTTATGAACCATAGCCCAATTTGCTTAACTCATAACCACTATAAATATAACATTGATTCTAGGGTTAAAGAAGAATTCCATTCAATACACAAACTCTCATAGAAATGCCAATATCAAACTAGCACTGATGTTGGTTTGTAGATCTGGTCAGGTTGATTGGACTCGAGGGACTACCGCTATCAGATTCACGTCGGTGAACGGTAATCTCTTTTCGTGCATTTATATTTGTTATTTGCATGTTCAAATATACGAATCAGGCGCGATCGACCGTCCCCGGGTCAGATCTGTTTATTGTATTATTTTCGCTGCGTTTGGATCTGGCGCCGGGGTACGGAAACCCAACAGTGGTATCAGAGCCAGGTTGCACTATGATTCATATATCGATAATTAATTTTATTAGATCGTTTCCACTTTTACTAATCGTATTTGAATTTCAGAAAATTTTTGGAATACGGAAAAACATTGAAATAATTAAAAATTTGTTTTTAATGAAATCGCCGCCGGAGAGCTGCCGCGGCTGCGACCGGAGGATGGGTTGAAAGCAGCGTTTGCGGCGGAGTCTGTTGCCTCCGTGGGTGATGCTGCGAAAACCCGCATCCTCGTCGCGGCTGTGGACGGAGAGCTTCTAGGAGTGGTCGCGATCTCTGTTATTCGAAGCGTTTACAATAGTTGCAGCGTCCATGGAAGACAGAGATGAGGCGGCTGTGATGATTTATGGCGTGATGCGGCAGCGGCTGCAGATGGTCGAATCTGTGCAAGAGCCGCTGCGTGAGGAGCAATGGCGGCGGCCCCATACCCTAACCCTAGCCCTAATTTCCGATTTTAGGGATGATGAACAGTATTTTCGAAATTTAAAAAAAAAATTTATTTATTTATTAAATCCGAATATAGGGTATTTTGGGTTGAAATTGCATTTTTAATTTTGGATCCAAATTGTTTGGAGTCCATAAATTATTTGGGTCATTTTAGATGTTTTATCCGGATATTATTTTGAAATAATAAATCATAATACTTAATTTATTAAAAATGTGATTTTTAATTTATTAAGTGTAAAATGGAGATTTTACAATTAGTTGAAAATTTAATTAATTAAAAATTGAATGAAAATGTTTCATTTAATTTGTTAATTTTGTTTTTGGCTAATATTATGATTTGAGGTAAAATAGTGATTTTACCAAGTAATTGAAATTTAATTAATTAGAAATTAAATAAAATGGTTTTATTTAATTTGTTAATTTTATTTTCAATTAATGATGCGATTAGTGGGAAACGATAGAATAAATTAATTATTGTGCTCTAATTACATGTGATGTGATTAGTTCAATTACATATGATTTAATTGGTTAGTTTAATGTTTAATTACATATGATGTGATTGCATGATGGACGATTACGTGCCTTGACCAATGTGTTTAGGTGAATGCTTAGGTTTTTATTATTTCATTATTATTGTGATTTTGGTTATCAGGCCTGCGAGCCTGCTCTCTCTATTTTCTGATGTATCCCACCCCGGATTTGTATCCCTATTCTCTTGTTTGCACTATTTAAATGTAAAAACTTTAGAATTAGTGGGAGATCGAGATTGAAGATGGAGCATCAAGAATCAAGACATGTATAATGGAATCAAAAATGTAATAGGATTGCATTACATACCTGCATCACCTTAGACAGACTTGTGATCCACGTATGGCTCACGTGGATCAATTAGGAAAAGGCCGTAATCGTCCATATTTATTTTTATTATGCATATGATGTATGATAAATGTTTGTTTGTATGTTTTATTAGTACATATGAATGCATGAATAAAACATAGTTGCATGAATCCGGCAAACAAACAAGTACTTGATGAGATTTTAAAATATTATTAAATCCTCTTTTGAATATGATTCAAAAATTTTAATATCAAACTGTAAAGGGAGCTCAAAGGAGTTTGCTGTTTCCTGTCTTCCATCAACAGTTAAGCCATGAGACGCTACTTGTGTCAGGTGTCTTGTCTCACCCTCGTGGGGGACATCTGGCATGGGAAAGCTGTGTGTTTAACTGCCACTTAATTATGGAAAGGGTTCTGTTAACCTTTAAGATTACTCACC
Source organism: Haberlea rhodopensis (assembly GCA_907163345.1). Taxonomy (NCBI): domain Eukaryota; kingdom Viridiplantae; phylum Streptophyta; class Magnoliopsida; order Lamiales; family Gesneriaceae; genus Haberlea; species Haberlea rhodopensis. Next base: position 17,778 of record CAJQUN010000710.1, on the reverse strand, counting down.
CTCGTGGGGTCTTATTGGCGAACATTACCATCCGTGGGATGGGTTAGTTTGACGTGAGAAGGCATAATTGGCCTGCCCGTAGGGTTATGCCAATCACGAGACGAATATCTTGGGGGTTGCATATGATGCAATTGTGAGCTACCTTTAGTATCATGAGGTCGGCTGGACCCTCGCCCGGGGCTATCATGAGCTAGTTGGACTCCAAGCCCACTAAGAAAATACGATTTTCCGTTCATTTGTCATGAGGGTGATGAATTCGAAAAATTTAATGGGAGCATTCAATAACTAAAGTCCATAGTTTTTGAATTAATTAATAATCAAACGGTTTGCATGTATTTTCTGTTTATTCTCAGTATTGTGATTGCCGTGAATCCGATTGCATCAATTCTCGATACAAACAAAGTAACCGCGCCAAATTATTCTGATTGACTATTAATTTTAAAATAGTGCTTGCTTCTAAAAGATTGCTATATACCTTTGGTGGGAGCCTCCTGTTGAAGTGTCTCCTGGTTCGTCTCATGAAGAGATTGCCACACTTGAGAAGTGATAGGACAAATATCTCTAGACTATGTGCTATATGATAGCATCAATGTCACCAATGAGTGTCAACACAGATATGAGAAATTTGTTCACATTGCTGATATTTTCCAACACCTACAAATGTTGTTTGGTGAACGGACGCGATTACTGAGACTCGCGATTTCAAAAGAGCTATTTTCATTTCACATGCGAGATGGGGCTTCGGTCTCTGAGCTCTGAGCATGGTGTAAGAAAATTATCTCTTGTTGAGAAATTGGAAAATCTGAATGTGACAAATCCTCATTAACTGGCTATAGATTTGATCTTATAGTCAAAATGTTGGAAACTCATGAGTCCTTGATTCAAAAGGAGAAACGTGTTCTTCTTGTCGAATCTTCTACCAATGGTAGGAAGAGTTCAAGGATAAAGAAGAGGAAGGAAAATGGTTCCCAACCTTGAAAGACGAAAAATGATATAGTAGCAACTAAGAAAGGAGAGGCATCTATGTTTTCACTGCTGGTCACTAGCGCAAAATTGTAAGGAATACATATACTAGAAGCGTTCTAGAAATGGTATGTTATATATTAAAATTAAATGTTTCTATTGGTTCTACTTCTTTGGTATATGATGCCAGTTCTACTTCTACTTTTTTGCAAAGAGTTGCATGTGATGTGAAGAAGTAGAGAGCCCTAGGAAGGTGAACCTGCCTGAGGCTAAGCATTGTAGCAATGGCTGTTTGAAACATTTATTTAATATAAAATCTTGAACTGGTTAGGAACTGGTTTGAGCAATTATTTATTTGTTCTAGATTTAATCATGAACATTGTTCCTATTTTGATAGAGAATGATATTCTTTTAAATATGCGAATGTGATTTGCATTATTTTTAAGAATGCATGTTTTATTGAATCTGGTGAACTTATGAATGATTAGTATGATTATATTCAAAGAATATAAAAAGAATGATAACTTAAATCCAACATATATTTAGCATGTGCTGAATGTCCATTGAATTTGATTCATATGGACGTATGTGGAGCACTAAATGTTAGTGCAAGATGATGTTGAGTTATCTTAAAGAGAATGTGATTCTCTCTGAGTAACTCTCTAAAGTTACATATTTGTTGAATATAATTCATACCAATGCAGTGACCAAAACTCCATATACGATATGGATTGAAAAATAATCCAAATTTATATTTTGAGATTGTTCTGCTTATGTGAAGCAGCCAGTGGGAGATGAGTTGGATAGTTGATCCATCTTATGTTGTGTTGTGGAAATTTATATTATCAATTGCAGGCAAAGAGTTTGTTTCGCAAGTGCAATCTTTCTAGAGAAAATGTTTCTATTAGAAAGGATGACAACATAATATAACTTGAAAGGGTTCAAGAACCACAAACCACTAGAAAAGTGAAAACGGTGAAATTAATTGAGTCAATCATAACCTTTGATTTACACGCACGAAGGAGATTTGAAAATGTTTCAAGAACTCCTGATAAATTGAATTTACTCCTAGAAAGTAGTCAAAATGATTTTGACCATGGATGTGATCCTAGAACTTTCAAGGAGACGATGTTGGACATCGTTTTGGGATATTGGCGAGATGTCGTGAAATTTGAAATAGACTCCATGTACTCCAATAAGGTATGGGCCTTAGTAGATCTTCTTTGGGAATTGTTCTCATTAGCTGCATAGATTTACAAGTGAAAGCTTGGAGTGGATGGGAAGGTAGCGACCTTCAAAGCTTAACTGATGTGAAGAGATTATTCTCATAGGCAAAGAGTTGTCTGTGAGAAACTTTTAATCAGTTGTGATGCTATAGTCTATTTGAATTTTATTAGTTATATCTTTATATTATGAATATGAGATATGAGTAATGGATGTGAACACAACATTTCTCAGTGGTGGCATTGAGGTAGAAATGTAGCAGCCAAACGTGTTTACAACTTCTTGGAGTGAGAAAAATGTTTTCAAACTCCAGAGGTCCATTTATGGGCCTAAGAAGGCATCCCGAAGTTTGAACCTCCGTTTGATAACATCATCAAAGTGTTTGGTTTTGTTAAAAATCCGGAAGTGACATGTGTGTGCAAAAGGGTTAGTGGGAGCATGTTACATTTGTGATGCTTTAAGTTGATTATATCATACTCATTATGAATGGTATTTGATTACTCAATTAAAGCATGATCATTTACTAATTTCTCCATGTAAGATTGGGGGAAGCGTCATACGTGTTAAGCGTAAGGATCTATAGGGATAGATCTAAAGGATGCTTGAGATATCTCAATCTACGTACATAAACACTGTGCTAAAAGGGTTTAGCATAGAATAGTCGAAAACGAGTTACTTCATAATATGTCATAGTATTCATCTCTCAAGTCAATATGTTTTAAGATTGATGAGGAGAGAGAAAAGATGACATTGGTACCTTATATTTCTACTTTAATAGCATAATGTATGTTATGTTATGTACTTGGCCTGATGTATGTTCTTAGTGTAATGAGCAAACATCAGACAGATCCCGGTGAAGATCACTGGAAAATTGTGAAAATAATCCTCAAGTGCTTATGAAGAACTTAGGATACGTTCATGATTTTTGGATGCTGTTTTTCAGTCGGATGTAGATGATACCATATCGATGTTCGGATTTGTATTTAAGCTCAATGATGGTGATGTCTCTTGGAAACGTTCCAAGCAAGACATCACTTTGGATTCCACCACTGAAGCTGAATACATTGCAGCATACGATGCAGCAAAGAGGCAGTTTGGATAAGAAATTTCATCCAAGAGTTGGGTGTAATTTCTAGTGCGATTGACACAGTCCCTGGTACTGTGACAACATTTGAGCTATTATGAATAGCCAAGATCTCATCAGTATCCAAACATATATTGAGAAAATATCATCTAATGAGATAGATGGTAGACGCGACATTATTATCGAGAAAATCGCTTCAACAGAAAATATAGTGAATCCACTGACAAAGCATTTACAACGATTGGTGTCTGTCAGACATCTTGGGAAGATGGTCTTAAGACACATGAGTAGTTGGCTTTGAGAAAGTGAAAGATATTGTTGTCATACATGATTAAGTAAATCAATAGTTGATTGATTGTACTTATAATCTTATTATGACAAATCTTTGTTTGAATATTAATATATATGGCACTTCTTCATCTGTTTACCCATGCATCTTGATGTATTGATGAAGTCCTTGAAGTTGCTATAGTCCATAGAATGTGGTTACGCATATGATGGTGACCATGAAATACATTCTCGACTGCGATTTCTAAATGTTCCTGGTCGACGAGCCTTCGAGAATGGGATATCGATATATGCTCGCTAGAGACTGGTATTCATGATGTGTCTAGTGTAGTGCGCCGCGTTTCATCGGCGTTGGCTTGGAGAAGTCAGCACACATGAATAGGTGCTCATTAGGAATGAGTTCACTGAACGACCCTACTCGGAATTCTATAAGTGGTTACCACTTGTCGAGTATAGAATTTCTAGTCATAGTTGTGCACCATTACTCCTCATGACCCGAGGCATCATTGAGGTCTTGACAGATAGCTGTGTACTTTGATTTAATGACTGATCACATGCGGGTCATAAAGTTGTTATTTTGGGTATTCAGTGATGCTGTCAGAGGCCTATGATTGTCGTTGGGGATTCACCACTGGTCTTGATGAACCAGGATGTCCTATGTGTTTTTCTATATATGATTCGAGGAATCTCTGGCCAGAGTGGGTAGTGCTTGTGAAAAAAGAGTTTTTCATATACGCACACAAATGAATCATATAACGTGAAACAAATACATAGTTATTGAAATCATAAAGGGTCTCGATCAACCAATGCTCTTGATTCAATCGGGACATATTGAGTGAAAGGAATGTACTGCACGCTAACTATGACTGACAGGTTCTCGTACGTTGCTAGTCATTTGTATCTAGGTCTTCGTGAAGCACAGATGCTAGGCGCTACCCACGATCGGTAGGTTGTGCTGGAATTATATTTCAGCCATTGTCTATTAAAAGGAGTTTAATTGGCAATGGGGCATTCAGGGTAAGCCCAAGAAGTTGTTTAACTTCTAAAATCACAAAGGTTGTGATCCTACTGCTATGATACACTTGAGCCTCGCCGGGTCACAATCAACCGGCCGCCGATCTATCGATGAGAATTGAGACTTAAATGTTAAGTGCTCAAATTGAGTGATTTAGAAGAGATGAATTTAATTTTTGAATGCTCCTCAATTTAGTGGAGTTTCTATATTTGAAAATGTTTCATTTATAGAAAGTTCTAAAATTAAGTCGTTTGATATATTTATGTCTCATAATTATGTACATGGATAGTACATCAAGTTGTTCAATTAGATTGAGTTACTTGGATTATGAGTTTGTAGTTTTGTGTTGGCTTTTGGGCAAGTGGGAGATTGTTAGCATAAATGCCCAGCAAGCCAAACGTTGGCCCGTTGGGCTTTATGAACCATAGCCCAATTTGCTTAACTCATAACCACTATAAATATAACATTGATTCTAGGGTTAAAGAAGAATTCCATTCAATACACAAACTCTCATAGAAATGCCAATATCAAACTAGCACTGATGTTGGTTTGTAGATCTGGTCAGGTTGATTGGACTCGAGGGACTACCGCTATCAGATTCACGTCGGTGAACGGTAATCTCTTTTCGTGCATTTATATTTGTTATTTGCATGTTCAAATATATGAATCAGGCGCGATCGACCGTCCCCGGGTCAGATCTGTTTATTGTATTATTTCCGCTGCGTTTGGATCTGGCGCCGGGGTACGGAAACCCAACAGGATCAACTATAGAATTGCCATGCTTAATTTTCAATGAGCACAAAACAAGTTGGATGACAGCCAAGCTTAGAAAGAGTAGACAATTAATTTGGAGTGACCTTGAAAGTTTCAACAAAAAATCGTGGTCTTGAAATGGAAAGTTCCATTAATTCAAAAAATTGTTCAAGAGCAGTTTCTATCAACAATCCAGATAAATCTACAGCTGAGTAACCATTGGAGATGGAAAAGCAAAATGTTCTCATCCAACAAACATTCAAGTCCCAAATGTACAAATAAATTTATGAAAAACCAAATGCTCCATCATATGTGGTTCTTGTTGGGTTTCCGTCCCCCGGCGTCTGATCCAACGCAACGAAAATAAAACAGTAAACAGATCTAGACCCTGTGACGGACGATCGCGTCTGATTCATATATATAAACATGCAAATATCAATATAAATTTCACGAAAAGAGATTATCATTAACCGACGCGAATATGATAGCGGTGATACTTGAGTCCAACTTGACCAGATCTTCAAACCCAGCATCGGTGCTAGTGTGATGTCGGCTTTTCTATGAGAAGTGAATTGATTGGAATAATCTTGTGAAACCTAGAGAATGACTGGCATATTTATAGTTGTCTAGTTGGGTTAGAGTTCATTAAGCCCAACATGTCAAATATTGACACATTGGCTTGTAGGGCATAGCTAACAATCTTCTACTTGCTCAAAAGCCAACACAAAACTAAAAACTCATAACCCAAGTAACTCAATCCAATTGAACAACTTAATTTACTACAATGAGACATAAACATATCAAATGTTTTAATTTCAGAACTTTCTATAAATGAAACATTTTCAAATATAGAAACTTCATTAAAGTAAGGAGCTTTCAAAAATTAAATGCATCTCTTCTAAATCACTCAATTTGAGCAATTAACATTTAAGTCTCAATTCTCATCGATAGATTGGTGGCCGGTTGATTATGACCCAGCGAGACTCAAGTGTATCATAGCAGTATGATCACAACATTTGTGATTTTCAGAAGTCAACAACTTCTTTAGGCTTACCCTGAATGCCACATTGTCAATTAAACTTCTTTATTAGACAATGACCGAAATATAATTACAGCAAAACCTACCGATCTTGGGTAGTTCCTAGCATATGCGCTTCACGAAGACCTAATGACTAGCAACGTACGAGAACCTGTCAGTCATAGTTAGCGTGCAGTACATTCATTTCACTCATATGTCCCGATTGAATCTAGGGTATTGGTTGGTCGAGGCCCCTTATGATTTCAATAACTATGTATTTGTTTCACGTTATATGATTCATTGTGTACGTATATGAAAAAAAACTCCTTTCTCACAAACACTACTCACTCTGGCCAGAGATTCCTGGAATCATATACAGAAAAAACACATAGGACATCATGGTTCATCAAGACCAGTGGTGAATCCCCAACGACAATCATAGGCCTCGACATCATCACTGAATACCCAAAATAACAACTTTATGACCCGCATGTAATCAGTCATTAAATCAAAGTACACAGCTATCTGTCAAGACCTCAATGACGCCTCGGGTCATGAGGAGTAATGATGCATAACTATGAGTAGGAATTTTATACTCAACAAATGGTAACCACTTATAAAATTTCGAGTAGGGTCGTTCAGTGAAACCATTCTTAATGAGCACCTATTCATGTGTGCTGACTTCTCCAAGCCAATGCCAATGAAACGCAGCACACTACACTAGACACATCATGAATACCAGTCTCTAACGAGCATACATTGATATCCCATTCTCGAGGCTCATCGACCAGGAACATTTAGAAATCGCAGACGAGAATGTATTGCATGGCCACCATCATATGCGTAACCACATTCTATGGACTATAGCAATCTCAAGGACTTCATCAACGCATCAAGATGTATGGGTAAATAGATGAAGGAGTGACATATATATTAATATTCAAACAAAGATTTGTGATGATAAGATTATAAGTACAATCAATCAACTATTGATTTACTTAATCATATATGACAACAATATCTTTCACTTTCCCAAGCCAGCTACTCATGTGTCTCAAGACCATCTTCTCAAGATGTCTAACATACACCAATCGTTTAAAGACTATGTCAGTGGACCTGCTATATTTTTCTTGTGAATCAACTCTACCGATAATGATGTCACATCTATCATCTTTCTCAATAGATGATATTTTCTCAATATATGTTTGGATTCTGATGAAATATTGGTTATTCGTAATAGCTCAACTGTTGTCACAGTACACAGGGACTGTGTCAACCACACTAGAAGTTACACCCAACTCTTAGATGAAATTTCATATCCAAACTGCCTCTTTGTTGCATTGTATGCTGCAATGTATTCAGCTTCAGTGGTGGAATCCAATGTGATGTCTTGCTTGGAACGTTCCAAAAGACAACACCACCATTAAGCTTAAATACAAATCCGAACATCGATTTGGAATCATCTATATCCGACTAAAAACTAGCATCAACTTAGCTTTCAACTTTTATTTCTACATTTACATATCCAAAAACCATGAACATATCATAAGTTTTTCATAATTACTTGATGATTATTTTCACAGTTTCCCAGTGACCTTCACTGGGATATGTCTGATGTCTGCTCATTACTCTAAAAGCATACTTCACATTAGGCTGAGTATATAACATAGAATACATTACGCTATTAAAAGTTGAAACATAAGGTACCAATGTCATCTTTTCTCCCTCCTCATCAATTTAATGCACATTAACCTCGAGAGATGAACACTATGACAAATTGGGAGGTTACCTTTTTCGACTATTCCATGCCAACCCTTTAGCACAGTGTTTATGTACGTAGATTTAGAGAGCTCAAGCATCCTCATAGATCCATCCCGGTAGATCTTTATGCCAAGCATATGAGATGCTTCTCTCAAATCTTTCATGGAGAAATTAGTAGATAACAATGCTTTAATTGATTGATCCAATACCATTCACAATGAGTATGATATAATCGACTTAAAGCACTACAAATATAACCGCGCTCCCACTAACCTTTTTGCACACACATGTCACTTCCGGTTGTTAACAAACCCCAAACATTTGGATAATGTTATCAACCAGATATTCTTGCTTTGGAACGCCTTCTTAGTCCTATAAATGGACCTCTGAAGTTTGCAAACATTTTGCTCACTCCCAGAAGTTATGAACACCTTTGGCTGCTACATTTCTACCTCAATGTCACCATTAAGAAATGATATGTTCACATCCATCTGTCATATCTCATATTCATAATATAAAGATATAACTAATAAAATCTGGTTGCGCTTATCGTGTATGCCCAAATTAATCTCATTCAATCCTCAAGATCGATAACAATAATGTAATAGTGTGAGTATGGAGCGATCCCACGAGGAGGTGTGAATCTTTGTGTTAATAAAAATCAAAACAATAATAGTAAAATAAAAGTGGGGTTGTGAGTGAATTATTCTAATTAAAGTAAAAGCAAAATTAAACTAATGAAAGCGATTTTTCGTATCGGTCGACTCTACCTTGGATATTATCATCTATTTCATCGATTTACAAAAGACTCAATTTTATTTGAACATTTGTCAATTAGAAATCTAATTCCTCCCGCACCTTATTCCCTAGTCAATTAGCCCAAGCGTTCTAATTTAACTTTCATGAATCAATCAATCTCTTTATGCGCAATCAAGATTAAAATCATGATAGCATTCAAAACTAGTGAGTGATGAACCTAAATAACATAAACACAAGTGGTTTATATAAATTCAGTCAATGGTTCTCCCTAAGAATTTAATAACACCAACAGCATGCAATTATCAATCTCAGTTGCTCGTAAATTCGATTAATCAAACAATTATCAAATTTAGCATTAGATTACATGCAACTTATTAGGTTGTTAATCCAATAAATAAACACAAATCATATCATCAAAATCTGAAAACATTGATACTCAATAAAATTGATAATTAAAAGCGTAAGAATCTCCCCAAGATAAATAAATCAAGGTTTTTTGTCTTTCCCCAACCAATAATTAAAAACTAGCTACACGTGATCTAAGAAAAATGATAACCAAAAACAAAGGAAGAGATACTAATCCGATCGTCACTCCGCCTAGGTCGTCAATCCCGCCTTTGTGTTGATCTCGTAGCGTTCTTCAACAAAATTGAAAGAGAAATTTTAAACTAAGCCTAAATTAATCTACCCTAACTATCTATGTGAGGGCCTGGGTCCTAATCAGAGGTTTAATTAACACTAACGGTTGTTATATTAACGTAAACAGCGGAAGATTTAGTTAAAACTTATAAAAAAGTGACCCTCAAAATTTTTCGCATTTTGTTTCTAAAACATTTCCGAATAGTGAAATATGTATTTCCAATTTTACATCTAACATGATATTCATCGCATAAGCATTACGTATAAATTCTTAGTAAAGTAATACTTAAAAATACAGATACTCAGGGCATACCCCGGTAATTTAAAACATAAGTAAAAATACTAATCAACTACTGGGACTCAAACATGAACCATATACCTGAGCTCGCTCTCAAGGAGCTCTGGTATTTATTGATGCCTCGTCTCGAGCATCCACAGTACGTCCACATGTACCACCTGTCATGCCCATACAACAAAAACATGACAGCCCCCCGCGAAGGGGTCAGAACCCAGTACGAGAAACAGATATATCACAGTGTATGACAAATAACATGCGATTGCATGCCGTGCATGAATGCAAATGCATATGAAGGGTATCAAAATCTCGAATATCCATATCTCAGGAGTCCAAAGGAAGATCATCAATCACTCATCAGTGCTCGAGTAGGATGTGACACGCTCCGCGCTCCGATCTATCTCTCAGTCGAGACCATCGGCGGTCCATCATCCTCGTGTATGGGCGACGTCGGCACGCTCGTCGCTCCGGCATCACTCAGCTCACTCTCTCCTCTCCTGCCGAGCCAACGGCTGCCCATCATCCCCAGACACGCATCACAGATACCAAAGAAAATATATAGGTACGAAGAAACGAATGATATGCTCAACATGACATGCTCAATGTCCATGCGTGTCAATGCATCATGCAATATCATATCTCATGTGATGCACCTCAAATCTCATGTCATCATATATCATGCAGTCAATGTACCATTAATTCACATACTGCAGATCAACTTATCACATAGTCACATAAGGAACAAGTAATGACAAGTAAATCATACCCGGGAACATCACATGTCTTTGCCAGGACATTGTGATAAAACCCGTTTTCTACGTACCCTCGGACCAATGCTATATCTAACGAGTACTCCTCGAATAAATCTCGAGATCTGTTAACCTGATCATAATAGTTCCAAATACAACATAATGTCACATACTAGCTCTTAAATCTTATCAAAATAAAACTCAAACTTAGACCCAAAACCAATTCTCTAAATTTCAGCCTGCGCAACCGTAAGAGATCGGCTCATAACTTGTCCGATACTTAATAAAATCACATGGGTCCAATTTATTTTCAAAGATAACTCAAAAATGACCATTTCATCAGTTCAACTCATCTTCAAATTCGTTCATTTAGCCTAGGTAAAAGGCCAAGAACAATCTGCTGGGAAAAACAGGACAATTCAAAAAATTCCATCCTGACCCATTTTCGTATAAATCGTAATATATTCATATGACGTCCAAATGACTTGAGGCTAGTGGGAAAAGCACGAAAACTCAATGTACTACAGTTCATATTTGAAGTCCGGGAAACTAGTTCGCTCATCTAGAGGTACATGCCAAAACAAAGTATGGCAGTTTAAAAATACTTATACACTCTGTTTTGATAGAGTGAGCAGTTCTAGGAACAAGTGTATATCTTGCACAAATAAACTCTAAATCATGTGAGGCCAGTTTCTAATGCAGATAACTCACGTTTTACAACTTTTATTCAGACACCAAGGTCAAAATCGTAGCACATGTTACCCAGATTTACCAAGAACACACTGCATGTGCAACCCGCCTACATGCATGTTCCAGATTGTGCACCTTGTGGTAAAAAACATCATAACTCATTCATTGTAAGTCCAAATCGTCTCACATTTTAACCACAGGAATATTACTTACTTATCTATGAATTGTTTGAAACTCAACCTCAAATTCGAAACTTAACTAAACCCAAATTCGAAATGACAGATACATGCATGCTGAAATCTGTTGCACACTTTTTGACAGAAAGTTATCTCTACCTTTCTCATGCCAAGATTCATAAAATTCGATCCTTAAACAACCCCAAGGTATATAAAACTAAAGAAAAGTGTTATACCTTCACTCCTCTTGAAGATTTGATGCACAAACCATCAACCTAGCTCAAACCAAGCTTTCACCTCTCCAATTTGTTCCAAATTAGAAAATTCTTGATGGGTTCCTCTTCCCTAGCCTTGTAGCTTCTAAAACCTTAATTGCATGTAACATGCACTAAAGATTTCACAAGAATTTGGTAGGAAAAAGGGCTGCAAATTTTCGAAATAGAAGGTGGGAGAAAGAGGAGAGAAGGAAGAGAATTGATGGGTTGAAGAGAGAGAAGATGATGGTGAAAATGAAACCAAAAATCTGATTTTGTATGTGTAAGGGGGGTGGCTTCCTAAGCCAAAATGTGGGATTTTTAATTCATTTGATGTATTGTGGAATCCATGTGTCAATACATCATTATCTTGCAAGATTATTGGTCCAAAATCATGTATTAAACATGAGTTAAATTAATTAGTGGCATGTGTTCTCCAAGTGCCATGTGATCATGCACACGCTCATGCACTAAAACATGTTCAACTAGTTGGTTGACTCATCATGGTCCGGAACACCTTAATTCAAAGTCTATACTTTTAATTATCCGGGTTTGCTTAATCATTGTTAATCCGGACTAATTAGCATTGGGGCTTACAATCTAATTGATAAAAAGTTCTGATTTTCGAGGTATATAAGGTTGGAGGATGATGGAATAAAGTTAGAATATATGTAGGATGGAAATAAATCTAGTTTTCATAATTTTCAGGACACTCGAGCATTGGGGCGCAGCTTGACGGGCGCTGGGGCGCCTAGCATTCTGCCCCGGAATAATATTTTCATCATTTCATGCACCTAGGCTCATAAGAAATGTCGCCTAGGCGCATACAATTCTGTCTGTTGCACCATAATTTAGTATTTTGGTCATAACTTTCTCATACCAACTCTGAATTCAACGAATTAGCTGTCAACGCGAAGATAACAGAATATACAACTTTTATGTCGACCAAATTCTCAAAATATGTCTCAAACATGAAGAAATTTGAGGAGAAATGAGTGACATATGTCTTGGATTCCGGTTTTTTCCTTTTTTCTTCTACTTTCTTCCTTATTCCATTGTTTAAGCTAGGGGTGGGAATCGGGACGGGTTTTGGGGAATCGGTATATTCGGGTTCGGGTAATCGGGTATCGGGATTACTAAAGTCATACCCGAACCCGAACTCGAATATGTCGGGTACCCGAAATTCGAGTTTCGGGAACCCGAAATCGGGTAACCGAACCTTGAATTTTATTTTTTTTCAATTTTTTTTAAAGAAACGCTCTTTAGATTTAAACCTAAAAAATATTTTTTTTTATTTTTAAAAGGAAATCGGGTTCGGGTACCCGAACCCGAATAATTTTTCTCTCAAACCCCTACCCGAATCTCGTCCCGAACCCGCCACTACCCGATCGGGGAATACCCAATTATCCCGAAAAACCCGATTATCCCGACCCGATCGGAAATACCCGATCGGGTCGGGTCGGGTCGGGACCCGAATTCCCGAACCCGTTTCCCACCCCTAGTTTTAGCTCGATCTCTTCACCTTTTCCAACATCTAACCAAATGTATGATTAGGAACCATAAATATCAAGTTAACCATTAGATCATGCCTAATCATTGATAGTTAAGCACATAAACCGTGTCTATTTCTATACACATCAAATACCATCATACTTAAACTTTACTCGTTCTCGAGTAAATCAGACCAAACTACAATCTTTTTGTTGGCCCATAGCTTTATAATAAACAAACTTGTCCTCACTTTAATGCCTCAATAATTTTAACATGCATAGTTATGAAAGGCGTTGAAAAACTAACAATGAAACAAGTTCAATCCCTAGGCATTTCATACCCAACAAAGCAGCGAACGTGTGTTTGGTCATAAACAAGTGCCAAGTACAAATTATAGATCCGATACATGTAAACCCATAATAGCTCAAGTTGTACACCAACACAAGTATAAGCTCACTTGCACACTCTTCTCCAATATCTTATCCACTTGCAAACACAAATCAAGTAGGTCTTTATTATCTTGTAGCTTGGCCTAGGTATTGACTATGTTGCACGGATACGGATACGCGGATACGTGGATACGCAGATACAGGTACGACTGCACGGGATTTTCAAAATTTGTAGGATACGATACGTCCGGATACGGCAAATTTTATTATTTTATTTATATATATATATTTATATAATTAATAATATTTGTAATAAATCAAGTTTCAAGCATATAATCAACATTAAACACATTAGAAATCAGAATAAAGTTGCAAACTCACCAACTTCACGACAAATGGTAAAATATTAATCCAGAACATCTAAAAATTTCAAGCATATAATCGACATAAACACATTAAAGTGGTTAGGAAATAAAGATTATAATTAAATAATTTAATTTTAATTACAATTTCAACCCTATGTTTTTAAAAAATTTCAAAAATTCCCGTATCCTACCCGTATCGGATACGGTCAACGGCGTATCTTGACCGTATCCGAAACGTATCCGAAATAAAAACTTATTTTTTATCATCGGATACGCCACGTATCGGTGCCGTATCCTCGCGTATCCGTATCCCAGAAGTATCCGATACTTGACCGCAAAATTTTTTGGAGTATCGGTGCAACATAGGGTATTGACTAATGAAAAAAATGATAAGATATATCAAACAAGAGAGTATAATGATATGCACAATATAATCTTTTCTTCTTGCATGATTTTTTTTTCAAAACTTATTCGTTTTGTAAGGTTTACTTCAATTCTTTTCTTCTTTTCTGCATTGGCTCCCCTTGGAGTCATAACTTTCTATATCTTCTCAAGGCATCCCCTTTTCTTTCATGCATATCATTCGTTTGACAATAAAGCTCTCAAATATATGAATCAATGACAACATGTGCATTTGAATGAAATACATCATACTCCCTTCAAAGATATGGACAAAATTCATATTTAGGCTCATTATGGAAGATGATAAGCTAGTCAAATGATGTTGAATGGTGGTCGTTTGTATGTCTAGCTCACAACCATTATTTTACATTAAAGCTCAAAAAGGGACACTATGGTTGATTTTGTTTACATGGTAGGCTTGAAAGGCCCAAGCACATCAAAGATCGCATATATCACTTCCATGTTCTCAAGTAGTCTAAACATATGCCTCAAAGAGCATGTAATTAAGTTTTAGCATGTATTCGAGGCTTCCGAAGACTATCACAAAGTTCACACAACCTTCACTACGCTATGTATATTTCACAAGTCATAACGGTTTCATGCTCAACATATTCAACTACTAAGTTAAAGCATAATTTGCATGAGAGTTCAAAGTTTTTCAAGGTTAGCAATTCACCTATTTTCAAAAGTATGTATGCCATCAATTAGGTATCATGATGGGCTAGTGATTTCAAAGTTCATGTTCATCACTCACTATGAGCTCAAAGTTTTCAATTTTTTTAATTTTTTTTTTTGTTTTAAAATAAGAAACCAATAATACACTATTAATCCATCCCCATACTTAAATATTATATTGTCCCCAATGAAAGGCAAATGTGAGGACCCGTTCCTAATCAAGTGTTTACTATCACACAATGATTTTATTTATTTGTATACATCGGAAGATTATTTAAAAGTCCTGCCAAAAAGTGGTCTAAAAATTTTGGCATGACCTCCACGCACGAGGGACATACCAGAAAAAAAAATGAAAAGCACCAAATCATAACCCAGTGCAGCAAGTAAATACATAATACATAGCATGCATCATAGGCACCCAGCACATAACCGTACTAAAAATATTTACATCATACCACAGCATGCACAATAATTCTCCATCACACATTTCATACTCAAATATTTTACATAATACCATCAGCAGTAAATAAAACACCGAATAATCACAAATACGCAAGACTGGACTTAAATAAACTCAATTTACATAATTATAATACTATCCATGAAACACCCTTATACTTAACTATCCTACGACTGGATAGACAAAAGTAAATAACCTCAGTTAAGACTTC
This sequence comes from Haberlea rhodopensis, assembly GCA_907163345.1. Lineage (NCBI taxonomy): Eukaryota > Viridiplantae > Streptophyta > Magnoliopsida > Lamiales > Gesneriaceae > Haberlea > Haberlea rhodopensis. The sequence goes on along the minus strand of CAJQUN010000710.1, from coordinate 2,117 downwards.
CAGCGAGCATTCCCTCTTCGGGATCCTGGTCACCTGTAATACCTGTCATTGCCCACACACAAAGACAACAACAGCCCCCTAGGGGGTGAGCCAAAGCCCAATATGAAACTATCAAGTAAATACAGCATGCATCTATAAAATGTGATATATGATGTCATGCAATGCAATGCAATGTAATGCATGCATGAAAGGTACAAATCATCTCGGATAGCAAATGTCCGGAAATCCAAGGAATAGCTATCAAATATCCCAAGATACCAAAAGATCGGAGTACAAAGAAATGTATCATCAATCAATATCATGCTCGAGTAGGGCGTCAACACGCTCATCGCTACGACATCTCTCTCAGTTGAGCATCGGTGGTCCATCATCCCTCGTGTCTGGGCGACGTCGGCACACTCATTGCTACGGCATCTCTCATCTCACTCTCTCCACAGATACCAACGAAAAAGATAAGGTTATCAATGAAAGAATCGGTAGAATCAACATGACGTGCTCAATGTCCATGTGTGTCAATGCATCATGCCAATATCATAATCTCATATGATGCAACTTAATATGTCCAATGTGAAAGTCATATATCGATGTACATTTACTGAAAAAGATGTATGTTAACAAAACAGTTATTTTCATACATCGATATATCACCTATGAAAGCTCATAATTCAAGTAAAATCACATAGCCAAGTAATTTCACGTAAGCCACGTAAGTTCAGCAAATCATATATCAGATAATACAGATACATGTCGTGTGTTATCGATCGCAACATACCTTTACTTTCTTTGTTCTAGAAGCTGAAATGTAGTCTTCTTAGTTCGTGAAACTCCCATGCCGCGTATTAATCTATCAAATTCATTCAACACAATTTCATTACTTCTTTATCACTAAGGTTACCTCAACATACATATAAGCTATTCTTTAACTTGAGGCGGCTAATCAGATCTAAACTATGTAAGGTAGAAGTATTCTGATTCTCGTATACTCATTCTTACTATTTCTTCAGTTCTAGAGTTATTAAGATGTCTAACATCATTAAATTCTAATAACACATTTTATTTCATTCATTAATTCACGATTCACAAGCTTTCAAAATTGATAATAGATCCAACAAATGACCTACTTAACTAAACTGGAAACTAACTCCTTGGACAACCTACAAAGTCGACCACAACAAGAATTTAGAACTTTCACCCTCAAACTCATGACAATTGATCATCTTTCCCCTCGTACAGAGTCGTAAGCAAACCAACTCAAGATTTTAGAATTGAAGGCTGGTTGATTCAAACAACAAGCGTGTTCCCAAAACTCAACAAAATCGCACTACAGTAGATAGACGCCAAGAACTGAATTTAAGCGCGACTTCCCTTCTCATGCAAATAAAATCTAAGTCGCTTCAAAGCCAATATTATTCTATAATTCTATATTTCATTACATTTCGAATAAAAATACAATCAGTTCAAAGATATAAACGAGTTATTGTCGTGATTTAGTTAAATAAATCAATTTCCAGCCTTTATGTTCTCTACTCTACTATGTGTAAATAATCCACTTAAAATCATTTACTACTCAAAACATTATTAAACAAACATACAATGCCTGAAATAACATCAACACTCGAATTGAAGGCCAAATTTTCGAACTAAAAACTGGAAATTCGAACTCACCCATCGCGTGAACAGTGACCAGTGGCTGCTGCACGTTTTCCTTTCCGGCGACCCACGGCGGTGAGAGGGGCGGCGACCGGAGGGAAAACGTTGTTCTAGGTGAGTGGAAGGGTTTGCACATCAGAATTCAAACAAATCTAAGGTCAGACAACAAAAGTGGTAGGTGAGACGCATCGGAAGGTGCCCGGACGACGGTTGGCGCACCGATTTTATGGTGAATGGTCGAGGTGCGCGCCGGGAGAGAAAAGTGATGCAGAGTAACGAGATTCAGTGTGTTTTATACATGTTTTAGTGTGTGTTCCGAAAATGCCCAACATTTCATATTAATATTTGTATCCTGACCCAGTTTGTACATCGGATTGTTTTCGATGTTACTGATATATCAAATTTCAGTCTACAATTGGGATTTATATCCACTAATATACTCACAAAATTAAATTCTACAATTTAAT
>CAJQUN010000709.1:0-231956 GCA_907163345.1 Haberlea rhodopensis | reverse complement strand
GTTTATTGCTAATATCATTTTCACTTGACTATTGCTACGCTGTGCTTATACCCAGTACTGTAAGATGAGGGGTGGGGTTAGACATGACCACGGTTCGTGGAACCGTCGGTTGACGGTTCGGAACCGCCGGTTCGACGGTTCATAAGAGCTCGACCCTTAACCTTAACTTCGTAGACGGTTCCGGTTACGGTTCGTGAAACCGCCTGTACGGTTCCGGTTACGGTTATGGTTAACATCGGTTACGGTTACGGTTCGACCCTTATATTTTTAAATTAAAAAAATTAAAATTTATTTTTTTTAAAATAATTAAAAAATTACTATAAAAAAAAACAAAGGAAATGTAAGGGGAGGGGAGGGGAGGGCTTGAACTTTTTAAGTTGCCTACGTATCCTATTAGGTGTGTAGAGGAATCAAAGCCCACGTAGTTCTCTTACTTTTAACCCTTCTTACCTTTGGAAGTGGCGTAGCTCAATCACTTCCGTTACCTGTCCCCGTAGTAGTAGTTCCTTCGGTATCAAATTCATCTTGGTCCGAGCTTGATTCATTCCTTGTTTTCGTTTTGCCGCCCTCGCCCAATCGTCCATTAGTGCTTGTGCCTCTAAAGAATCTTTGACTCATTTTTGATCGTCTACATCCAAAATATTTCCCCTGCGCTAAAAGCTTGTTCCACAGCAACAGTGACACGGGGCAAGCTAACGAGCTTAATCCATCTTGCACACATAAGTTCAAAATATGGCAAATACATCGAATATGGAAAAATAAACCACCAATAGCAGGTTGACAAACACGTTTAAGATCTTCAATACTCAATGTGTTCGAACTAGCATTATCAAATGACACAGAAAAACTTTGAAAGTTAAACCATATTCTTCTAAAATTACACAAATCAGTTGAGAGAATATTTTTTGTGGTGTGTGATTCATTGAAAACTCGATATGCAAGTAACCTTTTTTGAATTGACCATGAATTATCTATCCAATGACAAGTAATACCCATGTACGAATTAGTTTGCCAATGATCACTCCAAATATCAGAGCATATAGAAACTTTATTCGTCAAATTACTAAAAATGTAACTAATTCTTTCTTTGTTGACGAACTAATTTTTAGTAAGTGTTCGTGTGACTGTGGTCCTAGGAACACGTTTAGCAGCAGGTTGTATAGATTAATGACACAAATCTTCAAAACCAAATCTAGATGCAATACTAAAAGAAAGATGTTCTACAGAGATAATTTTGCCACTGATTTCTTAATTGTGCATCAGTGTATTTGAAAAGTGGAGAGTCGGTACCTTCACCCGAGGGAATGAAATCTAGATAGCTGAGTTTGAGAAGAATCATTACCAAACTCCACTGGATGCTTTGTTTCGTTATGACGCTTAAAAGATCCATATCCACCACCACTTTGAAACTTATACGTAGTGGTGCAATATTTGCATTTGGGGCGCATCTCCCCGATGGAAGAGTCACCTTTCAAAATGTTTAGTAAAAATCGATGATTTTAAGTGGAGGTATAGATCTTACCTTTGAATGCGCACTTTCTTGGGTATCATGTGTAGCAAAAGGATCATCGTCGGTGAATTCAATTCAATATCAACATCGGGTTCGACCCTTTCGAGATATGTCACATTGCCTTTGCCTTTGCCTTTGCCTTTACGTGGATCACTAGGACCTTCCATTGAGTAATTCGAAAATAATACAAATGATGTATCGAAAACTTAGAGTTGTGTTAAGATTGATGAAAAATGAAATGGGTGTGGAGGATAATTATAAGCATAAAAAATAACGGTCACTTAATCCTAGCCGTCGATCTATATCGGTCAAATAATCCTAGCCATCGAATTATAAAATAAAAAATAAAAAATTTACCGTCTAACTGCCGGTTCGTAACCGGCGGTTCATCCTGTTGCAACGGTCAGGAGATCCTGACCGTTGATACACAACGGTCTGAAGATCGTGGCCGTTCAAATTTTTTTTAAAAAAAAAATATAATGGTTGGAACAAAAAAAAAAAATGGTGCACGAACTAAAATATAACTTGGTGCACGAAAATAAACACTGGTGCACGAAAATATAACCCTGATGCACTAAAATACAACACTGGTGCACGAAAATACAACACTGGTGCACGAAAAAACAACACTGGTGCACGAAAAATATAACCTTGGTGCACGAAAATATAACTCTGATGCACGAAAATACAACACTGGTGCACGAAGATATAACCTTGGTGCACTAAATATAACACTGATGCATGGAAATACAACACTGGTGCACTAATTTTGTGTAAATTTTCGTGCATCAGCAGCTGATTTTAATTTTCGTGCATCAGTTCACTGATGCACGAAAATACAACACTGGTGCACTAACTTTGTGTAAATTTTCGTGCATCAGTAGCTGATTTTAATTTTCGTGCATCAGTTCACTGATGCACGAAAATACAACACTGGTGCACTAACTTTGTGTAAATTTTCGTGCATCAGTAGTTGATTTTAATTTTCGTGCATCAGTTCACTGATGCACGAAAATACAACACTGGTGCACTAACTTTGTGTAAATTTTCGTGCATCAGTAGCTGATTTTATTTTCGTGCATCAGTTACTGATTTTTCGTGCATCAATTACTGATTTTCAATCTTGTCGTGCACCAGTTACTTTAAAAAATTTAGTGCACCAGTGCAATTTTAATTGATTGAATCTGATTATCTAACGATACTAATTACATATGAAATTGGTATTAAACATATATAATTTTGATACTAATTACAAATGATATTGGTATGACACATTTACAATTATGATACTAATTACATATGAAATTCGTATGAAACATATACAACTTTGGTACTAATTACAAAAGATTTTGATATGAAACATTTACAATTATGATACTAATTACATATGAAATTGGTATGAAAAATATACAACTTTGGTAGTATGAAGCATTTACAATTATGATACTAATTACATATGAAATTGATAATAATTAAAATAGTTTATTAATTAATCAAATATTACATTATTGAGTTTCTATTGTAAGTTATATTGTGATAAATTAAGATATACTTATCTAATTATTATATATATAATGTAAATCAAATAATGAGCATAAAATACTTGTAGAATAACTATAATAGGTATATAATATATTTGTTTTGTAATAATTTGCTTCAAATATTTTATTTTGCAACCACTATTTATAGTTCTTATTAATTTATCCAATATTTTTTGTTATATTTACTTGTTGTATATATATGTTTTTATTATAAAATATTTATTTAAGAGCATAACATATTTTTTTAGATAATTTTTATTTGTCAAAATAAAATAGTTATTGTATTGGACATATAATATATATTATCTTTAGTATATATAATTATATTGTCTAAAATAAAACAATCAAGACAATAGCTTAGTGGTAAGAAGCTGTGAATATATGACAGAGGTCAAGGGTTCGAATCCTCAACAACACAATTTAATTTTAAATAATAATAAATAATTAAAAAAAAAAGAAGGGCGACCGTTAACCGGGTCAACGGTTAACCGGCCCGTTGACCCGGTTACGGTTCCGGGCAGGGCCACGGTTTTAAAAAACCGTGGTCATGTCTAGGTGGGGTCGGGTTTTTCGGGTTCAGGTACCCGTTGTGTATCATTTTATTTTATGTTTATTGCTAGTGAAAGCATTTTTGAAGCAAAACTGAACCCTGTAGTATATCAGCATATGATTTGTTTTTATTATCCTTATTTGATTGTGCACCGTAAATATTACATTGAAGACCAGCCTGCCAATTGTAAGCTTACACTCAGCACTATATGAGCTGAAGGTGAACTCCTCATCAGGCCCAATAAAAAGCCTGTATAACATATATGGGTACCCAAAATTATTTTCGGGTTCCCGACACCAACCTGAAAAGTTAGTCGGGTTCGGTAAAACCAATATCCGATTTTTTTTTAAAAAAAACCCTATCCAATTGGGTAATCGGGTCGGGTAATCGATTCTCGAAAATATTTGTCCACCCCTAGTCAGACGATGATGTGCAACCCATCAAGTGATCATTTAAAAATTTTACCCAAAAAAAAAAAATTAACAAAGATAATAAGAAAACTTTGACATTTAATTATCTTATCTTTTCAATCTGGACTTGCAATCAAAACAATCGGATCACGGATGAAGTCACAATGTCCATAAAATCTGCTGTAGTAAAGAAAATACTTAGACGGGTGAAGGATTGCGGAAAATGTGATGTTATCCCAGATAAAATGTCCTGTGTTATGTCAACAATAGATGAACAATTAATAAGGCTGAGCTAGAAGGTGAATTCAGAATGAGCTTGGAATATATATATACATAAATATACCTATATTTATTCAAGCATTCCTATATATACATAATAAATATGCATATCCAGATCCACCCAAGCCCACCCTTAGTTCCGCCATTGTGAACAATCGATATAGAAAATATTACACATCAATTGCGGCAGCATCAAAATGTTGGGATATATTTTAAAATAAAAGATTATATATAATCTAAAATTACATCATCATTACTTCAGTGATAAAAAATATATAAATAAATAAACAAATCTATTATTATTTTATGTCAAGCAACACATTGAGTAACTCCAGATATATCAGTAAAAGTAAGACTATGCTCGATGAGTGGATCTTGCACTCAAGCTTCCCTTCTGCTTTTACAAGAGTGTTCAATGACAATAATTATATATCCATGTTTCGCAACGAATATTTACTCGACGGTATCTATGTGGTGTTTGTTATTTTATTTTCATTTTATTTTTAAGAGATACAACTGTCTTTTCTTTTTCTAAAACCAAAATTAAATTTTGGATACTCATAAAATCCATAGATTTTAAATATATTTCTTTATATTTTAATTTATTTATTAATTAACCAATATAATAGATTTCAAATTTCTTATTTGAATTATTTATCTGATATACTTTTTCTCAAATGCAAGTACAATTTTTTTAAATAAATATATGAGTTTTTATATTTAAACAGCTAAGCAAGCCAAAGTCCAAGTTCTCGTAATTGAGCTAAGAACCAAACTGTGAAAGTGGTGTGCATTATTTTTCTGATGATTAATGGATTGATGGGTTTTCTCTGCCTTCTCTCTAGCTTTTGCCTTTTTTGTGTTTAGGGTTTCTTCATGTACTTCCTGGTGATGCTTACTTCGTTGGCCATCAATGGCCGTTCCTCATTATTTCTTTTCTGGACTTTCCATCAACTGGAATGAGTTGTGAACCTTTGGGTGGGATTGCCATGGTGTGGGAACTAAGTGGGGGGTGGTGGTCTATGCGGTGGATCTGATGGTGGGTTTGTTCTTGGTGGGCAACTAGGTGGAAGGGCTGGTGGTGGATTTGGTTATGGCGGGGGACTCGGTGCAGGTGGAGGTGGTCTTGGTGGAAGGAGTGAGTTTGTGGTGATGTATGTGGCGGTGGAGGTTTTCGAGGTGGTTTAAGAGATGGTGGGTGTCCATATTTTGGTGTGTTATCCTGCTTGGACCTTTGGTGATGGTTGCGAACGCAACCCCATTGTCGGCATGAGGCTCATTGATCAGCATGCCCGGGATTTGGGCAACTTGAGCATGATTTTGCATATGCTAAGTGCCTAACCAGTGATTAAAGTTCCATCTTTTTGCTACTCTAGTTTTTGTGTTTATTAGTAGTTCTGGTTATATGTGTAATTGGTCATATACAGAGACGAATCTAGGAAATATATCGAGGGATGCAAAGGTTAGTTACATAAAAATTAAACAAAAAAATAACGATAAACATCCAAGTTTATATAGACTATAGAATTATTTCAAGAAAAAAAATTTAGACACAAAATTAAATGGAAAAAACATTTTAATGAAATTGCAATTTAAATAAAAAATTACGAAATAAAAATATATTTTTCTATCAAATTTATGTATATGCATGGACGTCAAGTGATGGTTATTATATTATTGATCAAAGGAATATTAAGAGTGATATTTTATGGAGGGAAAATAATAAAAATAAAACAAAAAGAGAATGCGACCTCCAAGTTTCGAACTTGGGTCAATTGGATTAAAAGGTCATCTAATCACCGTTGGATCACTGGGAAAAAGGTTTGTCAAAGCAATAGTAATTATCTAGGCTGCCCCACTCACACATGTAGATTCCGCCCCTATTCATATGATGTATGTTATTGATCATCTGGTTTGTAACTAGGGAGCTTATCAATTTCGTACGATATCCAATGATATGGCTTTTCGTAAGGATTTTGGATACGAAGACTTGTGTATTTGGCGTCTTTTTATCAGTTTATGATTTTCGTATATCCCTATTTGTACATTCACTTGTATTGAAAGCCATTTTTCTCACTTGTTCGTACTCTGGATTTAGTAGCTTGAAGGGACCGAGTTTGACTACGGTGGTTCATGCCCCATTCAGGCCAAAAGACGTGTGATCTTGCAGTAATTCGCTTTCTTTTTTCACCTGAAAGTCCCGCTTTCGCTGAATGAGGCGCTTATTTTATGTTAGTGTATTGGTTTTATATTTTAGTTTCCTGTAGCTTTTATAGTTACTGATATTTCTGTATTTAGTTGTGATTGTTGGCTAACATTTAGTTAATATAATATATTAGAATTATATACAGAACTATAATATTATTATTTTAGAATATCTTAGTACCTGAATGGCTGAATCTCTCTGAGCTTGTGAAATCCACGAGTCCTCTCTGCCGAATCGACTCATGGCATCTACACCGATTACTGAGGCGGACGCCGACGCTTTTAATTCATTGTCAGTAGAATTCGACACGGCGGAAGCGCTTGAACACGTCCGGAAACTGACGGACGTGGGAGCCATGACGCGTCTCCTTCACCAATACATTGCCTATCAGCGAGCCCTAGATTTAGAACTTGAATCTCTACTTTTTCAGCGCTCCGATTTAGATCTTCAACTCTCGAATCTCCACAAATCGACGGAGGTTTTGGAGATAGTGAAAGCTGACTCTGAGTACATGCTCTCCAACGTCTCCTTCACCTCCGCACTCGCCGATCAGGTGTCCGCCAAAGTCCGCCAGCTCGATCTCGCTCAATCGCGAGTTCAAGACACGCTCTTCAGACTCGATGCCATCGTCGACCGATCCAACTGCCTGGACGGCGTTCATAAATCTCTTCTCGCCGAGGATTTCGAATCAGCAGCATCATTCATCCAGACATTCCTCCAAATTGATGCCAAATTCAAAGACTCCTCAACCGCGGATCAGAGAGAGCAGCTTCTCTCCTACAAGAAGCATTGGAAGGCATCGCCAAGAAGAAGCTTTCTTTCGCAGTGGATCAACGGGATCATCCAACTATTATCCGCTTCATCAAGCTCTACAGGCCTCTCGGTCTCGAGGAGGAAGGCTTGCAGATTTATGTTCAATACTTAAAAAAGGTCATTTCCGTGAGATCAAGAATGGAATTTGAGCAACTGGTGGAACTTATGGAGCAATCTAATAATAATAGCAACGTGAATTCGTTGCTTGTTTGACGAATTTGTTTAAAGACATTGTCTTGGCCATTGAGGAAAATAATGCAATTTTGATGGATTTGTGTGGTGAGGATGGCATTGTTTATGCCATTTGCGAGCTCCAGGAGGAATGTGATTCGCGGGGTTCTATCATTTTGAAGAAGTATATGGAGTATAGAAAAATGGCGAAATTGACATCTGAGATTAATTCATATAAGAACAATTTGCTCTCTGTTGGGGTTGAAGGGCCTGAACCTAGAGATGTTGAGCTGTACCTGGAAGAGATATTGTCATTGACCCAATTGGGTGAAGATTACACAGATTACATGGTGTCAAAAATAAGGAGCTTGACGTCTGTGGATCCGGAGTTAGGACCCCGGGCAACAAAAGCTTTTAGGAGTGGGAATTTCAGTAAAGTAACGCAGGATATTACTGGTTATTATGTGATCTTGGAAGGATTCTTTATGGTGGAGAATGTGAGGAAAGCAATTCAAATCAATGAGCTCGTGCTCGATAGTCTTACTACATCTATGGTGGATGATGTGTTTTATGTGCTGCAGAGTTGTTGCCGGAGGGCTATTTCTACCTCCAATATTAACTCAGTGATTGTCGTGCTGAGCAGTGCTGTGAGTTTACTAGGGGGGGAATATTGTGAGGCGTTGCAGCAAAAGATGAAGGAGCCTAATCTTGGAGCAAAGCTTTTTTTGGGTGGTCTTGGAGTGGAGAAGACAGGGACGGAGATTTCCACTGCCTTGAACAACATGGATGTCAGTAGTGAGTATGCCTTGAAACTTCGCCATGAGATTGAAGAACAATGCACAGAGGTACACACAGACTTGGTGTCCCTTGACACTTACATTTTCTGATTTCTAAGTATCTTTCCAGTCAGTGATAAATGTTGGTTGATATACTCCTTTGACTGTAAATACCATCACTTGCATTTGCATATGTATTTCTGCTGCTAACAATATCTTACAGAATATAATTTGCAGTTGTGAACTTGATTGCCAGAGTAAGAGCAAGTTGAGCAACATTGTATAGGAGTGTGTTAGGGTCTTCAAATTTTGTATATAGTTAGGATTTTTGTTGGTCATGCTGCTTTTAAACATGGACAAAATGTTTCAAACTTGTAGCTAAGGAATAGCTTGTGATTATAAATCTCATAGAAATCTTCGTACTCTATCGTCATTTAAGCTGTATTTAAATTGGCAAGTTGAAAATTGAGAAATTCAAATGCAAGGAAAGATCCTTGAACCCAAACACCACATGAATTTCTCCCGTCCTCACTTGTGGCAGGGTAGTGTCTAAATGACCATGTCCTCTTATTTTGGCTACCCATTTTCGCGATTTCTGTTGGAGATGCATTTTTTTTTTGTTGTTGTTATAACTGAATGTGTTTGCAAACCCTGGTTATGTGCCCAAGTGCTGGTATACCTTCCTAATGTTAAATGACTAGATGCTCTTAAAAGAACATGCATGAATCCTCTTTTCTACAAAATGTTACGTGTGTCTTAAAACATCTAGGATTCTTGTTATATGTTTTCTCCACTATCTAATCCTATTCTTGGAAGCATGTTGAAATGACTGATTTCATTTCCTTGCATCAGGTATTCTCTGCACCTGCAGATAGAGAGAGAGTTAAATCTTGTTTATCTGAATTAAATGAAATGAGCAACAGTTTTAAGCAGACACTTACAGTCGGAATGGAGCAACTTGTGTCCACCGTGACCCCTCGAATTAGGCCAGTTTTAGACAATGTAGCAACAATTAGCTATGAGATTTCTGAAGCAGAATATGCTGACAATGAGGTGAACGATCCCTGGGTTCAAAGGCTTCTCCATGCTGTTGAAACCAATGTGGCATGGCTTCAGCAACTGATGACGACCAACAACTATGATTCATTTGTACACCTTATCATTGACTTCATAGTGAAAAGGCTTGAAGTCATCATGATGCAAAAAAGGTTCAGTCAACTAGGTGGCCTTCAGCTTGATAGAGATACCAGGACACTGGTTAGTCATTTCTCGAGCATGACCCAGAGGACTGTTCGAGACAAATTTTCTCGTCTTACCCAGATGGCTACCATTCTAAACTTGGAAAAGGTCTCTGAGATTTTGGATTTCTGGGGAGAGAACTCAGGGCCCATGACTTGGAGACTAACTCCTGCCGAGGTTAGACGAGTATTGAGTCTAAGAGTGGATTTCAAAGCCGAAGCCGTAGCAGCTCTCAAATTGTAGCCCACCCCCTTAGTTTTCTTTCATTTTTTTTACCTTGTGAAGTTTTAAAGTTTTGAAGTTGTACAAGTATAGCGGTCAAGTTTTCGATCGATGTACTAATCATGAGTTTGTTTAATTTATTTGTCGGAGATACATAAAGAATACATTATGAAATACAGAGTTAGGAGAAGGTTCTCACCTAAAGGCCATGTTTTGCAATTTTCTTCTGCCAATTAGTTTTTATTCATGCACTTATTCTCTTGGGGCATGTGCTAAGTTAAACAAGTATTTTAAACCATTGACCTAGAAAGGAGAAGACAGAAAGACATGCATATTTACCTGATGGTTCCTTTTTCCATTTGCGGAAATTTATATGATCATTAGAGTAGCATTTTATTTCAAAGCTCATACATTGGCATCTCAAGACTAAAAGGCTAGATAGAATTTTTTTCAAAAAGAACATAAGCGGCCATTGCGAGAGACAGGAATATTTTAATAGGGCACATGGGGGTGGGTAGAGGGTCACTGGATTTGGAGGTGGGACTGGAGAGAACGGTTTGGGTGGGAAAAAGATTTTTTTGGGATTTAGTAACTCTTATTGACAGGTATGCTCTGGTTCAAGGAAATGAGGACAAGTGGGAATGACGCTATGATTCAACTACATGCTACTCAGTTAGATAGGCCTACGAGTTTTTTCAACAGGATGAGCTTCAGGAAGGAGATTATAAGTCGCCATATGATATTATTTGGAACACTTTAGCTCCTGATAAGTTAGGGGGTTTTGCCCAGAGTCTGGACCAATTTCAGATTCTTGCGAGCTGTGCCATGAAGAGGAGCAAACAATCCAACACCTACTTTTTTCTTGCCCAAAGTCTTACGCTTTATGGATGAAATGTTATGAGTGATTGGAGCTCAATCTAGTACATAGTTCTGTTCCAGCTGGTCATTTAATTTGACACAGAAGTCTTTGGGGACAGAGAAAGGGATAGAAGGGTTGGATTACTGTCTGGAAGGCAATAGTTTGGACAATTTGGTTGTACCGTAACAGAAGAATTTTCGAAGGGACTCAAGAGTTGGAAGGAGACTTGTTAGATCTTGTTAAATATAGGTCTTTGTTTTGGATTAAAAATATAGGCAATATAAATGTTCATTACGTTCTTTCGGATAGGTTGAGGAAACCTAGGATTTGTTTGCTTTCACTTTAATATGGGGCCTACTATTGTATTTTTTGGAGTACTTTGGTACTCTTTTACATTAATATATATCTACTTTCTGATTAAAAAAAACGGTTAATTTTGTTGGTTTTAAAAAGAGTGGTCTTTCAGGATTGATCGTTATGTGTCACTACCTCCCACCTATCCTACACATTCGATCAAGGTTGTTAGTGTGAAGCTATAGTTAAGGTGCACGGGATAGTGGGTCTGTTTTCAAAAAAAAATAGTTTCCAGGGTTAGAGAGATCTTAAAGCAAAAAGTCAGGTGGTGCATTGTTGGTTCAAATATATCTTGTAATGGGATTTTGAATTTGGATTTCATCAACCATATCCACTAACCATATGACCTAATGTTCGTATGTTCGTAATGTATATGTGTGTCTGTGTGTGTATTAATAATAATAATAAATATAGAATGGACATATTCAGTTTATTTGTAATACAATAAACTATTCCTGGAGAAAATATACATTACACGTTTAATCTTGAGAAAGCTGGCTTCTAGAGTCTGTGATTTTGATCTTCCAGTGACCATCAAGATAGCTTCCATTTTTAGCCATTTCTCTGTACATTCTCATATTAGCCTCCATTTGAGGACTCAACTCACAATGACTCCTAAGTTCAGCTGGCATCTCATCGTAAATTTGCCACCACATCCCATGTGCCGAATCACTACCGAAACGTTGATTTTCAAGTACATCCCAATTACAATCATAATCTCTGTAACACATCCATGGCTTCAGTCCCAAGTAATGCAAAGCATAAACATCATCGGGGATGTCTCGATCCCCATCTAAAACCGCGTTAAAATCCTTGAGAAAATTCAACTTTGTAGGCAACCTATGCCACCACATGAACATTTCATTGAGAAATCCTTGATCCCCTCCATTGTAAGATACTACTCTATGTCTTTGCTTCATTAACGTCTCAAGCATGCAATTGGATGGCTCGATCAACATGAATCCCGAGTTGAAAACATGTCTACTGTTCCCAGAAGCAGATAGTTGAGGATATGTGAAGAACTCATCGGTGTTGCGTAGAACAATGAAGTCGGAATCAATGAAGATTAGCTTGTCATATTCCACAAGTTGCCATATTCTGAGTTTGCTGTAGTTCCATTCATTATATGTTCCTTTTTGTGCGTAAGGGCTATGTAGCCTTTGAATGTGCTTGATTTTCCATCCTGCTGAGTTTAGGTCTTTCAAAGATTTCTTGGAAATGAAATCATCAACTAGGAGGATTAGGTCTTTTGTTGTGTTGGATTTGATGATACTTTGGGCTAAAGTTATTGCACCACAGACATAATCTTCTGATGAATGAATTACACTTACGTATGCTTCTTTGGACTTGTGGGATCCTGTTGAGACATCTGAAATATAGTATAAGATGATCAGTGGCTAGAAGATTAATCTACATCCACAATAAAATTTAAGAGGGTGAACTTATTCAACACTTTGAAGATTAGTTTATTTCGAGAATAAGACTTTTATTCCAACGAGTCAATCGTTATATATTACTTGGTATAGCCTACACGATACCCGCAGAATTACTCATGTAGAGCAAAAATTGTTGGATTTATGGGGCTAACGTCTATTTCATATAAAGACACGCATGTTGTGAGGTATGGAGCTAGTGCATGAATATATAAGAATCATACCCAAAAAACATTACCTGGTTTTAGGTATGGAGGGGAAAGCTGACATGAACCGACTGGCATGAGCACCTTCTGTTGCAACCTTCTCAAATCAGGCTTATAAATCCAAGAATTTTCTTCATGCCACAATAGATCATCACAACTAAAAATCTCCAACAATGGACCACAAGATCCAATAAACACTACAAAAATTTGCCCATTTTTCTTCCTCGCACTTCTAACCAACAAGTTAGCCACAACTAAATTCACTTGCAACCTTAAAACATCCTCGAAAGTTTTACTATGTTTCCCTCCTCCACAAGGAACATTAGCCACAACCAAATCAAAGTCTTTGTATGCTTCGAAATTTGGCATCGGAATCTTTGGGCAGTTTAATGAGTCCCATGGCAAACTTTCATCAATCCATTGAGGAAATAAGTCACTCCATTTTACATTCCTGGAAATTTTTTCGAAATGCACATTGACCATCTTTGCTTCTTGGATCCCATGTATCATGCTTTCACCGAATGATGTATTTGTAATATCAACTAACCCGATTTTCATTCTTTTGTTATCCATTTTTCTTGACACGATTTGGTACCATCTTGGTTTTCTATTACTTGTAGGAAATGTCAGATTCAGGGATTTACTTTGTGGTTGGTCTAAACAATTCTGGTGGATTCTTTCATGGTATAGAACGATTAGAAAGAGGAGGGATAGTGACAATGTGATGAGAGAAAAATTGAAGAACTTTATTCGTGTCATTTGCAGTGTATATTAAACAAGACTTTGAGCTTGTGGTTTAATCTTGTGAGAAAAGGTTTGAAGAATATATTTATGCATGGTATTAACTGGTTTGTGTGTGCTATGTTCATTTGCAAGCCATGTGCAGTGCATGCTAAAGATTTTACTCAATTCCCAAATTTGTTGGTGACGCAAATGGAAAGCATAATTGTCTTCATATGTCAACAAATATTCATAATTATTTAGGGATACAATAATTTAATGTAGGGGATTTTTTTAACTAACACAATTTGCCACGTTTTTTGGGATATTATTTTATAAGATCCTCAAATATAAGTTATTAGGATACTGATAAAATTGTATCGATAAATTATGTTTATACACATAATGACTAATTAAGATTGATAAAGCAGATGCACGTACAAATACCATATTCAAACATTTTTGTTGGTCTTGCGACAATTTTTGTTGCAGCAGTCGATGTTAAAATTGCAAAAAAATACTTATAAATTAGAGTTATATATATATATAAAGAAATTCTTAAGTTATAGGAATATTTTTCCCTAACAAATTGTCTTATGGTTCTAAAGATCTTTTTCTTAGTAAGCTCATACAGTAAAAACCTACTCCTTGTTCCGTCCTAAAGTGATACATTCCCATGTGTATGTACACGCCTGTACGCCTAATGCCAAGAGCCCGAGTGGTCTAGTCGCACTATCACTCTTATCGGGTTTGTCATAAATGACTCTGAATCGATCAGGAACTGGCGGCTCGATAACCAGGTCAACGGTTTGACGGGTTGGAACTGTAACCGACCCATCTATAGGCGGGCCGATTGAGAACCCTCACGGGTTTATTTTAACATTTTTTTTAAAGACGGGCCGGTTGAGGAACCCTCACAGGTTTATTTTATTTTTTATTTTTTAAATTTAAAACATATGTTACGATCTAGATTTGAACTCATTATCTCTAACTTGATTAGTTTCAACCACTAAGTTATAAGAATCTTGTTGATCTACTTAGAGTGTTATAATTTATATATAGCATTATTCGCAACACATTTTAGTTGCATGCACATGATTTTTCTCTAACAACTTATAAAACTACTCGGCATTAGAAGATTTATATGTTTTGCATAGAGAATTTTTCAAAACAGTATATCTTCAGTTTTGGTAATCACATTACCTCTTTTGCATCATTTTAACCTTTTAGGATATTTCCATCATCAAATTTTAAGAGTTGTTAACGCGTTATTTCTTACAAATTCGAGACCAGAGGAAATACTCAACTTTAATTCACAATTCAAAATTTTTTAAGCGCATAAAAATTACAAGTTCAAGATTCATTTCTTGCAAACTTGAAATTTAAACACAAAGCTTAAAATTTGAAACTCGAATTAATCCTTGAGTTTTTATTCTTCAAATGTCTTGGAAACTTTAATTCCAAAAATGGGTCGTTCACATTTTTCTTTGTTTACTTGATGATTTCTAAATTGTTTCTCCAATGAACATATCATCAATACACAAGCATACATATGCTTAGGAGTGTACACATTTATCACACTTGTTGATCTATTTGACAACATTATTTGTCTCATGTCACTTATTTTGACGTTTGTTATGACTTCACTTTAGCATTCATATTTCTAGTTTAGCCAAGTACCCCCACATTTTAAATATTATAGGAAACTCTCTTTTCCTTGAATCACAAGGTTTTCATCATTGCCTAAATGTGGTAAGTGGTTGAATCCTAGAATTGCAACCCCCACAAATTCGGGTAGTAACGAAGTGCACTGGCGTTCAAACTTTGCGTGTTTCAAGTTCTAAGCGTTAGAGTCTTACAAATCCAAGTTCAAGTTTTTATTTCTTGAAAATTTTGGATCTAAGCGTACTTGCTTACAAAAGTTGAAACTTGGATAATATTCTCAAACTCGGTTCATAATTTGCAATTTAAGCGCACTTAGAAAACTTGAATTCAAGATTTTAAATCTTGCAAATTCATGTTATAAGCGTAGCTTAGAAATTCAAAATGAACCAATTTGAGATATTACAACGCCTAATCAAAATTTGTGGTTTGATTTATCACTTATGTTTTAAGCGCACAAAGATTAGAAACTCGAATTCAAGATTTTATAGTCTTGCAGATTCAAGCTTAAGCGTGAAATTCCAATCTACTCACAATTTCCCATAGCAAAACTCATTTGCTAAATTTTATTACATTCTCATTCTTGAAGTGTTTAAACACCCCATTGGCCTCGTTTTTGCTTCATAGCAAAAAGTCACAACAATATCATGCCCAAATATTGATAAAGTAACAAATTACTTTTCTCACATCTCTAGTTTGCACAATCTTTCCATCACAAACATCATTGTGAGTTAACTCTAGAGACGTTACGATTCTTCTAACAAATGAATGGCGATTTTGTTAATTTAGTGCACATATAAGCAATACATTGAACATTACAATTTGTACTGCGAACTATGGTTTAAATGATCCTAACAATCATGCCACAAACCATAAGATTCACTACAAGAAGTACTAACATAAATTTTATTATTTTCAACAAATATCGTCATTACATTTATTTAGAATCACTCCATTCTTGGAGTTTACAACTTTCAAAGATACACAATCTAATTTAAGCAGTAAGCGCTAGATCATCCAAATCAATTGAGAGACGATATTCTTCGGTCACATTTACTTGATCCATAGCCTTCCCGCGATCGTCTTTGTTGCGACAATCCTTCGCAATGTGATTGTGTTTTCCACATTTGTAGCACTTGCCTTTGAACTTCTTCGCCTTTCCAGATTTGGAGGCCATGCCGTCAAACTCCCGCTTTGTTCCGGCGTGCTTTTCCACTAAGTTCACTCGTGCTTCATGTTGGTGCCAATTTTCCTTCCTTTCGGAAATTTTGTTGTCCTCTTCGATTCTCAAGCGAACCACGAGGTCTTCCAAATTCATTTCTTTTTTTTTATGCTTGAGATAATTCTTGAAGTCCTTCCATGACAGAGGCAACTTTTCAATCATGGCGGCCACTTGGAATGAGTCACTTAGAACCATTCCCTGCGCATGAATTTCGTATATGATTACTTGCAAATCTTGCACTTGTGCTATCACAGGCTTTGTATCAACCATTTTGAAATCCATGAATCGTCCAACGATGAATTTCTTCATGCCGGCATCCTCGGATCTATACTTTTTCTCCAAAGATTGCCACAATCCCTTGGCCGTCTTCACCAGACAATACACATTGTATAATGTGTTGTCCAGTCTGTTGAAAATATAATTCTTGCACAGGAAATCGCTTTGATTCCACGCATCAACCGCAGCCCTCTTTTGGTTGTCGGTTTCACTCTCCATAATAGTAGGAGCATCTTCATTGAGGAACCTTGACAACCCAAGATTGTCAAATAAAACAACATCTTTTGTTGTCATCGCTTGAAATCGTTCCCATTGAACTTTTCAGGCCTTTCACCATGATGAACTGAAGCCGTTGTTGCACTCGACGAAGCCATTTGTTGTTAATATTGTCTTAAGACTGTAGTACAAAATTTATGGGTGTGTATCTTAGGAAAGTAGCAAGCAAAAACAACAAATGGTTTTGTATTAGAAATGTCGAGGCGAGATTTGGAAACTTTGTCCTTAAGACAATATTGCCCCGCTACGGTGCTAATTTACTTTGGCAATCTGTCTCCCAAGATACAACGACTATAATTTGTGATATGAGCACTCCAAATCACAAATCCTTTAAACCACAAAGGTCTAAAAACGCTCAACCATAACAATGATGAAGACTCACAAAATTACTCAAAGTTTGATCTTCAAATATGATGTGAATTTCGAAATTTCATTTCAAAACAAGTGGGGTTATGTTGTATATATAGTGAACCAAAAACAAGTCCGAATGGACACCATTTGGAGGCACTATATCGCCAAAACTCGCGCCTTAAACGTGAATGGACATACCATTTCACAAAACAGATACAGTGATCGATCGAGCTACTATTCACGAAGACAACAATTTTCTGGCCCGCTCGATCGATCGAGCATGATAAAAAAAATTTAATTCTTCACTTTTTCCAACAATTGCTACGGTTGTAGGTTGAACCACCCATAGTTTTACTGTCTACCTGTCTGATGTATCCTTTTGTGTGCAAAAGTATGAAGACTGTACTGCTACTCGATGAAATATCTCAACCTGCCTGCTCATTGTCTCTCTAATTATGAACACAACATTTTTTAGTCGAGATACTCCAAAAGTTACAAAAGTAGATCATACATTAAACTGATTTTCCATTCCATGCCATGACTGACTTCATCACTTCTGCTATGTTGACACATTGCTTTGCAGTCTAGAAATGGCGTTTAGGGGTATGATACGTTAATATGGTGTGTATCAGCTGCGTTATTCTTTGCCTTATAGTTATTTACTCCCTAATTACAAAACATCAAATAAGAAATTTTACGAAGCAGTGTCTAAGACATGTTTTATTTGTTGTCAATTTGTTTGCTTTCAAATTAAGAGTCATTATGGATCCCTCGTGATGTACAGGTATGGACGATTCCATTGGTGCATTTATCACCTATTTAACACACAAGCTGCAAAAAAAGGAATGGGATTATGATATTAATATGGTCACATGGTCTGCCGGATTGTTCTATGGCTATGTTACTACAGTGCCTCTACTCTTGTATATAGTCCTCAAATACTTCTCAGCTCCATCTGGTCTTGTCCAGCTGCTTTGTCTCTACGGCTACTCTCTGTCTGTCTTCATTCCTGCTTTGGTAAGCTGAAAATTGCTGTTTCTTTCTCATGGTTTGACCTTCTGTTATCTCTCAATGTTTGATGTTTCTTGCGCATTATGATTTACCTCGTGCAACCAATCTTGCTGTTTTGGAGATAAAATTTCTGAGTTCTTCAAACTATTTGTAATTTCGAAGTATGTAAATTTGTCGTATAGTCTAAATAGTTGAGCAACTCACACTACATGTTTAATGTTTCCCTGTCTGGCCATTTCAATTCATGCTTCATGAGTAGTTGTCAGTAAATCACCAATTCAATGGTTTAGAAGATTCCCAAAGATCCATCTCATCTGGACTGCCTGTAATACTTCTCGTTACTCTTTACAGAATTTCTTGATCTGTAAGAAAATTCAGTCAGCAAAATCATAACCCCATCAAAAGCCCTGAATTTTGAATTTTATTAAAATTTGAAGTGATGTCCTGAGATCAATCGAGTTCTCAATGCTCATTTAATTATCTCAACCTGCCTTTGTTTCATTTTTATTTTTATTTTTTATGTTTGCATGAACTGACATGTTTGTTTAGCACCCTAATTCTTCGTATCTGTTTAATGCAGTGTGTTTATCTATTGTTCCTTATGAAATCTTCAGATGGATTGTGGCTTGTGTAGCAGGTTTCATGTCTTCTACATTTGTTGCTATTAACCTCAAAAACCACATTAAGCCTGCAGGTAAAAGTTGGTTCTTAATTGTAGCTGCTATATTCTTGTTGCAGCTAGTTCTTGCTTTGGTCCTTAAATTCTACTTGTTCAACATCACCATATAACCATGAGCAAGTGGTATCAACGGGTTACTGCTCCGGAGTGATCATGGATTTTTTTGGACCAATATGCATATTCATCGGGTTACACAACCTTTTGAATTCATTCACTGTTATAATTTGCCATTTTTGTAAAAACAATTGAATCTGGAGAGGCATGCTACGTGCATAGAATTTAATCACGTATGTCTTTGGTTGAGGATGTAGATTTGGTAGTATTTCCGGTATGCTTACCGCTCATCATACGTTCTATTTGGACTTTAAATTGCACCATTCAGAGAATGTTGATGCACAAGGGAAAAATCACCTAACTATTTTCTATTTCTTCTTTTTTTGATAACAGTGGAGGGGGATTATGTAAACATATTTTTTTGGGACAATGCCGGACTCGAGTTGTCCCAAAGGGGGACATGAGGCGGAGGCTCACTATTTTCCATTTCAATATCGTTAAAAAGTATTCGCAGTCGAAGCAACGGTATCTAATTGCACACACGGTATATAGAGATAAGGAGTTAGTTTAGAGATTTCGACACTTACCAACTTATAGACAACCAGAAACTTGAGAAGCAGGAGCCAAAAAAAGCCTTTATCCAAACTTATAGATCTTCTGAAACAAAATATGAATTTACTTATCAGTTATAAAGCAAAATTGCAAAATGTAAAGAGGACGTACCAAATCCTAAGCTGCAATATCATACAGAGAAGCAACATTTAAGCGCTTGGTATGTCTTACCTTCATCAGAATTAGAGAAGGAAGATCTGAGAAAAGAAACACAAGACAGGAAAAAAAAAATATTTATTTGCTCGGGATATTTCTTATCCCAGACGAGCTTTACTTGCTCGAGATATTTATTATACGAGATGAACTTTATGTGCTCGGGATATCACCGGAAATTAGTAAGTTTAGTTTTAAATAATATATAATTTATTATTATGTAGAACTCTTGCTATGATTGATGCACCACCAAGAATCGTCCACCAAGAGCAGTAAAAGAATTGGTCGCCACAACAGATTCGTTCATGGAGGGCTAAACTTTATGTTTTATTTACTCATAGATAAAGGCTACTTGACATTTACTATCATTTTGCTTTTCTTTATACGTTTGTTAGTGTGTGAGATCTGTTCAAGGGACGAGTTTGTTAGCATTATGCATCCTAAAAGATTTATGTTCAGAGGAAAAGATAAAAAGAATTGGCATCCTTACTGGATTATTCTTCATTACTGATTTCTGTGTCTTTTCCTGAAATCATACAAACTGCTATATGGCATTGTACTCTAATGGCATCGTTTGATACATTAATAAGGATGAGATAAACATACATCATTCACTTATCATCACATCCATTGTGCCAAACAATACATAATATCACTGTTTGGTATAATGATAAAGATGA
Organism: Haberlea rhodopensis; assembly: GCA_907163345.1. Taxonomy (NCBI): domain Eukaryota; kingdom Viridiplantae; phylum Streptophyta; class Magnoliopsida; order Lamiales; family Gesneriaceae; genus Haberlea; species Haberlea rhodopensis. Next base: position 211,691 of record CAJQUN010000709.1, on the reverse strand, counting down.
TATGAATCATAATTTTTAACTACTCAACATTCACTTATCATATTATATTCATTGTATCAAACAAAAAGGGTCAATGTCACATAAATTTAGTTTTATAAACAAAACATTACTTGTATTGATTTGACATTGTGAAGCTTCGTTGGTGAATGATCTGATTACACGTAGCTTCGGAGCAAACCATTATCATATTGGTCTTGACTTTTGAGAAGCAAATGGATGTGAAAATATTCCCGTTTGTATGGGAACTGTTTCAAATAAATTTCAACTATGAGATGCTTTTCTTATTTCCTTTTTCCCTCGAGGATCGACCTTAATTACTAACAAGTAACAACGAAGTTTAACTTCGATGAAAATAGAATAAGTAAAAGGAAAAACATAATCTACTGAAATTAGGAGTAAAAGAACACATATCTGCATGTACTTATTCGACATTACAAATACAAATCTTACACAGTAGGTGTTGCCTACAAGGTCAGGAAGAACCGGTAAAACTAATTTCCATGCCCCGTCCACCAGTTCCTGCGATCAGACATTGGAACCCACAAGATTCTAACTCTGCAATCACCTTATCAACGACTGATCCTGACAACACTGAGTTACGCGGTCAAGAAAAATTTCGGAGAACTAAACATCGTGACATATTTGATCGGAAAGCATAACATCATCTTCTGCAATGATATAATCAATAAATGAATACACTAGCATGAGATATAATGAGTCACAATATAGCCAATGACGGAGCCAGAGGGGGGTAGGTGGAGGCGATCACTCCACTTTCCTTTTAAATTATCTTATGGGCTTTTACAGTTTTATATAATAAATAAAAATATGATTGAACCCCGAGTCTTAATTTGGCACGCTAGCCTCTGCCACTGGACATGACAGGAGTAAAGGAAAAAACAAGCAGAACAAATGTTGGATACAGGTTGGCAGTAGTGTCAAAACGCAGCCTCCACCACCAGCTCCAGTTAGTTTTGAAGAAAGTTTATATTTTAATGTCCTTCGAAGCACGCCTTCTATAGAAGCATGGCCCCAATGCTCTGGAGTAATCCTTGATTCATTTCCATTAGCTCTTCTAGTTTTTCCTCTTTCTCAGTTATGGCAAGATCATCAGAAACAGGTGTTTGGATGATTGCAGCCAACTCGTTGCTAATGGAATCAACAGCATTAAATACAGCAGTCATAGCATTAGAATGCCTCATTGTCCTTTCTGAGACACCAGCTACCAAAGCCCTTGTATTTCTCCCGACTTTTGTATTTGTTATGAGCATTTTAAGTGGCATATTTGTCTTGATGCATGTCAGCTCACCAGATCTAAATTTGATCATGTTGCCTGATAAATAAAATTCATTAGTCGAGCAGCTGTCAGAGTGTTCACTGGTTAGAGTATTGGTGAGACAAAAATAGAGTAAGCTCTTTGTATGATTAACATAAGGGGGAAATCTAATGTCAACAATATCTTAATGTATGGGAGGTATTTTCAAGCACAATCTACCAATCTTTAAATGAGGTTGGAACTATGAGTTTATGAAGTCCCAACAACAATTCTGTGAGAAGACACCTAATACATCTCAAAATTCACCGGATCTTCCTATTTTCTTTTCTACTTTTGAGAGTGAATATGATGAAGCGAGATGAGAGGGACAAAAGATTGAAAAAAGAGAATGTTGACGTACCATAGGTGCTTACTGTGTTGTCTATCCCAGATGGCTTGCCATGGATTATCTTTTCACCTTCAAAAGCCCATTTATTTACCAGTTCCAGCTCATCCTCTCCAAACATTTGCCAACCCTGATGGCTAAAATCCAATTTTACAGAATCACATAGAGCGAGGAGGGCAGCTGAGAGGGCTACGCAGAAGGCAGCAGATGAACCCAAGCCAGCGCCCAATGGCAATTCAGAAGTGACAACAACTTTAGCAGGCTTACACCTGATAAATCAAAAAAAAAAAAGGAACTAAATTAGATTATTGATTTGTTTGCACTTAGAACAAAACATGAACCATCAAAAAGTTCAAATTACACACCCGTGAATCGAAGTGTACAGCCAAATAAAAGCCGAAACAACCGAAGCTAGTCCAGAATTTTCCTCTGGCATGTTTTGTTCTTCAACTAACATAGCAATTGCTTTTACTGTCTCTAGTGAACATGATGAGGGAGAGGAGTTGACATGACTACCTAGTTCAGGCAGAACTTCTTTTATTTTTCCCACAGGCCAAGAAAATTCCAAGTCCAGATCCTTGAGTTGGAGTTTTAGTGCATCATCATTATCTATTCACAAAAGATATCAATAATTGGAGGTAAAAAAACAAATATTCAAAAAAAATTATAGAATCAAGTATGAAAGTGAGGATGTTGATTTGATGCACTTCAAGTCATGCTCTGCTATTGATAGTACTCTCGTCAGAGCCATAGTGTATTTTCATGAGCTAATTCTTTATTATTGAGTAAAAGGGAACAAAGAAGGGAACAAATGGCTTCCGTCATTAAGGATGATAGGACTACATGAATGAATTAATTTCCATCAAACCGGCCCCATTATTCAAAAGAATTCGCAGTTCAACAAAGATAATATTGGCACCCTTGATTTAGTGGATGGATTGCACATGGAATGGGAATGGGAATGAGAATTGGGATTGAAATTGGAACTAGAATCAAGTGTCAGTTAATTATGCAACTCTTCATCTCACAATCACAATTAAAACTTTGGAAATATAGGCTCAATCATGAAGTGAAATCATACCAATCTATGTGACATTTTCTCTGCAATTTCAACCCTAATAGACTTGAGTACTGGCTTGAGCAGATGGAAGCAATCCTTTGTTTTATGAGACAATTAGGAATATTCATGCTTTAAGTTGATACATGTATGTCCATAGAATGTAGCTTCTAGTTATTTCTCAAGAATTTAGTTAGTGCAGGCTTTCACTTTTACAATTTTTATTTTTCAATTGACGCACCTAGTTAACTCGTTATGGTCAGTCTCAAACCCAAACGAAGGAGAAGGGTTGCCAACAAGCGTACGAGTTGATCATTTTTCCAGTGGTCATAAGAAAGAGTAACCTAATATTATTAGCATACATATCAAAACGCAATGTTTTGTCCGACAACTAACGAGTATTAAATCATGTCCATGCTTGATTTTGCTTGTAAAACGATAAAAAACATGCAAATTGAACTAAGATTCTGAGATTCATGTGAGCCTATTGACGAGTAGTTTAGGTGCGAAATCAGTTTTCCTGCCAAACAGTAAAACATTCTACGTAAATTCTTTAAGGCAAAAACAACGGAAAATTTCTCCAACATTGTTAAAAGGGGATCAATTGAGAACCAGAGGGAGTCTGGAAACGAAGAGACACGTAAGTGTAGAGATCAATGGCGGCAGCGACGGCAGTGGATCCGTGAACCACCGCATGTTCGCCGGCCAATATGATTTTCCCCGGGGCTCTAGCTCTGACCTCCATCGCCTCTTTTATTAACAATCTAAAATTCGATCAATTTTAAACGTTAATTTTGTTGAGTTGACAGCAACGAGGTCAGTGGCTGAGCATTTGATATATTCATCATTTCCCCGTATATTCATGTCGGTATGTTGATTTTAAAATATAACTAAATTTTGAAAATAGATGCTTTAATATAAATAAATAATACAAAATTCGTGCAAAAAATGATTATGTGAATATTTTTATCAACTTTTTTTTTTACGACTAAGAAACCGACAGTAGCTATTTCTAGAATACACATTAGGTAAACCTCTAACACAATAAACCTGCAAACCACGTTAACCAGGTAAACAATACTAAGTAATCCCGATGCAGCTGCCCTAAACCGAAAAAGTGTTGGTAGAGAGAATCAAACTCATTACCTTACAATCCCGAACTCATCATATTTTACCAACTCGGACGCTCCTTGAGTTTAGTAACTATTTTCAAGCATATAGTCGATCAACACAACTAGCTAAAGTTTCATTTTTCTTAAAACAAGTTGTTCAAGGGTAAAGTGCAAAAAAATGCTAAATCATACATTGGGATTTATGGGGAAGAAATTAGTAGAATGAAGATTTTCAAGGAAAAATAAATTTTAGATGTTTTTTAATATATAAGTTTTGAGCATCATACAAAACAGGTTACTTGCACCCGATTTAAGCATAACTTATACAACAACTCAACATTAATAAACATCATCTTTTAAATAAAAAATACATAAACCAACATATCAACAATTTAGATCAATCATATTTAGTTAATTCATAGATGAAACTCACACCAGGTCCATAAAAGCATTTTCCCTGCAAAACCATATTTACGGCAATCTTGCGGTTCAAACGACAATTCCATGTAAACGTTTAAAAGGAGGATAGTGGCCACTAACTAGCTAATGCGTTTTTTCGTTGAACAATCACAAAAAAAAATATATTACAAACTCAAGCAGGCTCACAGGACGAGCTATAAAAGTGTCCTATACATCGGCCCAGCTTATAAGAACACGAAGCAACTCAGGGTGTTTACTATGATATTCAAGAATGTATTTAAGAAATATTACATTGTCTACACCATCTTGATGCAAGATTCTGCCATACTGCAAATTTTGGCCGATCATCATACACAAGCCATGCTGCAGGTTGCTTCTTGTTGTACACTACGATATTTTACACTTCCCGCTTGAGCCCCCCGACCTCTGAAAATGATGTCAGTAACAAAATTCATGAGGGATCAAGTAAAATTCTTTCCCAAGAAATCATCGAGTAAAGGATAACACATTCTAATAAATCATGAGCCAAAATGCCGCTTAATTTTGTACCTTCATCAACCTTGATCTCTAGAAGTTCTTCAATGGGCTGGCGACAGATAGGACACTTGTTTGATTGGAGCCTCAACTCTTTGGCACACTCGCTGCACATACACTGAAAAACCAAAAAGAAATTGAGATTTAACGTAAAACTAGAGAACGCATCTTTTATGGAGTCGGAACTTTACTAAGATCTAAAATAAAAACAGTAATATTTTTTTCCTTGAAGCCCAGATGAGTCCTAACACGGTTAAAATTAGATAGTTTATACAAGAAAGCTCCATCATACAAAAATTAGCGATGTCAACCTTTCATTGCCGTCACAATGGAGCAATTGATAATAGGACTCTGTACTTTTTTGTCTGATAAAAAAACCATCAATTAAAAGTAAAAAACCCTCAGATGCAACCAATCAGAGAGACCATTAGGTGGAACGTTATGAGCCAAGAGCAGCGGCCCACTCGCATAAGGCTTCCACCAAAATGGGCTCGGGATTACACCACTTAAGGCCTGAGCCAATTAAACTTCAAGTCATCCTTTTTAATTGTTTTAATAATGCACGAGTCATGTATTCAGTCTTGTATTTAATTTTAGTATGTTGACTATGTCTAAGTTGGTTATCAGCATTACTTAAATAGTTGAGATTTATCAGGAAGTCAAGCCATTATCATGTAATGGAAGTAGTGGTAATTAATGGTCAGGTCTTGTATATAAACTTTGCTTTCTTAATGAACAAGGGGGAAAAAATTTCAGTCCAACAATTTCTGATATCCTCGTCTCAAAATTCTAAATGAGTGTTGAATTCACACTATCAAAAAGAAATCAAAATCATCCTAACATGGAAACTAAGGTGTTGAAGTGGGTATAAGAACATCTCTCTCTCAAGAAAACTAAACTGCATCAGTTGGTTCATTTCGTTGTTATTCACTAAAGATGAATCTATGGTTTGGTCATTCTTTACTCCAGTAAAAGATCCTGTTTTTACTTCCTTCTTTTAATTCTGGCAAGTAGGCAGCATTTAGAAGACAATATCCATTCTTCTCTGATGTGGGAAAAAATCACGTGGGAAAAAATCACGTGGGAAAAATCTAAACTGGGAGAGAAGAACAATATACAAAAAAGCAGAAATTGATTGGGAATCATAAAGGTAGTTAACAAAAGTATTCCATTCTCCAATCTAAAACCAGTAATATAATTTGTTGTCGACCTTCAAGGCAATAAAAGAGACCGTCTTTTATGACTTGGGGAAGCTCATGTTCAACATAATATCATAATATCACCATATGTTTCGATTAAAATTTTTCAAAATAATGCATATTCAAATAAATATATGGACAAGCTTTTTTCACATTTATTGCCGACAAAAAGTAAAGGAACTGATGAAAACAAAAAATCTAGAAAGCAATCTGTTTCCAGTGACAACCAACAGTTGGCTGTTAGCTTAACTTTTTAAACTAAAGCCAATACTGAGTGATTCAATTAGTTTAGCTAGGAGAAGTTGATTTGTTTGCACTATCATACATCCTCATTTTTGTATACATCATTCCTTTTTAGTTAAAACTTATTATGAATATGTGTTATTTGTTCTCTTAATTAGGCATAGCAACCTGGACAAAGCTTGTATCTTCTATCATTTATACATCAAAAACAGATCAAGAATATATACACTACTAAACTCTCTAGTTTTCATGTAATTGTAGCTATGAACAAATATAAAGGACAAGGTTAGGGTTGTTACCAGATGCCTACAGGGCAAGACGGCTGTGTTCTTGACCTCAGTCATGCAAATGACACATTCTTTTCCCAAGTTCATGTCACTGAAAGTTGTTTCATCTGAATTGCCAATTCCAAATATTTCACGCAACTCATAACGGACACCATCAATCCATAAAATTTGCTTCATCACTTTCACTTGGAAATTTCCATCGTTCTTCTTTTCTAAGACAGCCTGAGATATTTGTGCTTGTCGAAATGCAATTATCAGTTCTTGATTTGAATGTTCATCCTCAGGTGTGATCGATCCACACGACTCTGCTAATACAACAAGTGGATAAACATCCTCGCCCGGAGAAGGTTTAGACAGGTCGTCGGTAGCGAAGAAGCCTAGGTCCACACCAGTTCCTGAAGTCTGGCAAAACTTTTGGCCAAGTCCTTTCTGGAAGGGAATTTTAACAGGTTTAATCTCGGGATACACCGGAGTGAATGAACAGCTGGGGCCTTCCTTCGCAAAATAGAATATAGTGATACTGCATTACAAGAGCAAGGATACTGAGTAGAGAGAACATCATCTATCAGAAATTAGGAAGTATATGCTCGGTTGCATGGAAAACAATTTGTAGCTACACAATTGAAACATGTACGAAAAAAATATCTTGCAAGCAGCAATAAAAATAACAATGCCCTTTTCCTTTTAAGAGGGGAAAAGGAGCAGAGGTTATTGTCAGGCATCCAGAAAAATATTGCTACACCAAATGCTAGCTTGATAGGGGCCGAGGAGGGAGAGGTTGAATATTCTTCTCGTCAGCTTTTCATTTGACAATTACTGTATTGTTCTTGGTTTACCCAAAGTTCAATACCAAAATCATCTCCTATTTTTTTTGTTGGTGATTGTAATTGAGCATTGAATCTCTATGTTCGTTCACCATGATTAAGCACATTTTGTTGTGGTCCTATCAATTAGTCAGACCTGCCAGGTCATTGCCATGGAGAAGAAATAATGACCATTGGATCATAGACTAAATATGAAACTATGAATTATTGGAAAACACGGTATTCAATTGAGAAAAAGGGGATAAAGTTACAAAACATGTTGCAGCAAATTCAGGAAAAGTTCGAAAGAAAGAGGTGATGACTAGCATGACAGATGATATTAATGAAATATGAGCCACAATGGGGAAGCTCATATGAGGGGGTAGGCCAACTTCTTAAAAGAGTACAATCAGAGGGAAAAGTTCGGGGTGGGGGAGGAAACAAACACACCAATAAGTAACCGGACACTTTGAGGTATTATGGGCTCTGGCACCGGAGTTGCTGGAGGACCAATAACTTGGTTACTTATTCTGAATTACGAATTGACCTCAAGTAAGGTCACTCATGGTTCTGCAACGACGATGAGAGCCATGTAATTCTTAAGGGATATAAAGAAGAAATGTTCTAAGGAATTGGGTAGCATCGACAGGGGTGACTGGACCTTTCAACGTGATGGTCTTCCAAATTTGGGCATTGTAATCTGTCATGGATATCCAGTTTGTATAAGAAAAAAATTCTAAAGTGAATACTCAAATCTTAATGAGTACCAAGGTTTTCTAAATGAGGGAAAATTTCTAAGAAAAGATTGTTGTCAATCAAAAAGAGAAGAAGTGATTCTGAAGAATAGAAGCCCTAGCTCCCCAGCAACCAAACCCGATCATAGTTCATCTACATACTCTAGGCTGCTATAGTCAAGAAAATATAATTTACTACCTCCTCATCCCTTTGGAAAACGTCCTTCCAAAAGTATAGTTTCCAAGATACAAAATTATCATCGCTTATGATCACCTCTGAGACTTGACACTAGTGTAAGTTAGGTAAATGAAGGCCTTCCAGGAAAGCCCCACCCCTTCCAAAAACCTAAATCTGCACCGAACCACAATACCATAGATTGTATACACAAAACTGAAATTTCACTATTTACATGTCTTAAAGCCAAGAAGAAAATTTGAATGAATGAATTTTTTTGATGTAACTAAATTAGAGACAGTCATTACTATTTTCTCAAAGTCATTAATCATAAAAAATGTTCCAACAATTTTTTAGTTACAAACAAAAAAACAAGAATTGATCGCATGAAAAGGTTGTTTTGAATTCATATGTTTATTTCACTTAAGAAACTCAAAAATGCTGTTGATTGCTTGCTGTAACTAATAAAGCTACAGTAAAGTGTTCAGAGGAGACAATGGGCACATGATTTAAGATGATTGACTGGCGTAAGAGTCTCACCATTAACGTTGCTATAGTTTTAGTAGTATCTTTTGATGACACATACAACGAAAAAAACATTGACTCCTTTTCCGTAGGCCTTGTCCACATCAAATGGATGTTAAAGAATTTTTATGAGATCTTAGTAATTGACGAATCAAAACAAAATATAGGAGTAATTAGTAATGATGTTTTATAAGGTCTATTAGAGGAGACATCCTTGTGTTATGTTGAATGACAAACTAAAATAAAATGCAAATAACAATTAATGGAGTACAAATAACATTCCTCCTAAACAAAATGTCTTCCCTGAATAGAAACTCGGTGTCCAGAGTTCCAAAATCATTGAGGATAAATTATTTAATAGCAAATGCGACAAACCTCAACTGATTACACATCAAACATGAAGAGTTGTATATAATGGTGCCTGAATTTTCTTGTTCCGAATGCGAAGAATTAGAGATAGATCCAAAATTTGTTCCAACTTTTTAATAAAGTCATAAGCAAAATGAAAGGCATTTTCAATATTGATAGGCAACAGAAGCATATATGTGATAAAATGTCACATCGCGTGATTATAAAATCAGCATACACAAAAACAAAAACAGAAACAGCATAACAGATAAAGTTGAGATACCTTCCATCAACCAAAGCATCAAATGTGAAGGAAACCAAATGGCAATCTTCGTTCTGAACATCCAATTGAATCCTTATGGTGTCCTTATGAACATTCACATCATTCTTAATCTTTTTGGCACTTTGATGATCAACGTACGGAACAGGAGGAGGAGTCGGCGGCGGAAGATGGGGCAGCGATTGGCCCCACCCGTTGATCTGAGGTATATAATAGGGACGGTAGTTTGAGTACTGACCAGTGGGTCTGGGGTAGTAATTTGAGAAGTTGTAACTGTAATTGTTGTAGCTGAACGGGGGGAGAGGAGGCGGTGACGGCGTAGGAGGAGGAGGGTGGTACGAAGGGTATGGATGTTGCACCGGTGGTGGTGGGAATGTAGGACGGGGGGCGTTGGCCGCAAAAGCGTAGCTTGGCGGTTGGATGGATTGAGATGGTCGCGGAGGCGGCGGAGGAGTTGGCGGGGGATCAGTATAACTTAGGGGTGATGTGAATTGCGGAGGTGGTAGTGGTGGTGGAGTGTTGGTAGGGAAATAAGTTTCTGATGGAGAGAAGGACGAAGGGAGTGGTTGGTGTTGGTGGCGGCGATGCCTTTTACTCCACGTTACGCCCATAATCGGCGGCGGTGGCCGATTGGGAGATGGTTGAAAGAAGCTTCGTTGCTCTGTGATTCAGACAGACAAATAAGAAAGTAGGACGGGTTTCGCTTTACCAAAAGTAAAACCCATAGTTCAGAAAAATATAACTATAGTGGTTATATAATATTGATTTGAACAATCTCATTTTGTGTATTTGGTTATTTTAATCATATTCTATGTAAGAAAGATTCCATTAATTTATATAGTGCTTAGATCTATTTATTTATTGAGATCATTTTTAAATTTATTGGGTGAGAATATTCTCAATAAATGGATGGATCTGTTATATAAGGTAGCCAAAACCTAATCTAAGACACACATGATTAAGCAACGGTTTGTTTGATGATGCCCTTAAGGATAGTGCCCTTAAGAAAAAAAAGATTTCACGTGGATGGTGGATGATGCCCAGGTAGCTCATTCCACCGTACAAGTTGTATATAGGATTGGTATGATTTCTACTTCTCAAAGTCAAATAATCTTGACATTGGCGGTGTAACAAATAATAACAAAATAGGTCCAAAGCGCCGAACATGCGCAGGAACTACATATGTTGGATCCACCTGTTGAACATATGTGGACAAAAACTATAGCAAGAAAGCTGCTTATTGGGTTTTTTCTGATTTGTGATTTAGGCCTTGGTTATTCCAACACGTAACGAGGGGTTGTATCAAAGATTAGACTTGACAGAAAAAATTAAAAAAAAAAGATCTAATAGTTATGTATAAAGAGGATTTTTTGCAACAAAACTAATGTGGTTTTCTAAATAGACAGTTTACTATTATGATTTTTAAAATAAATTGTTTATCTTCTATTGTTTGTGAATATGTGTGAAATACCCCCTTCATCTATTTCTAAACACATGTGTTGTAAACTGCCTATTTACAAAACACATGGGTAAAACGTCTATTAACGATATGTTATGAAGATAAAGTGATTATTAACGATACCATGATGGACCGGTTCGAGAAGAACGTAACTTATAGAGTTAGTGAGTAAAAGAGTATGGAGGAGTTGTATTGTTTCACAGACAAAGAACAAAACACTCCATTAGCATAAACAAGGGAGAATTGTGTCGCTTAATGCTTATAAGTAGGGATGTATAAAAAAAAAAAAACAATCCACCCCACCCTGTATTCACCCACATGTATTCGCATGTTTTAACTTTCGAAAAAAAATGCTGCAATTGAAAAATTAAGCAACCCGTATTGGTGTGGGCAGATGGTGGATTGTCAGTTGACGAGGTATTATTTCCTGACCACTAAAGGTTGCATATCTACCGGCCTACCCACCCAATCCGCCCACATATTTATATATTAAAAATCTCTTTAATTATAAAATTATTTTAGGTTTTGAAATTTTAAATTGTGATTTCTCAAAGCATCAATATTTCAGTTTGCTAATTTCTTGTATATTATTTATTGTAAACTTTTAATTTTTAAATATAATTTATTTTGCAAATTAAAAAAAAATTGTTGATTTATTGAGAAACAGTAGTTTCAAGTTATTTCATATGAATCTCGTAATAACAAGAAATAGTTTTTTATTTATTTTAGGAACTTCATCTTGTAGTAAGAATAATTTTATTTCTATTTTTTGGACTTATGAATTATATTTATCTTTTGTACAAGTAAATATTTAAAGTTATAGATATCCCAATTTGATGGTGGAAGATTGATATTTTAATTTATTATATTTTTGTTTTGTATTGTGAGATAGCATTTTCAGTTTCAGTTTTAATGCAATGATTTAGAGTATATATAATTTCTAGGATGATGGTTATATAACGAACGTAAGTTATAGAGTTACTGAGTAAAAGAGTATGGAGGAGTTGTATCGTTTCACGGACAAAGAACAAAACACTCCATTAACATAAACAAGGGAAAAATGTGTTGCTTAATGCTTATAAATAGGGATGTACAAAAAAATCACACAACAACCCATCCCATATTCATCCACCTGTATTCACCTGTTTTAACTTTAGAAAAAAACTGATGCAATTGAAAAATTAAGCAACCCGCATTGGTGTGGGCAGATGGTGGATTGTCAATTGACGAGGTATCATTTCCTGACTACTAAAGGTTGTTTCAAGTTATTTCATATGAATGATAACAAGGAATAGTTTTTTATTTTAGGAACTTATCTTGTAGTAAGAATAATTTTTTTTATTTTTTGGACTTATGAATTATCGTTGTTTTTTGTTCAAGTAAATGTTTAAAGTTATTGATAACCCAATTTTATGATTGAAGATTTCATATTTTAATTTATTATATTTTTGTTTTGTATTGTGAGATAACATTTTCAGTTTCATTTTTAGTACAATGATTTAGATATATATAGTTTTTAGGATTGTGATATAATTAATTTAACTATCGTGTTAACTATATTTTATTTTTATTTGCCAAGGATATGATTTGTTCATATCCTTGGCAAATTTTATCGTGTTTATTTTTTGTTCACGTGATTTTAAATTTTTATTGTTTTATATTGTTCTATCATTTTTTTTAGTTTTAGTTTTGTTTTATTATCATCGATAATAATTACCTTAGTTTAAAAGAACTTATAAAATGCATTAATTGTAATTGATTTCTATTTGACCGGCTAATCGCCCGCACTTGCATCCGCACCCCACCAGCACCATCTCGAACTACGTTATTTTGTATATTTTATGCAGTTACGGTTTGACAATTTAACAACCATATACAGTGGATTGAATGATTTTTTTTATGCTTATCTACCCAAATCCACATCCATACATCTCTACTTGTTTGTTGTTTATGCAAAAGGCGCATGGTGCTAACAAACATTTACGATTTGACTTATTTTATTGTGCTCTACAAAATTAAAAGTCATGATTCCTTGTGCTTCTGAACATTGTTCGACCCATGTAACTGTCATGAATTCGTCGTTTAAATATAGTATTTTACAATATATTAAATACAAAAAAACGTAGTTTGGTAATGAAATTGAAGTTCTTTTTGTGAAACATTATGCATTTGAATTATTGAGACATTTAATACAACACATTAAATGTTTTTAGTAAATTAAAGACATATAACAGTTTTTAGTTTTTGTCAATATATATATAAAGACAAACTTTAAATATTTTTGTATTAAAACTATATAAATCCTGTATAAGATTATATCATAAATTCATGTTTATAATTGTATAGATTACAAGTAATAGTTTATACAGCACAAAATATTTAGTACTCTGTGAAAACTCCTAAAAATATGTAACTGTTATATAAAATCAATGCTCTTTTAAATTTTGTATTTTTTTAAAATTAGATGTAAAACCCTATGTAAATGGATTTGTTCTTAGCTACCTCATGGGGTAGTGTCCAATGAGATAGATCCAACCATACCTCATGAGGTAGTGTCCAATGAGATAGATCCAACCATCCAATATGAGGTATATCTCAATGAGAATATACCTCATATTTGATGATTGGATCTATCAAAGGGATAACCAAATGTGATTAACTTTTTTTTTTCGAAACGGAAAATACATTAGATTAATAATAAGAACAACACAAATTCGAGCCAAATACAATAGACACGACTAAACAAACAAAATAAAACAACAAATTCATATGCCAACATTGGGACATGGCAAAGATACATCGAGTAAGAGGTTGACAATAATGTGTAATGGTATAGATGATCACTACGGAAGCATAAGAACCAAATTAAGTCCCTTCAAACCATTCAGCCCAGAGTGTGGTCGAACAAAAGAACTATCTGCCAAGAAAGTAGCAGGTACAAATACGGATAGACGAGATACGAAAACTGATAAGAAGACTGTGGGGTCCTCGTTACTTAATCCATTATGTATTCGATTAACATACATCTGTGAGTCTGAATTAAGTAATAACAGACACCTGATTAAGAGTATCTTACTAGTTAAGTTGTTACAGGGTTTCAACTACACATCAAATGCATAAACAACAACCTATTACAAGATAACTCCTAAGCCGTGGTTCAGCTCGCAGCAGAAAATGACTCACATCCCGTCTCCCCACGTTTATGAGTCCCTACAGAAACATTCACACAACGTGAGTATAGATAACAAATATCTCAGTGCGATATCAAAACACAATATTAATATCAATGATAAAGCACAATAAAGCATCTAATGTGAATGTTCTGTGTCATGCATCAACAAATGCATCATGTCATGACATATCTCAACAATCACCCTATTATCACGAGCCCCATATGATATGCCTATTCAGCTCAATATGTCAGTGGAACTACATCACATCTTCATATTAGCAGCACATATCATAGTACCATACTCATCTGTGATAATAGCCAGAGCATATACCCAAATCAGGCGTATATATCTCTCAATCCAAAGCATATGTAGTATATCTATCGTGGCAACGATCCCAGCCAAAGCATATACCACACCAGGCATATCTATCAAGGCACTGATCTTACCAAAGCATATACACATATCTATCAAGGCATCCATCCCAATCATATGAAATCCATGTATGCACATGCATATGATACTACCAATCATATGACACAAAGATAATATAAATCATATGATACCAAAACCATAACATCATCATCACATCATCTCTATACTCCGTACGTCAACACGTACCTGTACTGCGACACAAACGAGGTAAATTAGGTGTCACTGACTAAGTGCCTCGTTGTCCCGTCCCCTGGGATGATGCTACAACAATGCCAACAATATATCATGTTATCATAGGCATTAAAATCGAATTCTACAAAAATATAACATTTTTCAACATTCTGCCATCACCGATCGATCGCCCCAGATTCTCGATCGATCGCCGAACAAAAGCACCGATCGATCGAACAAAAGCACCGATCGATCGCCACATGCACCGATCGATCGCCTCAAAATCACCGATCGATCGCCTCATGCTCAAACCGCCTTAAAATGTTTCTGTCAGCGTCGATCGATCGGAAATCCTTACCGATCGATCGCTGCGCTTCGAACATGTCAAACCATGGCGATTTCAAGCATATCTTCATGGTATTTCTTGCACAATTCATTTCCTATCATTTAACCACATTTCATGCAATCCCTAGGATCATATAAACATGTTTCTAACATTATAGCATCAAATTCTTGGCCTAGAAACAAGTTATGATTCTAAGCATAAACATTTGGTATTCACATTCACATACTTCAACACCAACTACACAATTCAAGTGAAAAAACATAAATTCCTTACCAAGATGGTACAATTTCACTTCACACAACTTCCTAGCTCAATTCACAAGTGAATCCCAAGCTCAAACCAACAATAACTTGAAAGAGATGGAGAGGAGCTTGTGTAGTGTTTTAGTAGGTGTAAAATGAGAACTATGTGATTCTCCTCCCTAAATCACCTTTAGGTCATTAGTTCCCTAAATCATTTGTTATCATATCATTTGGAGTTAATGACATGTTAAGTAACATGTACTTAAGATGAAATCCAAATTCAAATGAAACTCCAATTCAAATTCAATTCACATGCATATTCAAATGCCTACTAATTCATGTTACTTGATATGTTATTAAATCATTGTACACCATGTTTCATTCCCTGCCCTTGCCATATATCATTTCAGACATGTATTAATTCATTCTTGGTTCCACCCGAACCCCCATTATCATACTGCCAAGTGATATTATTACACCAGAATCATATCACACGTGTATAAAACAAATCGAGGCATTACAATTGTTGCGCCTTAAAACGCTACAACTCTCATTCCTCTATTTTAAATAAAATTATCGTTTTTGTTTTGATGATTACAAAACCTATACATTTTGTACTAATGGTTTTTATTGAGTATGCAGCATAAATTATGATCAATTTGAAGATTGTAATAGTATTGAAATGCCAAAGAAAATTTGTCTTTTGGAAGACACGGATCGCCCCAGGCGATGAGTGCCATCGCCCCAGGCGATGGGTGCCAGGCGAGGATCGCCACGCTCATCGACCCAGGCGATGGCCAGGCGAGCATGCAAGGAAGATCGCCCCAGGCGATGGTGACCAACGCCTGAGGCGATGGCAGCCACAGGGACTTCGCTCCCGCACATCGACTGAAGCGATGCCGAGGGTGGCGCGGGCATGCGCGCAGGGGAGTTCGCCCGAGGCGATGTCACGAACGCCTGAGGCGATGGGCTGGAACGCCTGAGGCGATGTGGACTTCGCCCGAGGCGATGCATGATTTCAGGCTGCTGAAGCTACGGCATTGGGATTTGACTTGGATCGCCTGAGGCGATTCAGCGATCTCCTGAGGCGATCCGTGATTTTTGCTGACCGTTGGGGCGCGGCGATGGTGATCGCCCGAGGCGATGTCCGAGGCGATCTTGGAGTGATTCAAGCCTTATTTGAAGCAACGGCTAGTAGGAGCCTTGGAGGCCTTCTACACTATAAATATGGGTGTTTTGGATCATTTTGAAGTCAAGAAACAAGAGTATAAACTACAAGAAAGTTGTGTGCAATCAAAATCATTCTAGCATTGCAAACTTCATACATTTATATTGTATTGGAGTTTGTAATTTACTTCTTGTGTGTGATCTTTTGATTCTTTTTGTTGGTACACCGTGAAGGTGTGATTTGATTATTGTAAAGGTCTTCCAACACCGACGCAAGTTGGAAAATTGTTTAAGTCGCCAATAAGTGAAGTTGGTGCAAGATTGTGGCTATCCTTGGAGCCCTTAAGGCCAAGAAGAAGTTGTTCTAGTGGATCCTCGGTTGGACGTTTTCTAGCCGGGAAGAGGAGACGTAGGCGATTCATCGCCGAACTTCTATAACAAATTCTCATCTTCTTTATTGCTTTATTTATATTACGCTTTTACATTTTTTATTATATTGTTTATTGTTCGATTGACAACTAGTCTTCCGCAACGCAAACTCAATTTTTTGCAAATTCATTTTAAAAGGCTAAAGTAGCCAATGAACCTCATTCACCCCCCCTCTTAGGTTCCAACAAGTGGTATCAGAGCCATTTGATTTTTGTTTTAAATCAAAATTTTTATATGGCTAATCTAGCAAATGAGTTTGCTCAAGGTCAATCGACAAATCGCCCTCCGCTTTTCACGGGTGATAACTACGGGTATTGGAAGAATAGAATTTCTCTATACATCCAATCCGTAGATTATGATCTATGGAAAATCATAGTGAAAGGTCCACATGTTCCTTTAAAGGAAGTTGGGGGAATTAGTGTTCCCAAAGAAATGGACGATTTCACTAGAGCGGATATGATATTAATTTCACAAAATGCTAAAGCGATTAATATTTTGCATTGTGCCTTAGATATGAAGGAGTACAACCGGATCTCGATGTGCTCAACCGCAAAGGAAATTTGGGACAAATTGCAAATTTGTCATGAGGGCACTAATCAAGTGAAGGAGACCAAGATTGATCTATTGCAACTCAAGTATGAAACTTTTGAGATGGAGTCCGGAGAAAACATTGATTCAATGTTTAGAAGGCTCACTCAAATCATCAATGAGCTTGCCCAACTTGGAGAGAAGTATCCTCCAAAACAAATATGGAGAAGAGCACTTAGAGCCCTACCACAAGAATGGGATGCCAAGAGGACGGCCATCATTGAATCCAACAAAGGAGATAGTGCATCATATGATATTGATGAACTTCATGGCACCTTGGTTACCCATGAGCTTGAGATGTCAACCCGGAAGGAAATGAAGAAGGATGAAGAAAAAGCAAAAGGCACGGGGATTGCCTTGGTTGGAAAGAAAGCACAATCCGATGACGAAGATGATGATGAAATGGCATTGTTCACTAGGAAGTTCAAGAAGTTCTACCGGAAATACAACAAGCCAAAGACCTCCGAATCCAACAAGAATTCTACCAAACGAGAGGTAACTTGTTATAATTGTCAACAAAATGGTCATTATGCTAATGAATGTCCAAGTAGAAAGAAGGCGGATAAGGGAAAGAAGAAAGCTTTAATGGCCACATGGAGTGATAGTGACTCCGATGAAGAAGTAGCAAACCTTTGTCTAATGGCTCTTGAAGATGAAGATGAAGATGATGAGGTACCATCTTATGATGAATTATTAGATGCCTATAATGAAATTATTGATGTTGAATTATTTTATGTTAATACCAAGGATCAAATTGCCGATATTTTTACAAAACCACTAGACGAAAACACTTTTATTTTTCTTCGTGGTGAATTGGGTATGATTGAACTTTGAGCATGTTTGCATACCTTAACAAATGATATCATATTTAGGGGGAGCTACTCTACTTCATCATTTGCATAGAGCAATTGTGAAATTCATTTACATAAATTAATTATGTTTAATGAATTTTATAGCTCAACATTTAATTTCAAAAGTGCATATTGAAATCACCTTTAAAAATCACAAATTGTGAATTATTGTGTTTTTGAGATTATGTGATTAATTTTTGTTGTTAGATGGTTTAATGTTAGTTAGAATTATCAAAAATAATTTTTTGGTCCAAAAATTGACTCAAAATATGGCCAAACCATCGCCTCAGCATTCTGTGCGCAGTGCCTCGTCCGTGGCTCGCATCGCCCCAAACGATCGCAAGCATCGCCTCGGGCGTGGCTCGCATCGCCTCAAACGATCGCAAGCATCGCCTCAGGCGTTCTCGATCGCCTCAGGCGTTCTCCCGATCGCCTCGGGCGATCTCGATTTTTAAAGACAGAAGGCTACGGCTTTTGCTCATTTTTTCAGCAACTTTTCGTGTTTTTCACCCATAATTCGAGATTTCTTCATCATTGTTATAATCGATCATCCTAAGCCTTTCCAAACCATCAATTTCACTTTCCAAACAACAAATCTTCCAATTGGATTTTTGCAAACCCTAACCCCATTTTTCATAAAAATCGAAAATTTACCTCAATTCTCTCAAATCTCTTGCAAAATGTCGCGAAGCAACCGAGAAGAAGGAGAATCAAGCCGGAGGAGACGCTCTAATCGATCCAATAGGAATTATACGGGTCCTCCACTTGATGGTAAGCCTATTCCGGAAGATTATCTTACTCGCAAATTAATTCCGGGTTATGTCTTTGATTTCGATTTCCTTAGAACTTCCCAGCTCCCTATTCTTGATTGGATTCAATTCCAACAATGGGAAATTTTTTTCAAACCCCCTAGAAAGAACGATTTTTTGTATCCATCCATGATTCATTCTTTCTATGCCAATCTTGAATTGTTTGAGGGTGATGGTGAATTAACTATCAAAACCATCGTTTGTAATCGCCCAATTGAATTCAATAGCACTGAATTAGGAAATATTCTTCGCATTCCTTCGGAGGGTCCGGCTAAATTTGCTCTAGCTACTTGGCCCAATGATGGGGTATGTGATCCTGCCCAAGCCTTGTATCTCATATTTGGCGGAACCCCTCAATGTCCAAACCAATCTTTTCTTGTGAATTCCATTCCTACAAACTACCAAATCCTTCACAAGATTGTGATCACCTCGATGATCCCTCGGGATGGTGATCGTCTTAGGTTGAAATTCTCTGATGTATACTTGATGTATTACATCATTACTATGACCCCCTTCAACCTACCAAGATTCATTGTCCAAATCTTTAGGAACACCGCCCATAATCCTAAAAAGGTTATTCTCCCATTCGGCCGTGTCCTAACAAAGATTTTTCTTCATTTCAACCTTCCTTTCGATGACAATGAGAAACTCCCTATCAAGTCCAAGGACACCTTCAATCTAAGGTGTTTTTTGTTTAACAAAATTTCTTGGAATCCTTTCACTTCATGTTGGGTTAATGATCCGGGGAACTTACTTTCTGCTTTCAATCCTAAAGATCACCCCTCATTACCCATTGATAGGATGACTAGTGCCCAAAGGGTTCATTTTCCTTTCTTGATTGAACCAAATCTCGATGAGCCACCCATTCAGCATCGATCTCCATCTACATTTGATGACATGATGAATATTGGGGCGGATATTCCAGCTCCTGATAGTCATCAACCTTCTTCTTCTTTTGAATTCAATCCAGACGCCTTTGCCTTTTTTACTTCTCAATTCCAAAGCCTTCGTGAGGATATGAACTCACAATTTCAATCCTTGAGAGTCGACATGAATTCTCAATTTCATTCCCTTCGAGATGATGTTGCGTCTCTTCGAGCTTACCAAGACTCCTCGAGAGAAGATTTGTCGTATTTACGACATGAAGTGGACGCTCTTCGTTCTCAGTTTTCAAGTGCTCACATGGACGAGGATACTACTCACGGGAATGATGGTGATGGTGATGGTGGCATGGATTGAGTTGTCTTTGTTTTAGTATTTTTTAGATTTTATCCTTTTGTAATTATTTGTAAGGATTAAATGGTTAAATGATGTTGGAATGAATTTATTGTGTATGTTGATGGATTTTAAGTTGTTGATGGATTTTAAGTTGTTGATTGGATTTTGAGTTGATTGTGTATTACTTGGATGGATTTATGTTTTATTCATTTTTTAAAGGAAACTATGTCCAATTTTTCTTAAAAATCCTTTACCCTTTTTTATTCTCACAAAAAGGGGGAGAATGTATGTGTAAACTTGGTGTAAACTTAATTGATGAAATGTTATTTGCAACCTAATTGTTTTTACAACTTGTGACACATTTTGTAAAGGTGATAAAAATGCACATTGAAACATTGTTTATCATTGCATTCATTAAGGGGGAGTTTAAACTCTCTATGCATTGCATTGCTATAAGTTATATTTTCTTTCAAGTTTACCGGGTTTTGTGATCATCAAAAAGGGGGAGATTGTTGCGCCTTAAAACGCTACAACTCTCATTCCTCTATTTTAAATAAAATTATCGTTTTTGTTTTGATGATTACAAAACCTATACATTTTGTACTAATGGTTTTTATTGAGTATGCAGCATAAATTATGATCAATTTGAAGATTGTAATAGTATTGAAATGCCAAAGAAAATTTGTCTTTTGGAAGACACGGATCGCCCCAGGCGATGAGTGCCATCGCCCCAGGCGATGGGTGCCAGGCGAGGATCGCCACGCTCATCGACCCAGGCGATGGCCAGGCGAGCATGCGAGGAAGATCGCCCCAGGCGATGGTGACCAACGCCTGAGGCGATGGCAGCCACAGGGACTTCGCTCCCGCACATCGACTGAAGCGATGCCGAGGGTGGCGCGGGCATGCGCGCAGGGGAGTTCGCCCTAGGCGATGAACGCCTGAGGCGATGGGCTGGAACGCCTAAGGCGATGTGGACTTCGCCCGAGGCGATGCATGATTTCAGGCTGCTGAAGCTACGGCATTGGGATTTGACTTGGATCGCCTGAGGCGATCCGTGATTTTTGCTGACCGTTGGGGCGCGGCGATGGTGATCGCCCGAGGCGATGTCCGAGGCGATCTTGGAGTGATTCAAGCCTTATTTGAAGCAACGGCTAGTAGGAGCCTTGGAGGCCTTCTACACTATAAATATGGGTGTTTTGGATCATTTTGAAGTCAAGAAACAAGAGTATAAACTACAAGAAAGTTGTGTGCAATCAAAATCATTCTAGCATTGCAAACTTCATACATTTATATTGTATTGGAGTTTGTAATTTACTTCTTGTGTGTGATCTTTTGATTCTTTTTGTTGGTACACCGTGAAGGTGTGATTTGATTATTGTAAAGGTCTTCCAACACCGACGCAAGTTGGAAAATTGTTTAAGTCGCCAATAAGTGAAGTTGGTGCAAGATTGTGGCTATCCTTGGAGCCCTTAAGGCCAAGAAGAAGTTGTTCTAGTGGATCCTCGGTTGGACGTTTTCTAGCCGGGAAGAGGAGACGTAGGCGATTCATCGCCGAACTTCTATAACAAATTCTCATCTTCTTTATTGCTTTATTTATATTACGCTTTTACATTTTTATTATATTGTTTATTGTTCGATTGACAACTAGTCTTCCGCAACGCAAACTCGATTTTTTGCAAATTCATTTTAAAAGGCTAAAGTAGCCAAGGAACCTCATTCACCCCCCCTCTTAGGTTCCAACAACAATTCTCCCCCACTCAATGAATTTCGTCCTCGAAATTGCATATACAAACATAATACATGCATATGAGATATACAACATAAGATAAATAACATATCAACATACCAGAAAACAAATCCGGATACCGTTGCATCATATGCTGCTCCGTCTCCCACGTTACCTCTTCGACACCCCGTCTGTCCCACTGTACCTTAACCATAGGAATCACTTTATTACGCAACCTGCGTTCAGCTCGATCCAAGATCATAACTGGTCGTTCCTCATACGACACATCTATATCCAACTGTACATCAGGTAACTGTAATACATGACTCGGATCTGGTTCATACTTCCTCAATAGTGAAACATGAAAGACATCATGAATACTACTCAAGGCCGGTGGTAGTGCCAATCGATATGCCAACGTACCAATACGTTGCAATACCTCATACGGACCAACATACCGTGGAGACAATTTTCCACGCTTACCACACCGTACTACACCTTTAAAAGGTGAAATTTTCAAGAATACACGGTCACCAACTTGAAATTCAAGTGGTCTACGTCGCTTATTGGCATAAGCAGCCTGTCTGTCTTGAGCAGCTTTAAGTTTCAATCGAATTACATTTACTTTCTCTTCCATTTCATGAATCATATCCGGTCCATGTAAGGAAGACTAATCCACATCATCCCAATACAATGGCGATCTACATCGTCGCCCATACAAAGCCTCAAATGGTGCCATCTGTATACTATACTGATAACTGTTGTTATATGAAAATTCCACCAATGGCAATGTCTCTTGCCAAGAGATATCAAACTCTAATACACAGGCACGCAACATATTCTCAAGTGTCTGTATCGTACGCTCTGTTTGTCCATCTGTCTGAGGATGATATGCTGTACTCAACCGCACTTCAGTTCCCAGCGCTGTCTGTAACCCTTCCCAAAAATGAGAAGTAAATCTCGCATCCCTATCTGATACAATGGAAACCGGAATACCATGTAGTCTCACTACATGTTGAATGTACAACTGTGCCATTCTCAGATATGTAAATGTCATACAATATGGCACAAAATGAGATACTTTGGTGAGTCGGTCAACAATCACCCAAATAACATCGCAACCAGAAGACGTCCGTGGCAAATGAGTCACAAAATCCATCGTGATATGTTCCCATTTCCACTGAGGAATTTCCAAATTATGTAATTCACCTCCTGGTTTCTGTCTTTCCGCTTTCACTTGTTGACAGATCAAACATCGTTTCACAAAGCTCAACACATCATGTTTCATACGTTTCCACCAAAATTGGGTACGTAAATCATGATACATTTTCTTCCCTCCAGGATGTATACTGTATCTACTACAATGAGCACGTTGTAGTAGTTCTTGGCGTAGTCCTAATATCGCAGGTACTACCCAACAGTTTCTGTATTTTAAAGTTCCATCGCTTGCAAGTACAAATTGAGATGTTTGTCCTTGACTTATCATTTCCTTCCAATGTTGTACCTCATCATCAGTCATTTGTGCCGTTCTGATTTTCTCAAAAATGTCGGGTTCAACCAACAATGTTGACACCTGTACTGGCACTGTTTCCACATCAAACTCATAACCCAAAGTACAACAAGAAGTCATCAAGGCAGATAAATGAATCATCTCATCAGCTGTATGATGTACTTTCCGACTCAAGGCATCTGCTGTAAGATTAGCTTTTCCTGGATGATATTCAATCTCACAATCATAATCTTTCAACATATCCATCCATCTTCTTTGTCTCATATTCAACTCTGCTTGAGTGAATAAAAACTTTAAACTCTTATGATCTGTATATATGGTAAACGACGTACCATATAAATAATGTCGCCATATCTTCAAGGCAAAGACAATGGCAGCCAATTCCAGATCATGTACTGGATATTTCAATTCATGTGGCTTCAACTGTCGTGATGCATAAGCCACTACATGTTTGTCCTGCATCAATACACAACCCAAACCTAGTAATGATGCATCAGTATATAATGCAAACCTGTCATGCTCCGATGGAATGATCAAGACTGGAGCTGTAGTCAATCGATGTTTCAGTTCCTGAAAACTACGCTCACAAGTCTCTGACCATCGAAATGATACTCCCTTCTATGTCAAATGTGTCAATGGTTTGACGATCGCTGAAAATCCTTCAACAAACCGTCTATAATATCCAGCCAAACCCAAGAAACTACGAATCTCTGGCACAGAAGTAGGTGCTGACCAATTCAACACTGCTTCCACTTTCTTTGGATCAACTGATATACCTTTTTCTGAAATTACATGCCCCAAAAAGCCGACACTCGTCAACCAAAACTCACACTTACTGAGTTTGGCATACAACTGATGTGTCCTCAACAATTGCAATACCATATGCAAATGTTGAACATGTTCTGCCTCACTCTGTGAATAGATCAGTATATCATCGATAAAGACAATGACAAATCGATCAAGGTATTCTTGAAACACACGATTCATTAAACTCATAAAGACAGCGGGAGCATTTGTCACTCCAAATGGCATCACCAGAAACTCATAATGTCCATAACGAGTTCTGAATGATGTCTTCTGTATATCTCCTTCCCTCACACGTATTTGATGATATCCTGACCTCAAATCAATCTTAGAATAAATCCTTGATCCCTGCAACTGATCAAACAAATCATCAATACGAGGAAGAGGATATTTATTCTTTATTGTTACCTTGTTCAATTGTCGATAGTCAATACACAGTCGCATTGTCCCATCCTTCTTCTTAACAAATAATACCGGAGCACCCCAAGGTGATACACTAGGACGTATGTACCCCTTGTCTAATAAGTCTTGTAATTGAGTTTTCATTTCTTTCAATTCAGTTGGTGCCATCCGATAAGGAGCTCGTGACAAATTCTACTTCTCGACTCGGTGGGAATCCAGGTATCTCATCTGGAAACACATCCGTATATTCTGCAACCACTGGTATCTCCTTCACATTCCTTTCTCTTTTCTGTTCATTTACATCAATGGCATAAATCAAATAACCCGCATGTCCACGTTCTAACAAACGCGACATTCGGATTGCTGATATCAGAGGAATCCTTGCCCTCGATCCCTGACCATAGAAATACCATGGATTTCCAGTATCAGACTGAAATCTCACAATCTTCTGACTACAATCCACAACAGACTGATATTTACTCAACACATCGATTCCAAGAATGCAATCAAAATCTGTCATGTCTAACACAATCAAATCAGCCTGTAGTCCATCCTCAGTCTCAAACTGAATATCACAATCAGACACACTCTGACAAGTCATCACAGTAGTTCCCATAGGTGTCGAGACATAAAGAGGCATCAACAGTGGAGACGAGCATATATGATACTGATCAATAAAGGCTTGTGCAATAAAAGAATGTGATGCACCAGTATCAATCAACAGAAAAGCAGGATAAGTAAACAAAGTACACTTACCCGCTATCACATCATCAGGAGCTGCCTCTGCTTCCTCCCTGTTCAATGCATACACTTGAGCCTGAGGTGGTCCTGTCCTCTGTCCTCCACCAGACTGTGGTACACCCTGTGGTCTCTGTTGTACTGTATTCTCTGACATTGGTCCTCTCCTCTGTTGTCCACCCACTTGAGGACAATCACGGATCACATGTCCTGGTTTCCCACAACGGAAACAAACCACCGTATCAAACTTTGGACAATTCCGTTGATAATGTGGCCCTCCACATTTAAAACATTGTAATCCTCGTTCACTACTACTACTACTTCCTTGGGACTGTCCCTTAGCTCTTCGGTCATCCCATTTCCGTGGTCCAAAACGTTTCCCACTAAATCTAGAGGAAGATGCACCACCTCGTGGTGATTTAAATGATTCTCCTCTAGGTCTCATACTTTCAGATGTAGGTGGTTGGGCTTGTCCAACATCTGTATATACCCCTACAGCAATCTCAGCCATCTCGGCTCTAGTCAACGCTTCTTCATATGATGTAGGGTTATTAGACATTATCCTATCAAATAATTCAGGCCTCAAACCTTTCACAAACTGTCTAATCTTTGCTTTTGTGTTTACAGTGATATGTGGCACATACCGGAGCAAAGAAGAATAGTGTACCGCATAGTCCGATACGGTCATTGCTCCCTGTCTCAAGTTTGTAAATTCATCCTCTTTCCTCTGTCTTGCAGCAACAGAGACATAATGCTCCAAGAACTTCGTTCTACACACATCCCAGTTAACTGTCTGTCCTTGAGCCCTCAACTCAAGCACTGTGGATTTCCACCACATCATAGCTTTCTTCGCTAACTGAAATTCAGCTAAGCGTAACCAAGCAGTCTTGGCACACTGTGCTGACACAAATATCTGTTCCACGCGTTCCAGCCACTCCTCTGCCAGTTCCCCTGATTCAGTCCCCTCAAACCTGGGTGGCTGATAACTCACAAATTGCGTCAAAGTCAATTCTCCAGGCAACAGTACATGTTCCACTGGCCCTTGCTCAATCGGTGGTGGTGGCAGAGGCGCCATCCTCACACTCGCATTGCCACTCATGGCATCCCCAACATCCTCATGATACCCTCTGTCTGTCATAGCTGTACATCAAGGGTTAACAATAACATTCACAATTATATTACATGTTAGAATAACATCATAGTCCAAATCCTAACATGATAGTACCATTCTCAACATGTTTTCAAGTGTTTAGGTAACTCCCTAAGACACTTCCACTATCCATGTTCATCCCGTTCTCGAACCACTGCTCTGATACCACTAATGTGGGGTCCTCGTTACTTAATCCATTATGTATTCGATTAACATACATCTGTGAGTCTGAATTAAGTAATAACAGACACCTGATTAAGAGTATCTTACTAGTTAAGTTGTTACAGGGTTTCAACTACACATCAAATGCATAAACAACAACCTATTACAAGATAACTCTTAAGCAGTGGTTCAGCTCACAGCGGAAAATGACTCACATCCCGTCTCCCCACGTTTATGAGTCCCTACAGAAACATTCACACAACGTGAGTATAGATTACAAATATCTCAGTGCGATATCAAAACACAATATTAATATCAATGATAAAGCACAATAAAGCATCTAATGTGAATGTTCTGTGTCATGCATCAACAAATGCATCATGTCATGACATATCTCAACAATCACCCTATTATCACGAGCCCCATATGATATGCCTATTCAGCTCAATATGTCAGTGGAACTACATCACATCTTCATATTAGCAGCACATATCATAGTACCACACTCATCTGTGATAATAGCCAGAGCATATACCCAAATCAGGCGTATATATCTCTCAATCCAAAGCATATGTAGTATATCTATCGTGGCAACGACCCAGCCAAAGCATATACCACACCAGGCATATCTATCAAGGCACTGATCTTACCAAAGCATATACACATATCTATCAAGGCATCCATCCCAATCATATGAAATCCATGTATGCACATGCATATGATACTACCAATCATATGACACAAAGATAATATAAATCATATGATACCAAAACCATAACATCATCATCACATCATCTCTATACTCCGTACGTCAACACGTACCTGTACTGCGACACAAACGAGGTAAATTAGGCGTCACTGACTAAGTGCCTCGTTGTCCCGTCCCCTGGGATGATGCTACAACAATGCCAACAATATATCATGTTATCATAGGCATTAAAATCGAATTCTACAAAAATATAACATTTTTCAACATTCTGCCATCACCGATCGATCGCCCCAGATTCTCGATCGATCGCCGAACAAAAGCACCGATCGATCGAACAAAAGCATCGATCGATCGCCACATGCACCGATCGATCGCCTCAAAATCACCGATCGATCGCCTCATGCTCAAACCGCCTTAAAATGTTTCTGTCAGCGTCGATCGATCGGAAATCCTTACCGATCGATCGCTGCGCTTCGAACATGTCAAACCATGGCGATTTCAAGCATATCTTCATGGTATTTCTTGCACAATTCATTTCCTATCATTTAACCACATTTCATGCAATCCCTAGGATCATATAAACATGTTTCTAACATTATAGCATCAAATTCTTGGCCTAGAAACAAGTTATGATTCTAAGCATAAACATTTGGTATTCACATTCACATACTTCAACACCAACTACACAATTCAAGTGAAAAAAATAATTTCCTTACCAAGATGGTACAATTTCACTTCACACAACTTCCTAGCTCAATTCACAAGTGAATCCCAAGCTCAAACCAACAATAACTTGAAAGAGATGGAGAGGAGCTTGTGTAGTGTTTTAGTAGGTGTAAAATGAGAACTATGTGATTCTCCTCCCTAAATCACCTTGATATAAGGTCATTAGTTCCCTAAATCATTTGTTATCATATCATTTGGAGTTAATGACATGTTAAGTAACATGTACTTAAGATGAAATCCAAATTCAAATGAAACTCCAATTCAAATTCAATTCACATGCATATTCAAATGCCTACTAATTCATGTTACTTGATATGTTATTAAATCATTGTACACCATGTTTCATTCCTTGCCCTTGCCATATATCATTTCAGACATGTATTAATTCATTCTTGGTTCCACCCGAACCTCCATTATCATACTGCCAAGTGATATAATTACACCAGAATCATATCACACGTGTATAAAACAAATCGAGGCATTACAAAGACGAATAACCGAGCAAGCTCTTCTATCCAAATTTCTCGCTGAAAGAGAACGACCAAAAAACACTACTGGACGTCAGTTATTTTGTACGGTTTCATTATAATTGACTTTTAGAAACACCTAATTTTAAAAAAGAAATTATATAAAATTTTATACTTACCGGATAGTTTACATTACCAGTTGCCGATGTTGACCTTCTCATTAATAGCTTCAAGAATCAATTTCAAGTTAAAAAATGGGACCACTACATAATAAAGAAACCAACGATTTTAATTACACGAGGCTTATGGACTGCCGTAGTTCTCGTAGCTTTCAAAAGAGTGACCTATAAAATTAATTATGGAGAGAGAAGTTTGGCATTTGATTTTGTTTTTTAGGAGAATATTTTATTTTCTGAAAATAATCCCAGTTTCTGACCCAATATTAAATTTTTTTTTCATATTGATTACAGCAATAACACTCAGCTTGGTAAAAGGTTCATAAAATAATTGCCACTCATTTTGGGCAGACTCACGTTCGATTTGTGCACAAGAGCTTAAAAAATACTCACCTCCACATGATAAAAAAGAAATAATAATTCAATATATAAATTTAA
Source organism: Haberlea rhodopensis (assembly GCA_907163345.1). NCBI lineage: Eukaryota > Viridiplantae > Streptophyta > Magnoliopsida > Lamiales > Gesneriaceae > Haberlea > Haberlea rhodopensis. Next base: position 182,420 of record CAJQUN010000709.1, on the reverse strand, counting down.
AATTTTGAAATATTTTATTATCAATCATTATCAATTTCATATATTTAGTCTCAATAATAATATCAAGTGAGTAATGAATATAATTAAGAAAAAAAATAGCAATGCCATATAATGTAGCAAAATAACAAATAAAAGAAAAAACATCTATAAAAAAAACGTGTGACCATAATATTTCTCGATCACATCCTTCGCGGTGCGATTATATTGTGGGTATCCTAAAAGAATCCGATCATCGATTTGACACACTAAAAATGTTAATTGTGACAATATTGACCCAATCATAAAAAAAAAGAAACTGGACCGAAATCTTTACCCTAGACCGGCGACGAAGCCGAGTTATTTGAAAACGGTCGGGTTTCAATATCATCCCCGGACTTTGGCTCCTGCAAACAGTTGAACGACGGCATTCTCACGGGATTCTGCCTTCCGCTCCCCTTCGACGTTGAACCACCACCCTCGCCACCGCTCTCCGCCATCACCTTCGGTGATTTAAAAGACAGACCCCTCGTGAAAAAAATCCATCTATCCGATTTAGCCCCTCTGTCCAGTTTCTCCAGTCGTCTGTAAAACCGCCCTACCCTGCTGCTTCCTTCTCCGCCGCCGGCAGTTTTTGAAACCCCCTCTCTATGTGAACTGCTCGAAGCGCAGCTTCCATTTCGATTCAGAGAAGCTCGGTTGATCATCTCCTTCCTCACCTCCGCAGGTAACTTCAGAGTGAACCTCTCCCAGTTCTCCCTCGGCTGCACCAGTGAGTGTCCAGTGGAGTGCGATCTGAACTTGCTGAAACCAAAATTTTTCACCGACCATGATCTCGGCGGCCGGTTTGGGTGCTCTGAGCTCGATTGTTGACCCACAGCGGAATCCTTGTCCAGTACTTGTCGTCTATCTTCATCAATTTTTATGACGATTTCCTCATTTCTTGGTGTAATACTGTTGATTCTTTCCAAGTTATCGTTTTGTGGGGTAACATCATTTGCAGAATCTGAGGCCTGTGCCGGTTGATCGCCGCTCTGTGGGACCAAATTAGCTCTGCAAACAGGACAAGTGACATGGGATTCAAGCCACGCGTCGATGCACTGCGGGTGGAAAACGTGGTCGCATTTGGGTATCAAACGCAAAGTTTCGTCCTCTTCAAATTCATTCAAACACACAGCACATTCCAAGTCTCCTTTCCCGATCTTGTGCTCCTTCACTTCAGAATACGTGAAAGTAGGGAATGCTTCGATGACAGACGCATCAAGCCCCCGCGCCGCCGCAGCACGCCGATTACGCAATGAAAGAGCTCGGCGGACGCTGCCAGCAGCTCCGGTGGCATCGGAGCAGTGGCGGATGTAAATCGAGAAGAAACCCATGAGGAAAAGTGCCGCTATGAGTACAACTATGATCACCGCCATAGCTGGGCTGAACTTTGCGTACCCAAGCTGGTCGTTGTTCGATGGCGAAGTACCCGGCTGAGCTCCAACTATGGTGACCAAGAAAAAAGTAACGAAAAGAAAAAAGAATTCATCCATGACTGCTATACCTCTACTCCCGACTGATTTTCCCATTTTTAATCTCAAGAAATCTGTAAGATTAATCATACAGATTCCCAGCGGTGATATAATAATGGGGTTTAAAATTAAATTAATAATGCGAATGTGAGTTGAATATATTCGCGAGGAAATTGATCGGTACAGGGGGTGGAAGGTGTCGTGAAAGACAAGGTGAAGACACGGGGAAGTCCGACTTTTCTGGATGTGTGGATAGTTTAATTTGGTTATAGCATTATAGTGGAACCTTCTCTTATATTTTCCTTTCTTTTTTTCCCCTTCGATAGTATAAAATGATCTTGTTTTAGGGTGATAAAATGATATTATTTTAGGTCATGATCTTTAATGACAATTATATATTTAGACGTTGATTTTAAATGATATGTCTTAGGTCATGATCTTTAATGTCACTCGATGTTTTATCGAATTGGTTTATTCGATTTAATAGTAAACCCATGATCGTATATTTATCTTTTGCGTGTTTGTGGCTAACGCATTAGTTTTCAAATATACGAAGGAGGTAAACCTACAAAGTAAGTTTGGTATGTGGGTTCGATCGAAAAAAAATTAGTGGAGAGAATAAAATTCGTAATTAAAGTTTTTGTGTTTACCTAATCCATCAACTCGATCGCCAATAAGGAGCTAGAATTTCCCTCTTTTGTTTTTTTGTTATTTGACGGATTCTTGTCTGAGTTCTAGACTGTATCTATGTTTTGGAGGGTTTGGTGCGTCCCTTGAATTTTATCATTTTGCAATCAAACCCCTGAGGTTTACTCTGAATTCGTTTTCCATCCAAATTTTAATTTACTTGGTACGAGCAAACCTAACATATGATAATAAGAAATTGAAAGCAATACTACACACTCACTGTGTGCGTACCAAATCAAATTAATTAGAATAATTAGCATTTTCCAATTTTAAAACTGACTATATCATTATTAAGATATAAGTGATATTTTAGAAAACACAAGATGCTTCAGAAAATTAAGATACTAATATAATTATAGTTTAAATCTTCATGTTAATATTTTAAAGGGATGATTATAACTATTTTACAAATTCCCCCTCCAGTTTGAACAATTACATCTGTCTCCCTTGTAAAATAGATGTGTTACAATAACATCTCCATTAGTTTATAAATATATAAGAAGAATTACAACTAACTCCCATGTGATTTGATATAAAAATATACTCTAAGAAAATATATGTTATTATTCAAACTAGAGAGGCTAAAACGATAATTATGAGATGGGTAAAAGAATGAAATTGGTGAGTAGATATCAAAGAGTAAAGTTTGGGTCTTTCCAATAAAATTATAAAGTTCAAGATGGCAGCCACTTATGGAGTAATTTGACTGATTACTTTTTTTTTTCCAGCTTATGCATAACTACCATCTTGATCTCTTTCAAATATACGACATGGATTCGGGCAATGTAATATAGTTGGACTCCCGTATCGATACATATACATCATTATTTTCGGCTCCCGCATAGGTAAATCTTTGCATGCTAAGCAAGAGGATGTCAAGTTACAAATTCTATCTCGAGGATATGTATTTCTATTACTATGAAATTCGTAAATAAAGTAGTTAATGGTTGGGTTATCATTATTCTTTTTATAGTAACGAATTTTGTAATGTTCTTAAGAAAAGAAATTTGTCCATTTTTCGGGATCTTAAAAGGACGTGATAAGGGTCGGAATTCTTACATATAACTTGTTGATTTGAGTTCTGAAACTTTCACGATTGCTCTAAGCATCATAATCATACAATAACTTTAGGCATTGCAATTATTAAAAAATCAAATTTACCTATAAAATCAAGTAATTGATAAATTAAATAAATTAATAGGAGCTGGTCCACAAGGGCATTCTTGACTTTTCAGCCTTCTATGGGTGGACTTGGAATAAAATGCTGCCACATTTGAAAAAGTGTAGGCGTGTATATATATATATATATATATATATATATATATAAAATTTATGGAGACAATTGAAATATATGTTTAATATATTTCGATAGTGAATTTTTTCTTTTTTAAACAAATAATATATAATTTTAATTCCCCTGACTTCACAATATTCAAAGGTTTAGATACAAGAAGTGGGAGGAAGGTCAACGGCAGCCTTCTAGATTTGTTTCTCCCCAATATTTTGATAAGAAAGTAAAAGGTGGCAAAACGGATGGGCTGCTGCGTCTCAGACCTTCACAAACCGTGTCGATATGGTCCGTAGTGCCATAGTAATATGCTAGGTCACCCATTTTGGCCCGTGGACTATGACAGGCCTAGCCTAAAAAATAACCGGTCATGTTGGTGCATACCGGTCCTTTTTGCCATCTCTATTTGCTAGCCACTTGAACTTCTATTGTTTGAAAATTTAAGCAAATTACTTTATTTAAGCACTTTGGTCCAACTAGTTCTTCGTCTGGAATGGTACCTTAAACCACTGACTTGGAATTTGAGATTTTTATTATGATTATTGGTATTCCAGCCTCCTTACAAGAAAAATCTTGTAGAAAATAATTTCTAACATAAATTTCTTGGCACCAAAGTTGACCTCAAGTTACATAATTCTAGAAACAATCCAAATTGTTGGCGACACGAGAAATGGGCGAATTGGTTTACTAATATTTTTATTATTCTTTATAATAAATAAATGAATAATGTAATTTTTCAAGTATTTCTATCAATATATACTAAAAATAATAGTTAATTAAAACAATTTATTTGAAAGCATTCAATGAATAACTCACTGGGTTATTTCTTTTGTGAGCGGGGCTCAAATCTAATTCTTAAATAACATTTTTAATATATATAAAATAATAAATCTGGTTCTTAATAGTTACTATAAGACAAGAACACACTCTAATTAGGTGATCCATCCATAATTTATTAACCTCATCCGTTAATCTATTGCCTATGGAGTGACCAGCTTGTCTCGACACAAGCTAAGAGGTGAAGAATGAGAACAAAAAAGATAAAGGGCCATGCAATTTATCAGTCACAAAGTTGAGATTTATCATTTCATAAACTTCTCCATCAACCTTTCACCTTCCAATCTTATAATGATGACCTTGAGTTTTTGTACAAGTGTACTTGATAATAAGAATCAAATCCTGTAAGAAATGAGGATCTCAATTTAATAACAAACGAGTATGCGAGCTATTATAAATTATAATTACAGAAGATGAAATTCTCTCTGCTTTTATTTTGCACTCTATAATGGAGCATTCCAGGACAACAAAACAAGAATTTGACAAGAATAAAAACCCGGCATACGAATCGTAATTTCTTACAGCTATAATAACACAACTACAACTCATCCTTTTCTTCACGATCCGAGTCTTCCGCATACTGATCAAAGAACATGTCAAGGTACCACGGACATTTTTCATTCCAATCGCCCCGATTAGCATTAGCTCGCCACTTTTGATCTTCTATCATTTCATGAGATAGTCCCCATTCTTGCAGCTCTTCATCTGTATGATGTACTGCTAGACTGTATTCTCCACCCAAACCCAACTGCATCACTCGAAATTCACAATTTCCCAAGTTATTCAAGTACTCGAATTGCTCGACTGTCCATTTAAACCACTTCATTAAAAAAACCCGAATTGCAAGCCCGTGTGACACGATTAAAAGATTAAGATCATCGGATGAATCCTGGTGAAGTCTATTCATATCAATGTCCCTCCACAATGATTCAAGAAAACCTGCACATTGAAGTGTTCATCTAAAATTGAAACATACAGCTCCAATAACATAATTTTCGGGTGCAATTGAAAAATCTATAGACTTAGTGCACAACACAGAATGAAAGGATTATCATAGAAAAAAGGTAACAGTGAGTTCTGCAACACATTATTTACAGATCAGGTGAAGGTCTTTATAGTGCTTCCAAAAAGTGCATAAGATCCAGGAATATAATGTTTTTTGTGTCCTTTGGCCTTTTCAGAGGAGATATAGGATAAGACTAGTAGAAGAGAAAAAGCAAAAGAAAATCCATGTTTAAGGAATTCTTACTAAATTATCCATCACTTTGTTTAAGGAATCTCACTTATTTTTTGCTGAGGGTTACACATACCCAGTACTATCACCAAATTTACAAATAAGAAAGCAAAATCATCATCTCTTATAGCTACTAGAAAACAAGAAACAAAATGTTATTTTCAGTATAAAATCACCCCATGTCAAGAAGGTAACTAAAGAAGCTCTCTTTCTTTTGCATCCCAGCCGAATTAAAGTACAAACAAATAAAGAAACAGAAAGGAGCAAAAAATATAGGTAATCAAACAAGGAGTTCGGTGACAGGAAAAAGAAGCATACTTGAAACCCGATCGTAAACATCAGCAGCAGACTCTCCGTCGGGAAACCGATAAAAGAACCTCCCAAATCTCTCTCTCGTCTCCTTAATAACTTTCATCCGTTGAGCAATCTGAAAGTTTCCAAAATCCTGTTCTCTAATCCGACATTCTTCCCTCGCCCCAATGATTCTCCTCTTGGGAAAAGCACGACCGATCTCGCGGAGTGTGGAATGAGCCCTCTGATAAGGAGACACATAGAAATAGATTTTCCAATTCGACGAAACTCCGCCATCGGAGACGACATGTCTGATGGCTGAGCCAGCCCGATTGGCCTGGTCGACGCCTAGAGGTGTTAAGGGTACCTTATAGTCAGGGGTTGTAGTGTATGCAGTTCCATCTATGTTGCCTGCGCTTTCCCCATGACGGACAAGGATAATGCGCTTTGGGAGGATCCGTCGCTTCTGACCCTGCGGCTGATGGCGGCGGTCGTTTAAGTTTTGCGGCGGCGAAGCCATAGATTGTCGAGTGAGACGGAAGATGTGAAATCGGAGTTTGGAATTGACTACTGGTTTTGAATGTTAACCGGGAAATAGCGCTCTATGAACTGGAATATTGGGCCACTCCAGTTATATAGTTTATATTTCTCGGCGCTGCTTGCAACCCCGGTGCTCTTGACATTGCTCTTGAGATATGAATCTCCTGTAAATAAAGATCACATAGATCGAACGGCTGGTTATTTACCACGCTAATATTTTCTTTGTTGTTATAAAAACATTAAAACTTATGACGACCAGGGCTTAAACCCAATGGTCGTCGCCATCTATTTTATAAAAGACTCGAGTTTAAATTTGTCCCCCACTAGTTAAGAATTAGAAAAAAAAATAAAATTACTAGTATAAAATAATTTAAATATGCTTTAAAATTTAAATGTGACTTCTTTTTTTAAAAAAAATTAAGTTTTTGAAAAATTATTATTTTTAAACAGAAATATATAATATATTGACTGGAAAGAAGCCAACATGGTGATTATAAAAAGTGCGAAAATAAGAATATCAACCATAAAACCAACACGAACCGAAAAAAAAAGAAAAAGTGAACCTACGGGAGTCAATCGCCTCCTCTTAGGGAACGTATGACTATCAAGAGGAAAAGTAAAGTGATTCACCGCATAAACACAAGTCTTTAACCAGAATGGGGCATGAACTGCCGTAGCCAAACTCGATCCCCTTCGAATGGATTGATATAGAATACATGAACCATAAAAAAAATCAAAAATACATGAACCACAGGAAAAAAAATTAAGTCAGGTCCGTACATAAGTTACAAATAATTCGATATAGTATCGGCTCGATAGGCCATATTAGATCTTAATCATGTTGGGATTTTCCTTTATTTGTTTCCCTTATAATTGGTTTCTCCTCATCATGCCATCATTTAGTTTGTGGACATATTGATATTATAATCGTCGCCTAATCACCTTCCTCGTCATTGATTTGTTTTGCATTTCACTCCTCCATAATTAATTACCAAGTATTTTTGTTTATTTATATATCACGAAACCAACATATTATTTCATTACATATTTTTATATAAAAAAACCAAAGATGCATTTTATATATAATCTTCTAAAACATAATTTTCGAAACACATGTTCATGAAAATACCAAAACCAAATACTAGTATGTGAAATCTTGGTGCAAAATTTGAAGAAATCCGTCGGTTGATGGCATAAGAAGGAATATTCATCTATTGCTCATGTCAACTAAACTCTTCCATCTAAAATCCTTCGACTCCTGAAGAACTTGGCTTACTTGAATGCAAGTTATAGACCACAATAAGGTTAATGAAAACAGAGTTTTTTTAATGAAAAAGATTTTAGGACTAAATTTGAATGCCATATTGACAACAATATGAATACCTCAACGCAGATTCTATCCCTCACAAACATTCAACTTGGCATTACCACAAAACCTTATCTGAAACCAAAGGACACCTTCTCGAGTACCATCTTTTTTGAAGTATCCCCAAAATTAGTCGGGTGAGTCGCGGAAGAAATCATCTCTAACTGCTTTTGTCCTTCCCACAGCACCTTCAAATACAATTGCAAATCTATCACAAAACTTGAATTTACAGACGAGAATAGATGTATATTCAAAGATAAGGAATAGTATATATTATACATTTACATATATTTACATCAGTAAATATCATATATCCAGGTTGACTTAAATTGTATGATCAAAGATAGCAAAAAAATTCCTGAAACCTACATTCAGACAAAGTTTACAATGCATACACATCATATTATCATAATCAGTTAGAGCATAGAATGAGACTGCAGACGTCCGCAAGGCTACAGAGAAAAAAAATTTCTTTGTGGAAAACCAAGCATCTGAAAACAGTCCCGCTCAGGGATAGCAACACATAGGAATAAGCCCAATTTGGAAAAGATAGAACACTTATGGCGAATTAGCAGTGCATAAAGACACTTTTATCCAACAAGGAGACACTAGTGCCAAGAACTGGCAAGAAGTTCATAAAATAAGTATCTTGATATACAATTATAACATAGGCTGCAAACAAATAGAACACATGAGCTCAAGTAATCAGCTAAAAGAGATTGAGCTTTATGCATTTGCTGGAAAGCATGTTCTTTCAGTTTAACAAATATCTCATTTTATTTAATTAATCAAGATCTCCAAATAGCTCTGTCATTAATGGACCCAAGCGGATAAAAGAAGAAGGTTGCGTTAGGTAGCTAGCCAAAGCAAAACATTCACAAATTTCTTATCTATGGTCGGAATGATCCATATAGCCGACCACATTTCGCGAGATAAAAGTTTGATTGATTGATTGAAGATCCTCCGAATAATGTTTGATCATGGTTTTGTTATTTCCTTTTAAATTAGGTTTGTTAGTCTAGTTGTATATATTATCCAACATTTTGCTCTTACCTAATTTTGATCACAAAATAACAAGTGGACTTCATGTATAAAAACATTCCTCAAGTTAAAGAAAAAAATTTATCTCATCAATCACCTCAGTTCTACTCGCTTGCAGCCTAAGTCAAGCACTTTAAATGATATAGAGTCCATAACTTCTTAGAACAATAAAGATGCAAGAGCAACCAGCAATAATGGAGAGCTCACGACTTTGGGATGATCGGAGTAGAAACTTGTTGGTTCACAATGAACCAGTGGGTGCAGGTACCTGCCTATCCAGCTGCCTTTTTTTATAATCGTAACTGCCCCGTTAATAAGAATTGTTTAAAATCATTTTACATTCTGGTATTGGATATTAGAACAAATCAATTAGAACAAATCAAATATAAAATCACGTAAACAACAGAAACACAATTGATAAAACACTGAATGTGTTAGGAACAAAATAAGTCACACACAGCAAAATGAAATCAAAAGCAAGCACACATCAGAATTCTGGAAATATTACGTATTGATAATCAAAGGAAATACAAGGAATACAAGAACAGAATGCTAAGGTATTGATTCTGAAACTGGAAAGTGAAACAATGAAGAACAACAATCCACACTCACACACTCAAGGAAGTTAAACCTCCTTGCCCAAGCAACAATGCTTGCTCTCACTCTCTATCTAAATTCTCGGTGCCCATCACCCCATTACCCCCTCTCCTTTTATTTCTGAAATTCCCTCCCCTCTAACAAACTTCCCCCCCCCACTCTAACAAACTGCTTCACGTGCTTCAGCCCTCTAATGGGCTTCCAATATTAGCCCATTATTGTTATGGGTTGGGCTTTATAATATTTCCCGTAACAGTACTTCCCCCTCAATTTCAACCTTGTCCTCAAGGTTGAAGTTAGGAGTTCTAATGTCTATGGCGTCCTCAATAAACTTAATAACATCTCTTCCCCTATCCCAAGTCTTGTTAACATCCACTACTTCACCAATTATTATTATAATAATAGGGAAGGACCCCTTTCCATGTTGAAACTCAGCTATGATGACAATCAATTCTTGCACAGCATAACCCAAGACCTCCTCAACAACTTGACCTCCAATTGCAACCTGGGATTCCTCAATCGAGAAGACTGAAGACAAAAGTCCAAGTGCCCGTAGGATATGGGCTGTCAGCGTCCATGGACCACTACCCTGAAGAACTTTCACCGCTGCAGTTAATTCCTGGCCAACGACATCATAAATACCGGGCCAATAGCGCACTACGATTCCTATACCAACTACACGAACTTCTCCGCCACTTTTAGTAAACTCATACGCAAAACCTATGTCTATACTACTCTCTTCCAGATTCTCTTCAGAAAAAGTCGAATAGTTATTCGAACTCCAAAAGCACATACTCCCTCCATTATAGTGAGTAACAAATTGAAATCCAGCGAGTATATTGTTCCTTGCTTCTACTAATATCCTTAGCGACTTGAACTGGAAAACCCATGTTCCTGTAACCCTTAATTCGAAGACCATGGGGATTGCCCAATGTATTCCGGCCATTCCTTCCTCCTATGCACTTGAACTCGAAAAACAGCTGATTGTTTGGACCCACCCAAAATACCAAATTTCAGGCTAGCTCGTGAAAGTCCCGACCGAGCCCAACCCGCACAATTCTAATTGACCCAACAATTTCTTCAATTTCTCACCGCAATCTACAATTTCAGCCTTTTGGACCCATAATTCATGTGCGATCAACTTTTCCCGCCTCTGTCCCACCCGCTGTCCGACCCTTTGGCAACATCCAGCGAGCCACTGGTCCCACTGTCACAGCCTCCCTCCGGCGACGCATCGGCTTCCCTCCGGCGACCAATCTTTTCTCCCCAGCGTTCTGGAAACTTCTCTGCCCCTTCCCAATTTTTGGCTGAGTGCGATACACGCTTTATTCCATATATTTGGGCCCTATTTTGCTTATGATGGGTAGCCCACAAACTTATTCCTCTAATTATCTTCTTAAATAAAAAGACTGACCTTCTGGCCCGATTGAAAATTAGTGGCTCATGAGTCATCCCCTTTCTCATTGCATATTGGCACCCAAAATCCGCGATCCCTGCCCCTACACCAGCCCCCACTCCTTTCTCCTTCATCATCAAAGCAACAAATTTATAGGAATTTATTGTTTTTCGACCACAATACCTAGCAATCAATTCTTCTTCGAGTCCTTTACAATTTTTGAATGTAATTTTCTTTTTAATTTCCCAGATGTACACTGCAAGTCCTAGATTTCCACGGCTTCTCGCATGTCCTCCAAATTTCTGAGATTGAATAAGGCTTATCAACCACTGCTTCTCGCTTTCGCATTTTATTTCAGTGATAAATTTCCATTGGGTCAGTTGCATCACATCCGCCTTGATAGTTTCAGCAGCATCGTGTTTCTCTTGTTCATTATCGATCTCACGTTCAGTGTCTTCTTCGTTCTTTGTTTCATTGACCGCCACAGAGCCAGTTTTGTTGGAAATCTCATCCGCACAGCTAACACCATCAACAGCCTCCCCAAATCGATTCCCCAGTTCTTGTGTAAATTTATCCCAAGTTATATTGGGATATAGCATTATGATTAAAGAAAACCATACCTCAGCAGCTCCATACATGCTCATAAATGCAATCTGCATCTGGTGTTGGCATGGCGTAGAGTTGTTATCAAAATATCGCTCCGCTTCCAAAATCCATTTCATGGGATCTTCACCCCTAAATTCTGTTAGGGCAGCATACCCAAAACACCGGAGAAAAGTTTTGTCTCTCCTGCTATCTTCATCGGTCGTGGTCATGTTTTTAACACCGGAGAAAAGTTTTGTCTCTCCTGCTATCTTCATCGGATGTGGTCATGTTTTTGTATCTCCACAGTTGCGTCGTATCCGGCAGGTCGGACCAATTGTTAGGAACAAAATAAGTCACACACAGCAAGATGAAATCAAAAGCAAGCACACATCAGAATTCTGGAAATATTACGTATTGATAATCAAAGGAAATACAAGGAATACAAGAACAGAATGCTAAGGTATTGATTCTGAAACTGGAAAGTGAAACAATGAAGAACAACAATCCACACTCACACACTCAAGGAAGTTAAACCTCCTTGCCCAATCAACAATGCTTGCTCTCACTCTCTATCTAAATTCTCAGTGCCCATCACCCCATTACCCCCTCTCCTTTTGTTTCTGAAATTCCCTCCCCTCTAACAAACTTCCCCCCCACTCTAACAAACTGCTTCACGTGCTTCAGCCCTTTAATGGGCTTCCAATATTAGCCCATTATTGTTATGGGTTGGGGCTTTATAATATATCCCATAACAGAATGCATTTCACGGGGAGGAATTCGATCTTATCATCAATCGCCTCATTTCAGAAAATCATAAATTCTGTTGCTAAATTTTTCACAATTGATGCTGTAAACAATATTTATGAATTTTACAGGATTTTCATCCAAGACGATAATTTAATGACCTAACATGTTAAGAGGCACAAATCTATTCTCACACATCACCTAAAATGTCCAAGTATTATCAGATTCATTTCCTTTAATCTACAGAAAGGAGTACCTCTTGTATAACTTTTTAGAACCACAAGGACAAGGTGCATTTCTACTTGTTTGACCACTTTTAGCCATGCTTGATCTTGCAACATCCAAGGGGGTTGATCCCATCAATTTCTGAACCTGCACATAATGATGCCTTAACAAGTCACGTGATTAGAAGAATACTGAAAATCAAACATTAAGGATGGTAAGTGATTACTCGAGAATAGATTGAAGTGTTAAACTAAAAGTTTGTATACTTCAATGTAACACGAGAAGTAATCTTTCTATTTAAATATACAACATTTAACTAAAAAACATAGAGAAAGAAAGCCACTCAATTAACTAACCAAGTTCAGGGCTTAATATGGTCTCATTTTCCAGGCTGGGTTGTGTTTCTTGCTTTCTGTGTAGAATCCTAATGTTGCGTTTGGATGGATGTATATAATTTGTATGAAGGATTTGAGTTGAGAATGAATTTAAATTTAGATTTCAAATGACATTTGTCTTAGTTGCGTTTAAAATCCATCGTAACTACAAATATATTCGCCTAAAATATCAGGAATGACTTCGAAAATTTACAGAAATTAAATTACTCCAAACAAGTCAATTCTCGTTCCGTTGCAAGAACAGGTGATAATTTAGTTGATAGCAGAATGAATAGAAGAGGAGAAAACAGAAATGACTCAACAAAGAGGGACTATGATATGGTTCCTGCAAGTAAATGCATGTGAAGTCCTGTCCGGAAATGAAATAAACAAGGTTCTCACAGGAGAAGCATTTCAGCAGAATAAGGCAATGAGGATTTGAATGAAAGGAAGCCAAAGAAACCACAAAGAGTGTATATCAGACTTGAAAAACAACATAGATATTTCACCCTTTTTCACTTCAAAGAGAACAATAGATTATAGATAATAAATATAATTAAATAAAGGTTCAATAACCCATACACCCTAAAAGAAAGTAACTCCATATATAATGCAAAGCAAGTAATCACATTTAGCTTGTCAGCAAAAAAATCATCTAGAAATGCCATCTACAAAATTCATCATACTATAAGATAAGCACCACAGTAAAGTTCATGCAATACAGGATCTAAAAAAGTCCGACCAAGAAAAAAAAATCCACTGTAACTGAGAAATAGATCGTATCATGATGAATACCTCCGCCAAACTCTTCGGCATCGGTTTTCCCTCTTCCTTCAGCTCTAGAACCTTTTTTTCTGCTTGTTTTGCCCATGTAAACTTTGCCAAGGCGTTTTCAACATCTGCTAATGTGCAATTACATTGTTTTGCTGCCTCTTTCTTTTGACTAGTTTGAATATTCTACAACAAATAGAAAGCAAAAGGAAAGAGAACCGTAGAAAACAAGAGAAGTCAGACGAGAAGAGAAATAATGGAATTAACTATGAGACGGGAAGTAACCAACCTCCCCAGTAGGATCGCAGCCCCCAAGATATCGAATTATTGCCTCTTGTTTCTCAAACGCATCGGAAAAAGTGGCCTCGCTACCCCGCCCTACTACGTACTTCTTCAGCTTCCCCAGCTTCCTTGCTTTGCTCATCGCATCCGCAAATTCTGTTCATATTATACTTAAATCAAAAACAAAATTAATAAATGCATAGAACTTAAATATGCACGCGCCAGAAGAAGAGAGCAATTACTGACGGAGCAGGCCCATAGACTGTGGGGCATCTTCGGCGGTCTTCTGGCCGGTGAAGATTCCTTTCATCTTGTCCATCCATGATCCGGTGAGATGCGGCGTGGAGGAAATGCAACGGTGGCTTGAAGGAATGAGGTGGCGGCGGATGTCACCGCGAGCGCCGTGGAGAAATGAACGAAGCATTAATCCTAGTACAAATGCGGCTTTGAAATAGTTGACTAATGGAGTGCGGAATTAGCAAGGCCAAATGCTTGTTACACTGTTACTCTTTCAAAATATAAATAAATAAATATATACGTTTTTTACAATTTTTTGCCTGAAAATATATTTTAAAGTTACATATAAATATACATATATAATATGCTCAAAAAAATATACATATATAATAACATAATTAAAATATATTTTTATATATAAATACTTACAAAAAATGAATATATTTTTAAATAAATATTTATTTATATTTAAATAGATTGAATAGTTTTTACGTTTTCAAATTTTAGAATAAATTCATTTTTCTTGTTTTGTGTTTTTAATATTTTTCTTTGTGGCTCGAGAATGCTCGGATTTGAGCTAGATCGAATCGACTCTGTTTCAAATCGAATTCAAACCGAAACTAATAAAAGTTTGAGTTTCAAATCTAGCTTCTCAAATTCGAATACTAGATATACTAAATTTTTCTCAAAATTTGGTTTGGTTCGATACGATCTACTTACACCCCTGCTCACAAGTCACAAATAAATGAACTAATTGACTATCACATTCCACAGCAAGGATGAATTTTCAGAGAAAAAAATGGGAATGCTATATCATGAAAATGAAAAATATAAAGCAGAGCTATTCAAGTAGGCCGAAATTTTCTGCTATTCAACATACATGCGTATACCGGATCAGCTAGTTACAGGCGCCAGACGTCTCAAGGAAGCATTTGAGCAAGGACTTCATTGATACGACAGCAGCATAAAAAAACAGCAGACAACACATGCTACATAACCACAAAAGTATGCTAAATTTTATGATTTCTGCAAAGGCTGAAGTTCTTGCTCCGCTACGATGGCATCAACGGGCTTGTATGGATTTGTAGATCGCTCCCTTCTCCAAATAAACCACGCCCCAGATGCCAAAATTCCGATCCCCGTGATTACAGCAAATGAGACAACTACCAAGTAATGTTGTTGCCACCATGTCCTGCATCGTTGTAGAAAAAAATCAATCACCGAGTTCATTAAATTGTTTTTCAAGCTCTAGTGCAGATTTGGAACATCATTAGCTATTGAAAATGGGAAGAAGTTGCAATCTTTTTTTAAAATAAACTTAAACCGGTGGTTCAAAAGTACAACAATTCAAAAAAAAAAAGTAAAGCCTTCTGATCCCTCACAAGACCATATAGCAACCTCGTATCAACCGTAAGGTTGATTGTTTTGAATCTCACACCCAAACATGTATAGTTTTGAAGTTCCATAACAGTGGAAAGAGGAACCGCCAAGAAACAAGTATGCATGTGACAGTGAAAAAAGAAAAGGAACATTGAAATTTAGAGTGAATTGTGAGATGGGAAAAATTAAAAGAGAGGGAAAAAGTGCAGTGCGGGTGTTAAAAACTAAAAGTGCGACTGTTTATGTATTTTGAATGCTCTTAGTATTATATGCTTGGTCCAAAATCCACCACGACCAACTTTCCCATCACTTTTCTGAATTTATGTTCATGATTGACATTTCTATGCCGGGAACACTCCTATGCTTCCCTCGGTGCTCTGACTGAGCTGCAGTAAACTCTACCCTGCTCTTCCTGTATAACCCACACAATCCCACTCCAAAAAAAATTAACCGCACCATGTCCTTGGCTTGTCTTCACCGCTTCTGTTTTCTAATCCCAACACCAATATCCTTTCCTCGACATTGCTCTAAATAGCAATTATCAAAATTGCCTTTCACGAATCTAAAATAATTACAAAAAAAAAGACACATTTACAAAGTATAGGGACACAAAGGAATCATATTTTAGCTTACTGTTTTTGTGGGGGCTCAATGTTCCATTCGAATAATTTGAAATTTCCAAAGCTGTCAGGAAGATGCAAGCGATTTTCACTCAACCGGGAAATAATATCCTGTTAAAAAGAAAAATACTACTGTAAATGTTCTTGAGCCCCTTAAAACCAAGATATGGATAAGAGAATCCACAGTTCAACAAAATTTACCATCGCGGTGCTATTTGAGAAATAATCAGCAGATTCTGCTGGAGCAATAACCCATCTTAGGAGTGTATCATTCTCTCTTGAAGTGAAATTCATTAACTGAACCTGCAATAATTCACCTCAAAAGTGAGTAGCAATGTGGCGAGAGTCATTGTACCATGCAAGAGTTACAGATGAGTAACATAAATATTAGGTTTCAGTGAGAAAAAAAACTAATAAACAATTTGTATTGATCTACCTGAGAAGCATTAACCTCCAATTCTTTTGCAATGAACAGAGTGAGTTCCGAGATGTGAGGCTTCAAATCTGAGTACTTTACACTCAGCAGCATGGAGAATGTTATGAGTCCTATTTTAATGTCCCCTGCAAATTGACAAATGCACAAGATTGCCAAAAATATGCTTAGTATCATTGTTGCTTGTTGGCCAAAAGGAATAGTTGTATAAAGTCTTAGTAACAGTAGAGATACGGGAAATAATCCACTTGAATTGAGAATTTATTCAGCTAAAAAAGATGGTTCGTTCTTTAATGTTGGTCTAAAGAAAAAATAAGGAATCGGTTCCTTCTCCTGTAATTGGATCAGTGGATTTCATGTCTACTTTTAACAAAGAAAAATGACTTCAATACTTGAAAATCATGTATCTTCTCTTACCGCAACAGATTCCCTTTTCTGTCCTAGTCTCTCCCATAACAAGTATTTTTCCACTCAAAACGAGATTCTGCATGATTATTATGCGTAAAAGATTATTTCGTCTCTTTGATTAGTCTGTTGTCTCTTACTGCAAAAATGCAAGTCGCACTTATTGAAATATGCAAGCTCTTTCATTTTTTATCCCTTTGACCATGGGATGGGGTTTCGGCAGGGATCATGATCCATCCCATCTGGATGAATCATTTTTTCCTATTTATCTATCGATCATCCCATCATGCTAAAAGCATTAGCTCTCACCAGTAAGCTCCCAGTCCCCTAAAAGGTGTCTCCCACAGTATTCTTAGCTTATACTTCGAGAAACTAATCATGCCAGCCAGCTCTCACATTCCTTTGCTTTTCCAAACACTAAAAGAAGAAGCAACAGGAGAAGAAGACAGCAATAAGCGCCTTCATTAATATAGCCTTGACCAAGCACAATATGAAAGTTAAATAGATTACAAAATAATGACAGCCTTGTTAAGATTTAGAACTTGAGCAGAAAAGGATTGCAAACAGCTGAGATTAGCATGACATGCAACAGTAAGCAGAACACAGTAATTTGTCATACCTGGGGCTTTAAATGGTGGGGGTTCGCTAGGAGCCAGTGTAGGAGATGTAGCCATGGTGGAATTAGTCTGATTTAAGCCTGACGGAAGTGATGGAGGGGCAGCAGACACGATGAGTCTCTCCCATAACCCTGAACAATTGGTTTTCCAGAAACCAATCCTTTCATGTTCACGGTCATATGTCACAAGAGTATTGCGGACGACGATACCTGTTACCAGTAAATATAAGCAAATATACAGCCATTAAATTAAAAACATTGAAGACTGAGCTTACCCCCCAAAAGAGTGGTTGGGTCCTTCCCATTCTGAAAGATCCCAAGGCAGTATGAACCACGCATCTTAGAATGCTAAACAAAAGAAAAAAAGGTCAATGAAACAAGACCCATAAGAACAATATTATACAGAATTCGTGGCACAAGTAACCAGAAAAACAAATGTATATATGGATCAGGTTGAGATAGAATATTATTATACGATCGAAGGTGACACCTACCCTGAACAAGTAGTTCTCAGGGGACAACAATAGCTTCTGTCCGTTGCCAAATACCATTTCAACTGACGGAAATGATTTTGAGAGTTGCGTCGTATCGCTGAAGCAACATTAGCACTCAATTAATCATCACATAAAATAAGTTCTGAAAGTTTGCTTTCTTTAAAGACTCAATGATGATAATCATGTTACCTTCCAGCACCTGAGAAGCAAATATCATTGTAGTTAGGGTCAGGACCTTGTACTCGTTTAAGGGACTTGAGTTCCCTAAAGATCTACATGACAAAAACAGTAAACATCAGTACTGATTATGCAGATTTTTCTAACAGATGTACGTATAGTTTAATAGCTAAAAGGGAGGTTTTAAATGTTATTCCAGAGTCAAGTGTAGTATCTTAAGTGATCACAGAAGTTTGCAGTGTTTTAAGCACAAGACTCCGGGAGGATCTTTGCAAATCAAGCCTTCAAACAAAGGTAAGAACCAGCTGCCTTTTTATGTGAGAATGGAAGAAGAAAAAAGAGCAGATATTTATGTTTCAATGCTGGCTGGAAATTATTAAATGGTATAATGACCTAACGAAGCATAATTTGTAGACAACCACAGATAAATGGAGAAACCCAGAAAACAAGTATCTTACAGCAGTTTTGAATGCTCCGAATGCAAATTCGGGAAGATAAGCATAAGTTGTGCCACTATCCAGCACAGTTCCATGTTTTCCATCAAAAGTCTTGGGATGCAGAGGCAGCGCCTTCCCAGCAACACGTATCTCCGTCAGCTCGATATTGTAATATGGACTGTTGCCATCCCGAAACTAGAGTAAATGCATGAGATGTATCAAGTGTACTTGTTAGGAAAGAGCCTAACGTTCCATCATTATACCACAACAATCTTCCTAAACATACCTGCGCAAAGGGTCAGAATGGGTAAAAATCATGTCGGCAGGGGATGAAATTCCTCCAAGAACCATTGCACCGCCACCCACATCCATTCCACCATAGCACAAAGAAAATGAATCACTAATTACACCTTTATCAACGAGTTGATCCATGATACTAAGATCTCCACGGCCCAGACCCATTATACCATCAGCATGTTGGCTGTAAAGATCACCTGTCTCCATATTTTCGCAACCAAAAACAGCTCGCTGGGGTTCCAATTCACTTTGATTACCAAAGGACACAATGTCGTCACCTAGGACCCCACTGCTAGAACTCATTTCAGCATATTGTCTTTCATAAGTGCATTGCTTTCTGTCGCTATCACAGGGGCAATCAATGTTGCACTTCACTGGTTGGTAGGTATTCGACGAATCTGGTTCAAACTTTGGATCCTATAGAATTCAAAAGTTGAAGCCAACATCATGCAACTATATTGACAAACGCAACGTAAGATAATTAAATGAGTGGCATCAAAGCAGATGATGACTGGAAGAAGACCAACAAGGTTACTCTTAACTTCATTCTCATTACTTTTTCATCCATTATTTTGTGGCGACTCTCGTCATTAAGAAAAAAGCAAAAAAATAGACAAGGATAAAAAAAAGAGTATAAAAAAAAATCACCGGTTTAATGAAGATATCCACTGACTACAAATAACTCACTTAACATTCTTCCTCTCAATCACTCCGAATTGGGTAAGTTAAATGCAAAACAATTGCAATTTACCGATTACATGGCCATCTCAAAATTTAATCGACTCTTAAAGGAAATAAGCAGCATGATTTGTTTATTTAATAATCCCAAAAGGCATTAAATTTATCAGGCTTAAAAGTAGCATTGTAATCAATCAGCATGAGTAATGATACAGCAAATTAACCAACACAATCAACCTCAGTCCAACACTTATTTATTTGAATCCTAAAGTAGTGAATGACCTGATGCTTGCCACACCGTTCGCAGGTGGCACAGGGAACATATGTAACAGTACTGCCCGTATCAACTATAAGCGCAAACATTTGAGGCGGTGTCCCGATCCACAAGCGAGACGTGTAATACCTGCAAACCCACATCATAAATCAAATACTAAAATCAGATCTCATCCAATCGCCATCCAAAACTCAAGACTTCACTCATTAGTTTCATTAAAACCAGCAAACAAAGAAATAGATTACGAATCAGACCCGTTCAGCAGGAGATCGTCATGGAGAAACATGCGGGCGGTGCGGTGGGAGCTGTTCTGGAGCTGGCGTTGGGGATATGCGTCGATTTCGCGGCGGTTGTTGTGCAGAAACAAAGGTAGAAACATTGTAGTAGTATTACTACTAATACGATCACTTTCCGAATCCGGAATTGATAAAATTGGAACGAAGAACAAGGGGAGGACGCTGAAGGCGAAAACGAATGCGAACAATGCTCCTCCCGCCACTGAAATTGCCATTGATAGTGAAATAACAAGAAGTGAGAACGCGATCTGGTATTTATGGAGCGGCAACGATAGTGAATCGATCCAAAATATACATCACGTTGATAAATGCTTCTTCTGCTACTGCTCCCTCTTCTCGCTGCTTGGGTGTGCGTTGAAAGAGAGAGCGTGCGTTGGGGTTGACGTTAACTTTGTTTGGGGTCATGCGTTTTGTTTTCAGACATTTATGTGTGAATGGGCTTTATTTGTTTGTAAGATTTGTAACTTTGTAAGATTTGTAACTTTGCAACTATTGGGAAACAAATTCGTTTGACATCTAAATTTCATTCTAAATTAGCAATTTTTAAGGTTGCATTTGGACGACATTTCAACAATGAATTCTAAAATTAATTTAGATTTTAAAATGAGTTCAAGTTAAAAGCGGAGCCATCAAAAACTAGTCCGGAGGGCGAATTTTTTTTTAAAAAAAATAAGGGCTAAAAAAAATGTTTACTTTCGGCACACCCCCATGTGCTTTTTCCCCTGACTTCAATAATTAAGCATTTGAAACACATTAGGTATTGTTAAAAAATGTCTTAAAATTGAAGATGTTTTATTTTAAATCCATGGATTTCAAAATTACCAAACAATTTGAATGGATTTGTATTAAGGAAATTGAAATTTAAATCCATCCATCCAAATAGAGCCTTAATCTATTTTGTTTGAATAACTTAAAATAAATTGTAGAAAAAATAACTAATATAGGAACTACATTTATAAACAAATAGGATATTTAGAACATGGACGGACGCATA
This sequence comes from Haberlea rhodopensis, assembly GCA_907163345.1. Classification (NCBI taxonomy): domain Eukaryota; kingdom Viridiplantae; phylum Streptophyta; class Magnoliopsida; order Lamiales; family Gesneriaceae; genus Haberlea; species Haberlea rhodopensis. The sequence continues at coordinate 161,334 of CAJQUN010000709.1, read as the reverse complement.
AGAATGAAAGAAATGACAAGTGTCTTTTCTCAATTTTTTTATTACCCCATCAAAGGGAACTTTCAAATATCAAAATTGCAGATTACCCCTTTAAGTTTTTATTTTGCATCCTTTAAAATATTTCCACCGTTCTTTTATGTTTTTACTCCCTCAACCTAAATACTAAATCCATTTGTCAATTCTAGAGTGAGCTGATGGAAAATACTATAGAGATTCACCAGTTTAATCTGTAATAATTTATAAATGATTCTTTAAGGTTCATTATTATCTATAATACAATAGAGCTATTATTATGTAAGAAAGGAGCTTTTGACATAGTGCATTAGGAACACAAAACTCGTGTATTTGGAGTATGTGGTATGTCGTGTTACGTAGGTAATCCGAATATGATATCAATGAGTCGGGTATTTTGTACATGGCCTTAGGACATCGAGTCTCTACCAATTCTTTCTCCTTAAAATTGTCATATCTGGCGGATGCTTTTCTTAAGACATTAGTTGTCTGTATTGCTAAACTCCTCAATATTTAACTTTTGTTAGCTGATAAAATTGAAGTATATACTATTTGCTTCTACAAGCTTCTAGAAGAAAACTTTTTGGGTTTTTATAAATAGCCTGATTGTTTAACATATTAAGTTTTAAACGTTCTATCACCAAACCAAAATTTGAAAATCATAATCTAATTTTTTCCCCTTTTTGGTTGGCTCGTTACAACAAGGAATGTTATCAGGATGTATCCAAATACAATTTCGCTTGTTCTCTCGAATATTCACCTGATTCCTCGAAGCTCGAACACACGTTTAAATGTAGATCAATATAATTTTGCTTGTCATCTCGAATATTCACCTGATTCCTCGAAGCTTCCTAGAAGCTTAAACACACACTTAAATGTAGGATCGTTGATGATCAATAAAGTATAACCATCGAGATTGAAGATGATAAAAAGATAATTGCATTCACAAAAAGAGAGACCGAAGGTAAGAAATATGCAGGAAAAAAAATCATTAAGATAAAGAAAGGAAAAAAAATTGGATAATGTATTTTAGATGTATTTGTCTTACTAACATTCCATTTCGAAATCTCTAACATGAACATTATCTATAATTTAATTGAATAAATAATTATAGTCACACATAAACTTCCTTCACATGTAAACACATATTTGTTACTAAAAAGACAAACCCGATATACGAAGCTTCCAGAATTCGAGAAGAGGTCGGATCTTTTTGGTAACAAAACACGTATCGATTTCTGATTTGAGAAAGTACAACAGCCAATAAGGAAACAAGTTACAATAGCTTTGACCAAGAACAATAGGAAAGTTTGAGTATATTACAATCGAAAAATAATCACATAACCTCGTTAAGATTTAGAACTTAAGCAGGAAATGTTAGCAAAAAACAGATATTAGCATGACATGGAACAATAAGCAGACCACATTAATTTCTCTTGAGTGCATTCAGAGTGGACACACGTGAAGGTAAGGGAGGGAAAGTACATACCTCAAAATATTTTTTTGTATTATCCCTGAAAATTATATTTTTCTCTTTAAAATTGTATTTGTCCTCCAAAATATTTTCCACCATAATAATAAAATATAGTTACAACGCTAAATATTATTTCTGATTTTATTATTATATTTTATTTTTTAGGTGAAATAATCAATTTACTTATCCGTAGAGGTAGAATAAATAACCTACATTTGGTTGGCATGAAATATAATATTCATCTTTCATAAAATATTCACAAAGAAGACCATTAAAACAAAGTAGTCAAGATGAAAACTATAACATAAATTTAATTATGTCCCGAGATCAATAGGAGGGGCCAAATTTGGGAATAGAGCATAGTTGGAGGGGGAAGTGAAATTAAACAGAAAATAGGAAAAACTCTAATTCATAGATGCTTGATTCGTTGGGTGGGATTCGGCTGCTCTCTCTCCCCGTTACCAGATCCAAATAATATCCTGCCGTCTTTGACTTGGCCATTACAGACTCATAATACATATATAAACAGAGACTGCGAGTGGAAAAAGAAGAATTGGATATATAACAGCAGCGATGGTGAGCAAAGCAGAGGAGGAACAATTGAATAGATTGGAGAACCAAGTGGACAATGGAGGAGGAGGCGCGTGGGAGTACCTCTGCCTCCTCAGAAAGCTCAAGCTCCGCCGTTCCGATAAAGTCTTAAAGCACGGCGTCCCCATTCTTAACGACCACAAAAAGAGATCTGCTCTTGGCCCCGAAGGTTTATATATATTAAAATTTCAAGGGTTTGGTGATTTGGGTCTTGGTTATTTTAGATTTTCTAACCAATTTAAGGTCTGACTGAAGGTTTAGAGTCTGTGCGAGAATTAGAAAAAAAGAAGTGGATTTCTGATCGTCAACCAAAATCTTGATTATCGATGTTACTGTTGCTTCTGTTAAAAAACAAAGATAACATCTTTCCATGTTTTTGAAGTACAGATTGGATGTATCAACTGTTGGAAATATTGTGTTATGGGCCACGGAGCCCATGGCTAGCCTAACAAAGATTGATTAGTTTGTACTTCTATCAGGATCAGGATTTCATATTTGGTTTTTGATTTCAGATTTAGGATTTGGTCTTATCTAGGATTTTGGTTAATTTAGGATTTATTTTATAGGATTTTTGGTTTATTTGAGATAGGGATTTTTTGTATAAATACGGATGTTTTATTAATGAGATATTAAGAATGAAGTTTTGAATAAAATAAATTCTTAAGAAGGTTTCCAGCCTTTGTTGCTATCTCACTATTTCTCCCACTTTTGTTCCCCCAAATTCACGTCCAACACTATACATGAATATTAACTCGTGAATAGTAACCCCATCATCCCATAACGCGATCTTGCGTACATAACAAATTGGTGCCTAGAGTCGAGCGTTATGGGGGAATTCCAAGTCCTTATAAAAAGACACCAGGAGTACAAGACAGCAGCCGAGAAAAGGCAACAAGCTCTTTTCGATAAGTTGGAGGAGATTTCTCAATGTCTGTCCGCCATGCTCTTGAATCAACTAGATCAGAGCGAAGACTACACCAATCAACATGGCACCACCGACCAGCATTCAATGGACAACGAGGCAACATCGATGACCATCTCTATGTACCTCGCTATTCAAAACTTGATTTCCACCCGATGTAATATCCAATCTGATCCGTCTGGGTTGTTTAGTCGATGGAAACAAATTTTCGACACCAACGCACATAGGAGGAAAAGAAGAAAGAACAATATCCATATTTCGTGTTTGCGGACCAACACGATTTCTAAGGGGGAAGTAATGTTATGGGTCACGAAGCTCATAGCTAGCCCAACAAAGATTGAGTAGTTTGGACTTCCATTATGAGTAGGATTAGGATTAGGATTAGGGTTAGGATTTCAGATTTGGTTTTTGATTTCAGCTTTAGGATTTGGTCTTATCTAGGATTTTGGTTTGTTTATGATTTATTTTATAGGATTTTTGGTTTATTTGAGATATGGATTTTCATTGTATAAATATGGATGTTTTATTAATGAGATATTAAGAATGGAGTTTTTAATAAAATAAATTCCTAAGAAGGCTTCCTGCCTTCGTTGCTATATCACTATTTTTCCCCACTTTTGTACCCCCAATTTCACGTCCAACACTATACATGAATAGTAGCCCGTGAATAGTAACTCGTGAATAGTAATTCGTGAATAGTAACCCCATCATCCCATAACGCGATCCTGCGCACGTAACATATTGTTTTCATGAAATTTACTAAATACCCTCTTTTTTATTTTTGGAATGCACTAATCCTCGCCTTTCTTGTATGGTTCATGATATTTATGTTTTGTTCAAGCAGCAGTATTCTTTACTTTCAGTTATTTTTGTTTGCTCAAGCATTCTTCTTGACTAAGCTTGAAGTATCTTTCAAATTGAAACTTGAATGTTAAAGTGAATTTATTGTTTCGTGTGATTCATTGCTGGTGGACTGAAGCACTCCTTTATACTAATTCTCAACTCCTTATTAAAATATTTTATGTGATCATGCTAACTAGAAATCGTGTTGCTGTATGTCTTTTGATTGATTCCTTTTTCCTTTCTTCTTCTCGTTTGAATGATGTAGAATGGACTTTATACGAGCAAGTATCTATTGCATCCATGGACTGCCATCTGCTTGATTTGTCAAAGGTGGATCTTTTTTTACCAGTAATACTTGAATATATTTTTGCATGCAAACCCTTAAACTCAGGAGATCATGGGATGATTCTGGCTTGTGTTTTTTCTTTATTTCTGCAACTTACTTTGCATGCATTTTTTTCCTCTCTAACTGTTTGCAGTTGCGGTAGTTATGCAAGCCATCTCTAGCATCTGATCTCCTAGAAGTGTGTCTCTCAAGGCATCAAATGTCTCGAATAACCTTTCTTTTTGATTTTTTTTGTTAAAGTAATGAAGTATATAAACCTGTGTGAGAAGATGGATTTTATCATTTAGTTCTTCTAAATTATTGTTTGTATTGTCAGAGCAAGGAAAATATAGGAATATGCCAGGCGGCAATAGGGGGAATTTGGTCTTTCCTTATTACGCCGGAATTTTCATTTTCGAAAACTTTCAATTACTAGGAAAAGTGGATACTATCTGTTTTTCTTGGCAATCCTCGTCAAACAAAATATTGATTTATATATTCGACTGTGAATTCGTCATTTCACTTCTTATAGACCAGAAATGAGAGGCTAGTGGGGCTCCTAATTATAGGAGCCTCCTATAAGGGCATGTACTTTTTGTTTTGGCTTGTAAACTGTACTTATGTGAGCTTATGTATTTTTGTTATTTTTTTGAAACTCTTATAGTTCTTGAGCATGAATTTGATGCGTATATCCATAAATTTTGTGGCAGGATTGCATAAAGGTCTTGGTGAAAAAGTTTCCGGGGAGTCGAAGGGTTGGTGAGTTGATTAATTTGCAGATTATACTTCTGTTTGTTTCTAGTAATCGGATAGTCTTTCATATTCTCGTGCTCTATGTGGCATCTTTTGTCATATATAACCATTACTTCTGCTATATCACCGAGTTAAAAGGCAAGAATCATATCATGTCAAGCTATTTCTATTAAATTTTACTTCTATATTGCATGCCTTTGGATTTCATGAACGCTCCCCCCCCACCCCCCCCCCCCCCCCCCCCCTATCTCTCCATTCTTTTTCTTTGTGTTTGGGCATCAGAAAAGGAGTAGATTCAAAGAATTTATTTTTGTGCCCTTCAATGTTTGTTGTTTTCCAAGTAATTGCATGCAGAGTGTACAAACAGCTTTTGATCTTAGTATATTAGTAGCTAATTTTTTCCTATCATGCTTTCTAAATTTCAATATGCATTTATATGTATACTTCTATTTTGTTTTGTATTTGTTCTTTTTTTTACTTTTTCGCACTTGCAGGTAGGCTGGAAGCAATGCTTCTTGAAGCCAAGGGGTTATGGTCAGAGGCCGAAAAGGCTTACACGAGTCTGTTAGAAGAGAATCAATCAGATCAGGTTGATGAAGATAACCATATGTATTGGATAATTTTTTTTAAGTGAGAATAATTTCTTTATTATTGTAGAAAACATTTGTTCTCGTGGTTGTGGTTTTCAAAGGAAGAGTTCACATGCATGTACGTGGTTATCATGATTTATATATTCAGGTAGTACACAAAAGGAGAGTGGCAATGGCGAGGGCACAAGGCAATCTTTCTGGGGCAATTGAGTGGCTCAACAAGTATCTTGAAATGTAAGTAAGACACCAAAAGTTTCACTGTTGATTAATTTGAACATTTTCTCAATTGTATAATCGAGAGTTTTGTCAATTTTCCAGATTCATGGCAGATCATGAGGCATGGAGGGAACTAGCTGAAATATACGTCTCTCTACAAATGTGAGTTTATACCTACATTTTTTCTTCCTGAGGTAGGAGTGAATGTATGGAGGGGAATCTTGTCCTTCAGACAAATTGCTAAGCTCTAAGTTACTCTAGCTGAAATATACATCTCTATTAAAGTAAGTTTATTATTTCCATTTTTTCTTCCCGAAGTAGGAGGGAATGTCGGGTGGGGAATATTGTCCTCGAGACAAATTGCTAAGTTCTAGTTAGTTATACATAAGCAATCATTATTCTCTTGTTTAAGTTCGTCTTTCTCTGCTTACGATTTAGGTATAAGCAAGCTGCGTTCTGCTATGAGGATCTGATCTTAGCTCAGCCAACAAATCCATTGTATCACCTTGCATATGCTGATGTAAGTAGCTTTTCTGGAGTTTTTTGTTATCCTTTGCCCCGAGAGAGAATTGAGGATTAGATGCATCAAAATGAATGACACTAGAGATAGAGAAAATAGCTACATCATCAAGAGCAGCTTTTCTGTGAGTCTGCTTTCAGTATCAAACACATGGCTTAACTAGAAAAAAGAACGAGAAAGGAATATAAGGAACAAGGTAGAAACCTTCTCTATATATATGAAAAATTCATAGTTTCCTAATACCTGGATTGCATTATCAAGACACTTTGAAAATAACTGAAGCTCTATCTAGATAAATCTAATGAACTTCTATTTTAAGGGCTAAGTTTATTTAGTTGTTTTCCTGAAGCATGAAGATATATATCCTAATTGTGTCACAATGGACAATGTCATGGCCGATGTCTGGAGCCTACTTTACAACCACAATGATTTCATCCACAGTTGACTTGATTTTGAATATGGGTCTGATTGAGTTATATTCATTGCATGTACCGTTGTGTCTACTGTTGTGTATCATTTAATTGTCCACAATATACACTGAAACTGATTGCTGGAAGATGAATAGCTGAATTAAAGTAGGTTGACTGATAGTCATCCCTCCAGGCTAGAGGCGGGGATGAATCTTTTCAGAACTTCAATTTACCTCAATTTTGAAGTAGCAATTAGTATCTTGATGTATGTGGTACAAATGTCCTTTCTTAAAAAATTTCATGTGGCTTTGATTTATTTTAAATTTCTTCTTTGACCATGTTCTGCAAATACTTATAGTAGGCTGGCAAAGGTTCTTGATATTTCATTTTGAACGTTCTATAGATTGTGCAAACTTTTTGGAACTTTGATTTATATATTGTTTTTGTATGTGGTATAACTGTGATCATGTGATGGCTTGTTTTGTATGTGGTATAACTACGATCACGTGATGGAATCAGTTGTTACTTGTATCTTTTTGGCTCAACTAGGTGCTGTATACGCTTGGAGGACTTGAAAATCTTCATGCAGCCAGGAAATATTATGCAGCTACCATAGATTTAACTGGTGGCAAGAACGCTCGAGCTCTTTTTGGCATATGCCTGGTTAGAATTTCTCTTTCATGCCCTCTGAAAAGAATGTATAAAGAGACGTAGACCCGAATAATTGAGTTCATTTCGCAGTGCCGCATTTTCCCCATGTATAGTAGGTCGCATAACACCTATGTTGCACCGATACTCCAAAAAAATTCACGGTCAAGTATCGGATACTTCTGGGATAAGGATACGCGAGGATACGGCACCGATACGTATCGGATAGGCCACGTGGCGTATCTGGATACAAAAAATAAGTTTTTATTTCGGATACGTTTCGGATATGGTCAAGATACGCCGCTGACCGTATCCGACACGGGTTAGATACAGGGAAATTTCGAATTTTTTTTGAAAAATAGGGTTGAAACTGTAATTAAAATTAAATTATTTAACTAAATCCCTATTTTCTAACCACTTTAATGTGTTTATGTCGATTATATGCTTGAAATTTTAGATGTTCTGGATTAATATTTTACCATTTGTCGTGAAGTTGGTGAGTTTGCAACTTTATTCTGATTTCTAATGTGTTTAATAGTTGATTATATGCTTGAAACTTGATTTCTTACAAATACTATTAATTATATATTTATATATATATAAATAAATTAATAAAATTCGCCGTATCCGGACGTATCGTATCCTACAAATTTTGAAAATCCCGTGCAGTCGTACCCGTATCTGCGTATCCACGTATCTACGTATCCGTATCCGTGCAACATAGCATAACACATTCTCTTGATAATCTGATGCATTATTTAACCCTCTGCGTCTAACATTCATTTAATCACTATGGGTACCGTACCATTTAATTTTTTATTTGTTCTATCTCACTCACGCTTCATCTTTATTTTATTGACTTTTTTGATTGAGAATATTTTCACAACACTATCTTACCTATTCACACGTAAAGAAGCTCAACATGTAACAGTTTCCTCTTTTCTCTAAAAAAATTATTTATAATAATAATGTTGCATCTGCTTTGATTCAAGATAAGACCAGCTCCTTTAAGAAAGTTAAATATAACTTACATGCTGGAAAATGTTATATCAAAGAATAAATTATGTAGATTTTGTCAAACATTAAAACTAATTGAAAAGGTAACAAATATTCAAATGATGAAAAACTAGCTCTAGCTGCCACTACTTAAGCTGAATATAAGAAACAACCCCATCTGCTATGTGACTATTATGGAATAACGTGTGCCACCAAATGTAGCTTCAGTTTTACCTATCACATTCAAATGAAAATTTCGTTTTGTTCATTCTCTGTGATTTCTTCAATTGCAACATTTGAGGAAGACGTGGGTTTGTGAATATGTGAAGCAAATTGTTATTGAAGTGGTACTGATACAAGTAATAACAAAATTACAATATCTCTTCTTTACTTTTCCTTTGTCAAAATGCAAAATCACCGTTAAGCACTCTTTACTTCAAATCTTATATCATCTCTAATGCAAATTTATCGCTTTTTATTGATTTGTCTACCATTCTAGTGCCACGTGATGAACGATTTTAGGAGTTACTTTGACATACAAAGTTAGTGCTTTCTTGTAACTAACCATGATATTCATTATGCAACTGAAAAAGTGAGGTGGTTGTTTCAGTGTGCTTCTGCCATTGGGCAGCTGTCAAAAGGGCGTAACAAGGAGGATAAGGAGAGCTTGGAACTGCAAGCCCTCTCAGCTCTTGCATTGGAGAAAGACTACAAACAGAAATCGCCTACCAAGCTTTCACTTGTTACTTCCTGTTTGAGAAGTTTGAAAGCGCCATTATGATGTCCTATGATCCTATCCTTTCAAACTGATGGATGTTGCTTGGAATAAGAAATTCCTTTTTGAGAAACTGAATTTGCAATATGATTCTGTATGGAATGATTTAGCTTGATAATTGTTGCTTGTTACTTCCTCTTTTTTTTTCATCACATCAACACTAAATGCTTCATATGCAACACATTTTTGGGTCAATTTCCAAGTTTGAGTTGATTATTTTAATGTGAAAAAGTTTCTCAAAACGAAAAGTCAAGAAAATATAGGGTCTGGTAAGTTGCAGGGATTCAGTTTCACTCCCTATTGCACAAAAAGGAGACAACAATTTCAGAGAGGTAGATTTCGTGAAGAAGCCAACGACTGTCGGCTTAACATGAGAAAACTTGGGAATCTACCTTTGTTCCCTGCAACCAAAAGGTTAGATTCGCCCGTCTGGTATATTTTGTTTACGTTGGAATATTTTTGCTAATTCTTGAAACTTCTAAAGTATTGAATTCTTTTCAGAGATAAATCTAATTACTTGGCGATGGATAGTATTGATTCTTAACTAGTAATTTATAATTACTAGTTGACGTATGAGAGGTTTTTTTTTTTAATATATGGATGCATTTTTTTTTAACTGCATATGGATGCATATTTGGTCGGCCTGATTTGCATAATTATATTGAAATATGGTTGGATTAGTAAATGAATATGCTTATTAAAATTTTGGTAGTTTTTATCAAAATAAATTGTATACAAATGTGTATATGTATGTATACATGTCAGGTATGCTGTATATGTATATTTGTACGTGTTCTTGTCTTATTGTATCCGAAAAAATTTAAAAATCTACAACATCATAAAGTCATAGGTGCAATCTATAATCTAGCTTCTAATGCATGAGCATAATTCAGCACATTCCATGCTAGCAAACTAATGACTACAAAATTCAACAAGAGGTTAATCTCTTTAGCCCATAGCTAGGAGAGATTCCGGAATTCGAAAGAGTATGTAGGACAAAATGGGATGAGAGGATGACTCAGTTGAGGGATGAAATTATATATTATAGAAATTGTAAATAATATTTTTTTGTTTGAAAGGGGAGAGAGATCACCCTTGTTGGATCTGTCTCCAATTATACCGGAAGAGCATGCAAAACGTTGTATGATTTTCCTGGTGACACTTTTGATCACCCTCAGCTGTCATTGCCACGAACGATACATATATTTGCACTGGTGTCAATCTTGCCTCAACCTTGATATGTTCATTTCCTGTCCGGGTTGGTTACGGAAGAATCAAAACAGACTAACAGGAGGCTGCAGTTGAAAGAACGAAACGAAACCAATGATGACTAAACATCACGAAATGAATTGCTCTAGAAAGGATTAACACTCACCTCAAATGGGATTAATGATTTAGTCTTGTCATCAATAGATTTGCCAGTCCGGTAAATCTTGATCGACCAAGGATGCTGATTTTTGCCACTTCTCCAGTCCACTGATGATCGGCTGCTTATCTGATAGGTGACTGGTAGAGAAGTTACTTAGGTTCGCCGTGTGACTTGGCTTTTGCTTTCGAAGATTTAGCATTGTTCATGTAAGTTGGTATGTAACGGGAGTTGGGTGTGACATGATCTGGCACTTTGCAAGTCTACGAGTGAAAGGGTGTTTTCTTTCAGGCCAAATCGAAAAACGTTCGGAGTTTGTAGGTGCCATTGTCTCTTGTCGCCCATCAAAGGACATAGAATTCAAATTTGTGAACGATAATGTTGATGGACTGGGGCAAGGATTAAGCTCGTATTCTCGTTGCGAGACTGAGAGGCAGCTGTGACCATAGTTCTCCATTCTTTGAGCGTGTCTGTGATCCATGCTCTCCCTTACCCTCCTTGCATTCAGGCTCTAACTTGATCTGTTTTCTTACCAAGTAACCCTTTACAAGGGCTTGTAATTTGACTAGCCCTCTTAAAGCCCGCAATGCTCTTCTTGCCTGTTTATATCACAACCAGTTGAACGCATGATTTACCAACACAAATAGAGTTCTCTTTAAATTGAATATACGTACCAAATAAGAGCGATAGGAGTCTTGTATTTTGGTAGCAGCTTCATTAGCTGATGGAAGAAGGGGCATGGCGCGGTAGACGTCACGTTCATTTTCGACGAAATCGAAGGATTTATATGGTCGTTTGAAACTCCCATCTCCTTTGTACTTTATGCCCTTCTCCTACAATCGCCACTTGTGTTCCTTTCCCTACTAACAAGTTTCTGATGATACTTGAGCAACAGACCAGATGAAATAATGAATCACTATTTTTAAGTATATTTTTTGACATAAAAACAACTATTGCGTTATATATTTAAAGAAAAAAGTCTATATTTTGAAACACATCTCATTTTGTATAATGAAAATGATCATTTGGTAACACAAATATGTTTTGTATATTTTGAATAATATATAGAAACACGATTTAGAATGAAGTATGTAAAAACACTAAAGTTGCATATTAGAGTTACTCTTCTCATTTTTCCTTTATATGTTTCTACACTGAGATCATCTACACCACACATCTGATGTGTGCGCACAAATACATACAAGATGTGTGATGTAGATGCTATGAAGGGGCGACAACTACAAAAGCTTATTTAGTAGCAATAATATTTTTATTTTGTTATTGAGTATATACATTAAAAAAGATTCATCTGTAATTGTCTGTTGCTAAGGTTTAATAAAAAATGATTCTAAATTGTTGAGATAACTTTGTACATCTTAATTTTAAAATTAAACAAACACATTTGAAAATAAACTTAATAATTAAAATTGTAAATATATATAAAAAAAGGGTCTATTTCACCGCTTCCTAAATACAAATATAATATAATTAAAATAATTATATTGAATACTTCAAATTCCAGATTTAAGTACTTGTTCTCCACGGCGAGACGTTTCACATGAATTAGAAAGAAATATCAATGGTCCATATTTTTTTTTCAATAGGGGGAGGGGATAAATAAAGATTTTTTCCACGTATCACGAGACTTGAACGCTAGTATTTCCCAAAGGATGAGTAGAGTTTTACTAAACAGGTTAGGTCTGAAGCTCATCAATACTCGATATTCTTAAGGGACTGCCCTTAAGGGCAACAATAAACTTCCGATATTCATAATAGACCTTAAATCGAATAGAGGACAGTGATTATTTTCAATGATGAAATTTGTATTTCTCTGTGAAGTTATACATCTAAAACAATATTTTTTTTGTTGAAATGCGTGTAAATTTTTTATTTTTTTTTACAACAACAGAGAACATAAATATTTGAAATTGTACCTGTAATATAACCAAATCTTCTAGCTTCTCCTCTTTTAAATTGGAGATTAGTTTCTACTTCACAAATGCATATAAAAAAGTCATTCACAAATATTAAATTTTTTGAAAAAAAAAAGATCAATATTTTAATATTTATAAATAAAAAAATCATATGCATGTTCCATGATATTAACTTAAATCATATTCATAGCCTGCCACAAAGAAGAAATGACCCATTCCATTAGTATAGCATATGTCAAATGCTCACATCATGGCCGGAGCCACATTAAGATAAGGAGGCGACTTGTCCATTTTTACAAAAAAAAAAAAAATTCATATATCTTACCTTCCAAAATTGCAGTTTATCCCTCAAAATTTACATTATACCTACCTAAAATTTGTGACATCTTTTTATTATGTTAATATTTTTTAGTCCCTAAACAATAATTCTGCGTCCGCTCACGCTCACAAATAGCTTTCTAATATCTAATCTCTGACCTTTTCTCCAACAACTAAATACCAAAAGTCAATAAAACTAATTAAACCCTAAATATGGATACACATATTGAATAACTTGGCATTAATTGACAAAATATTACTAATTTTTATACAAAACTTGACCAGCTTGGAGGAGACTTATAGGTTATACCGCTGTTATATTTGAAATTAGTGGGCAGGTCGGAGAAGCTTCTATAAAGAAACTTAATAGAAGTCAAGCCAGTTAATATCCATTATCTCTGCCTATATATAGACACATTTATAAATAATAAAGGCACATATAATAATATATATTATAAGGTTATTAATTAATTATGGGTTTCTTCAAATCTCATATTTTTCTAGCAATCTTGTTACTCTTATTGCCCATAATTACAATTACAGAGGCTGATATCCTTGATCCCTTATTTGGTAAGCAGTTCTATCAACTTTCTCAGTGGCAAAGATTGATTATACATGATTTTTTCGGGTTCGATTTGGTTTCGAGTCATATAATTTTCGCTGATGACACGATAATATAGCTTCGAGGCGACACATATATATCAAAAAAATGTAGGAAAAAAACATCTTGAGAGTGGTTTTGTGATTTCCATATTTAAATATATGTAAGTGTAATTAATGAATGTTTTTTGTGCTATTTTTTGGGTTTAGATAACTTATGTAATGAAGTACAATGTGGAAAGGGGACATGTGAGTCAGATCGGAGTTACCCTTTTGGGTTCAGATGCATCTGCGAGTCTGGTTGGAAGCGCACTCGGCTTGATAATTCCGATGAGGAAAATCTACTCTACCTACCTTGCACCATACCAAATTGTATGTATACTTTTATTTAATTTAATTTATTATAAAACTCAAAATCCATGATGAATTCTCCTTTTATTTATGGGATAATTACATATGTCTCCCTTGTAGAATAATAATTTTACATCTATCTCCCATGTAGTCATGTAGAATAGCTGTATTACAATAACATTCACTCTAGTTTTTAAATATATAAGAAAACTTACAACTAAAGGAGCTAAAACGATGATTATAAAAACTAGATGAGTTATATATGAAGTTCACCCTTTATTTATTAATTCATGTATTTCAGATCAATTGTGAGTTGTTGTATATATAACCTTGACCGTTTTAGAAATTGGAAATCAATATATAGTGAACTATAGTAATATTAGGATAAACGGGTGAAAATTATGGTTGTCTCCTATATATAATAGCTTTATTAAGATTTATAACCTCTAGTTCGAAAATAATGGATGGATCCCATATAGAATTACCGTATTATGAATTCTCCTCTAGTTTGTAACAATGGAGGAAAAATTACATCTCTCTCTCCCCTGTGATTTGACATAAAGTACATAGCATAAACGTTTTTTTTAAACTCGAAGGGGAATTAGTATTTGTTTAAACTAGAAGGGGTTTATATATTACCTAAATCTCGGAGATAATTAGTTTTGTTTTAATTTAATTCAATTTAGTAGCGACCAATTATGTAATATTATAAAAATTACACATAAAACTTGAAATTTTTAGGAACATAATTTTGATTTGTGCATGTAATGTGTATGCAGGTTCTCTTGATTATTCATGTATGCCAGCAGCTCCACCAGCTCCACCAGTTCCATACAACACATCTTTATTTGATCGTACGTAATTTTTTCACCTTTTTAAAATCATATATTTCTTTTAATTAGGTTTTATAAATAAATAATAAATTATTAAAATATTTGTGCTTCAGCTTGCTATTGGATCTATTGTGGGGAAGGAACATGCACAAAGAACACAACACGTACTCACGTATGCCAATGTAACTCTGGATATTCAAATCTCCTGAATATCTCTGCTTTTCCATGCTACTCCGATTGTAAGATTTAATTCTTCATTAATTTTTTTTAATCAAATTTCATATTTCAAATAAAATTATATATATATATATATAAATTATATTATAATATGTATAACATATGCTTAAATATAGGTGCTATACGATCCGATGACTGCGAAAGACTTGGAATAAGGGTGTCAAACTCAACCTCGGGTTCATCTTCAACCTCTAATATTGATAATGGAGGTCCGTTTTCGATCTCGATCTCGTTTTCGTTTTTCGTTTTGTTTTTAAATATTATGAACACTTTCACAAAATCAAAATGACCATAATGTTTATAATATATATTGGATAAGATTAATACTTTCTCAGTTGCATTTAAAATAATAAATTATAAATACATACTCATAAGTTCTGTTTCTTGAAACGTTGATTTAATTCACTAAAAATATTAATTGAATGAACTAATAATATAATTATAAAGTGAGACATCATCCACATAAAAAAAATATTGTCTAAATATGAGCAATGAGAAAATGTCGTTTACTCGATTAGGTTTGAAAAGTTGACATTTTGTTGGTTACTTCCAACTACTTAATTTGTAGTTTAAAATGAATTTACATGATGACCCAATAAATATAATCAACTTTCAACAAGGGGTATCCGAGTTGACGAAGTATGGTGAGATCGGGAGCGTATGATCATGAGTTCGATTCCTCATTGCAAACACTTTCCCAATCTGAGCCTATTGCACCGGGCTTGCCTAATGTGATTTATTTAGTTGACGTGGTTTGCGGGCTTTTGCTTCAATCCGGAGTTAACCCAGTCTCTACACTAAGGGTTGCGGCTGTCAGTTCCCTCGTCATCAAAAAAAATTATATATAATCAACTAACCAATCTAAAAATTTATAATTAAGAGCATGGATATATTGTTGCCAGTTAAATATATATTATCTTATTTTTTGGATATGATACTATTTCAAATATTGATTATATAGTAAATAAATATTTAACTTTTGATTAATTTGGCCTTGGTATATATGCAGCAACAACTCTTTCGATGGGGAAAATAAGCTGGATGGCAATGTTGCTTATACCTACTGCATTCATTTACTTGAAGTAGGGAGATTTATTATGTACATTATTATTTATTTATTTTACCATGTTATATTAATTAAAATAAATTGAGTTCTCGTGCATAATAATGTTCAGACAGATTGTATAATTTATGGTGATGAGGTCTTGATTGTATGATATAGGATGAATAATTTTATATAAGACTTGTTTAATTTATTTCCTTTTTTAGTATAATTTATTTCTTTTATGCCAACGTTATTGTTTTTTTAAAAGTATAATATAATAAATTGTGTTTTTTATATTGAAATGACTTGTAATTACTGATGTGATTACAATGATATCTGCAATAATTTATTAATGTTATTATTTTAACCGTTTATTTTGAGTTGGATCAGAATTTATGTATGCTTATATCAATTTAATAAAATATTCGAATTAGATTAAATAAAAATGGAAGCATTAAATGTCGAGTACATCTATATTAGACAGGGCCGAATCTAGAATATTTATCCAGAGGTAAAAATAATAACATAAAAATAGAGGGTAAAAAAAAATTAAGAGGTCAAAATATAATTTTAGGGGGGTAAAATACTATTTTTGAAGTATAAAATGCAATTTTGGGGGCAAAAAATGCAATTTTGCTTTTTTTAAAGGTAAAATTAAAAAAAGCTACCCTATTATATGAGCAGACCCGTCCCTGATATTAGGGGCATTTAATCAGCCTCTTCAAGCAGTGGACTCAGACTCAAATTATTTAAAAATAATAATAAAAATATTAAATTACTAACTTTTTTTTACGTTTTTAAATAGATATTCAGTATCCATGGGATAAGACAATAAATTTTTTTACCCAATTCTAAATTATGTAAAAATAAATAAATTAAAGATTTTTAAACAAGCATTTGCCTATTTATAATTTCATTTGAATAACAAATGAACTATGCCAATTATAGTTTAGATAGAAAGAGAAGAATAATAATCGTGGTCCAATCTTGGACGGTTAATAATACATCAACTAAATCTTTAATCCTAATAGATTGGGGTAGGGCCGGTAGACTCTTGGACAAGTA
This sequence comes from Haberlea rhodopensis, assembly GCA_907163345.1. Lineage (NCBI taxonomy): Eukaryota > Viridiplantae > Streptophyta > Magnoliopsida > Lamiales > Gesneriaceae > Haberlea > Haberlea rhodopensis. The sequence goes on along the minus strand of CAJQUN010000709.1, from coordinate 144,510 downwards.
AGAGTAATTGACCAAATTAGAGGGAAACATTGTTGCTATCCTGAAGGGTACTGCCCTCAGGGGCATCATCCACCATCCACGTGAAATCTTTTTTTTTTCTTTTTTAAAAAAGATTTCAAATGAACGGTGATGATGCCCCTAAGGCACTACCCTTATGGGCTTCATCAAACAAACCAAATTAGAGGGGAATTAGATGTTACTTCAGATAAGACATGCTGTTTCTACTAGCCATCTGTAGTAAATGCAATTTTGTATCCGATTTAGAACAGCACGTTTCCTTTCAGAATCTTGTATTCAGCTGCCTTCAGATTAAAGTATCATAATTACGGTTTGTTTCTGGTCTTTATTCAGCTTAGTTTATGTGATTTCCACAATATTTTTGTCTCGGCACTATTTCCAGAGAAGCTTGAGGATGTGAAGCTTCGTTCCGCTGTGTATGAGAAGTCCCAGTTTTAACAATTGATACGCATAAGTTTGAATTGTATGATGAACAGCTTGGTGGACATACTTTATCACGACAAGCGCACCACTGTCGTCTTTCAAGATTTCATCAACATGGGGTGTTAGAGCCTCAGAGGTGGTATCGTATCAGGGAACGAATGTTGGGATATTGTGCTACCTAAATTTGGGTTGGACAGAAGAGTAGAGTAAAAATCTGTTTGCCCTGAAATCAATAGGTGACATACCATTTTTGGGCACAACTACTAAATTTCTGGATATATTGACAAATGCGTCTCTCTCAAAGTTGCCATCTATGTGGGTAACAGAGTCTGAACATCCGAACTTGGTGGCATAGACATGTAAAACGCTACATAATGGTCCATAAATCGATACAAGTATAGAAGTCGATCAACAAAAGGTGATGCTCAGGGAAGTTTGGCATCAATGGTGGATCACCCAAGTTGGGACCAAAAGGGGGGCAGCAAGCAGTCTAATGACTCATTGAACACACACAATCACAGGAGATTATGATACTTTAGTAGGAGATACACAAACATCATATGCCATCTTCGTACATATGGAGGAGATATGACAGGTCTATTGACTATTATGCTTCCTGCAGCTCAAAATGTGGACTGTTATCGACAGTTTTTTACGCGCTTAAGCCACCAATTTCAAGCAATCAGAGTTCCTTAAAAACATGCCAACTTTCACTGAGGCACATATGTCCATATCTAATGGGTCAGGGGGTACGAGATAGTGGTATCAGAGTATATCAATAGTAGAAAACCAAGATTTATGTGACCTAACACCGTACTAAATGCATGGAAGTCACTTTTCGGGCATACAGAACAAAAATTCCCACACACAAAAGCCATTTCTTAAATTCGTATAAGTCACTTTACGAATCACGAAACAGGTGAATCAATATGTTCAATTGCAATGAGGGCTTCATGTTCTGAAAGACCTGTGATCATAACAATTTATTTGCTCATCTCTTACATCGAGTAGTAGGATGTTTATGAAAATTTTAATAAGCCTATACATGAAACATTTCTAGACACTTGGGTAATCATTTCCATAAAAACAAGGATAAATGTGACATCGGTCGCATATCCCATTGTTTAGAATCTAGCCTGCTCATGTCCCTATCCCATTGGCACTAGGTGATGGCATGGATTCACAGGCTTCGGATGCATATCACCAATATTACTTCTTCATTGCATCTGTTTTTTTGCCTGCGTTCTCGGACTTGCCTCATCATACCGCATGGAAATATCCTAATTTCACTCAACAATCTTAGTATTGGACTACTCATCAAAACATATCCACAGCTCAAGCAAAGTTGCTCCTACCAAAACAATGGCATGTTTTACAGACAAAGAAGGATAACAATGTGTGCCACATAAGACACAAGTAGATAAAACCATGTTCTTGAAAAATACTTATTAGTTAATCTGTGAAAGACGTTGAATCTGCAAAATATGAAGGAAAACATAGGATCAAAGCATTTTTCTTTCAACTAATCAACAAGATTAACTTTTTCATTCATTTTCATCAGCTCATTCCACTGAGTCACAACACAAAAGTTGCAGCAAAAAATAATTGTACAAAAAACAATACAGATTAAAGATACAAAATAAATTCCCCAAAAATACTCAACAATCTCAATTTACCTCATATCAAAATATCTTCACTTGGTCTTGATACTCACTCCTTTCCCACCAGCAATAATCACAGCAGTTGTCATATCCAAGAACAAGCCATGCTCCACCACTCCTTCAAGCCCCGCAATCTCCTTCCCCGCCGCACCCGAATCCTTAATCGGAGTCTTGAAATACAAATCTACAATATAGTTCGAATTATCAGTAACATAAGGCTTCCCATTTCCATCCAATCTGAGCTTCGCCTCACACCCTTCTTCCTTAAACATTTCCTGCAGTCTGACTAAATTGTAGTTCCAGCAGAACTGAACAACCTCCACAGGCATTGCGAGACCCGATCCGCCAAGCCCAGATACCAACTTAGAGTCATCCACCACCACAACGAACTTATCCGACGCGGTTTCCACCATTTTTTCACGCAAAAGGGCTCCACCTCGGCCCTTTACAAGATCGAGATTTGGGTCAACCTCGTCTGCTCCATCAATGGCAAGGTCCAGGTGCGGGTGGGCGTCGAGGGTGGAGAGCGGGATGCCGAGGGAAGCGGCTTGTTCTTGGGTTCGTTTGGATGTGGGCACGCCGACGATATCTGTGAGTGCGCCGGATTTGAGTAGAGCTCCGAGCTTATCCACCACAAAGGCGGCGGTTGACCCCGTGCCGAGGCCGAGTACCATGCCGCTTTTTACGTACTCAATGGCTTTATCGGCGGCGAGTTTTTTGAGGTCGTCTTGAGTGAGGATTGGGGCGGATAGACACTTGATGGAGAACTTTGAGGGGGTGGTACGTTGGTGGCAACGGGAGGTGGGACGCTGAAGGAAGGATGTTGAAGTGGGGGAGGGAAGAAAGGCGGCGGCGGCGGCGGCCATTGTGGGAGAATGGGTGGTGGAAATGATATCTGGGAAGCCTGAATGGCTGATCAGATATATATTACTACGAGTACAACTGAATCTGAGCTGCTAGCCTCTTGTTGGTGGGTGAGGAATTAGGGGTGGGGATACAATTTATCCGAAACATTTTTATTTTCGTATTTTAATTATTTTTTAATAAAATATCATATAAAAAAAAGTTTTTTAATACATATTTATTCAAACTATTTGATTAACTTTAAAATTTGATTTCAAATCCATCATCTTCAATTTTTAGATTTTTTTTTAAAACTAATTACAATGTATTTCGAATTCATAAATATTAAAATCATTTTAAATTTAAATTTTTAAATCTTTTTTGTTGAAATGAAATCCTTAAATCAAAATGCTACTTAAAGATATGAGAATGATAAACTCATCTTGACTTTATAGCTAAGGTGTTTGGGTTATTGCTACCCCAGGTGACAGTACTCAATATCATTGGATGAGAATATTTTCATCCAATATAGATGAGCTCTTAAGAACAATGTCCTTAAATGCATCATTAATCTAAGCAAGATACGACATAGATAGCTTGATTCGCTGATCGATTCATAAAAACAAAACCACTGCTCGATAATCCAAAGCTAAAGTTTTGCAATAATCTATAACCAAGAATCTGAACTTGAATCGTTGAGATAAACAATACTCGATTGAGCATCAAATTTTACAATCACGTTTTGAATTTGCAAGCCTTTGAGCTGTTGGTATGGGATTTTTGTCCCACATCGAAGAAAAAGGGAAATGGGCCAAGTCCATTTGGGTATAAAATAAGGTTTTGGGCCTTTGATTTAATTGCACCAGTCAATAGCTTGTCTAGCAACTTTTGGCTTTAGATATATTTCTCTCTTGTTTTAGAATCTAGTAAAAGTCTTAGTATGCTCTGTGGTTGCAGCTATGTCTGAGCTTCCACATCAAAAAGGATTTTACTAGATGTCTTTGTTGTAAGGGGAGGGGTGTGAGTGATAAAGTGTGGCTAGTGGGAAAAGCTTTGTGGGTGTGTTTGGGGTGAGAAGAGAAATTATGTGGTTGTAATAATTTTCATATAGTGTATTTTCTTCTCTGGTCCTGGTGGTTTTTCTCCTGATTTGGGAGTTTTCCACGTTAAATCCTTGTGTTGTTATTATTTCTCATTTTGCTTGCTTTCCCATTAAAAGGTGCATCCCGATGGGTGAATTTGGAGGGTCAAATTCCCAACAAGAGCCAACTAAGTGAAAAAAAAAAAACATTATCTTGATAAAAGTGCAAGGAAAATTATTTAAATTAGTTGAAACACGTATTATTTTAATGACTGAAAAGGAATACATATGTAAATTTATAATAAAAAAACTGCATAACAAACTGAAATTTTCAAAAATATGATTCAAATGAAGCCAAATAAAGAACCGTAATAGAAGAAAACAAATCCTATATCATAATATAAATATTATCAAATCAGTCTACATCGACTAATACCAATTTTGAAATGACAACTTGTTCGTGTTCTTCCTTAAAATTGGAAAAAGTTATTTTTAAGTATTTAATATTAAAATAAAAAAACAACTTAATAAATTTTAGTTTATTATAAAATTGTTGTCGCTCAACTTAAAACAGTCAAAAACAATTCATAACTTGCTTCTTTATATCAATTTTAGAGAATCAAGGTACAATACAATATATGTTTTATTCCCAATGAGTTAATGCAAAGCTCAAGGCTCACACTAGATTCAAGAAGGCATTCACAACCTTCACATTTATTTTATTACTATTGCAACAATAGCCAAATTGATGTTGGCTATTTCATTTATTTATCTATTATTGCCTAATGGTCCGTCTAGCAATACATATTTGCACCAGGATCAACTCCAAATTGACTACAATAGTTTTGATAATACTGAACACGATTATTAACTGCTGCAGGGTTTCCTCCATTGCATTCCATGGAATTAATGGCTCGAATCGTAGCTCCAAACCCTTGTCCAGTAGTTATAGCAACATGACAATTATTATTCATCCAAAACCAAAGGGCTGTCTCGAAAGATATAACGGGATCTCTAGCCACAATATCGGGGTCGTCTAGTCCATCGAACCCTATACTTTGGCCAGCTGCTCCGTAATTATAATTCCATGAAAGTTGAATGGGACCTCGTCCGAAGTACTTCTTACCAGGGGCACATGGATATTGTATAAAACTGGGATCACAATAGTTAAGAGATGCTCCATCAATTTCCTCTATATAGCAGAAACCTGCATTATAATATAATTTCTTCATGTAACCAATTCCAACCCTATATAAAAGTAGCATGCAACAATCAAATTCGGACATTTTTACTAAATTTCTCTATTTATGTTATGAGAACAAGAATTAATATTAAATTTGGTAAATTAAAAAAAACGGTACCATAAAATATATGTTTTTTCAATACTATTCCCAATTTTTAGAAGTAATCAAATTTAATCTCACAAAAACAATTGTTTTTAATCAAAAATAGTCACACATAAATATTTTTAACAAATTTAGTTGCATAAAAAATAATTTTTTAAAAAAATGATCATATAATTAAATAAGAAGCATTTTTGATTAAAAACAAAAATTTAGACTACTAATTAAAAATAAAAGCCTGAGACTATTTTTTATAAAACAAATAATTTATACGAGACTATATCTGATTAATCTAAAAGTTTGGGACCAATATCGCAAAGACTCTTATTGTATGATACCATTTTTTAAAAAAAATTACCCAATAAAAGTGATCTTGTTTTTATTATTTGATGATCAACTTTTGCCATTCCATTCAAATACGTAGGAAATTGCAATTAGCATGCATAAACTTACTTCCAGTCTCATGTGTGACGTGTGCAAAGAATGCAGCAATCTCACGCCTAGCAACAGTGTCAGAGCCGGAAGCGAACCTTGGATAGGGACCAAGCGCCTCGAGGAAGGCCATTCGAGAGTAGAATTTTTTCCCTGGGCAATTGCAACAAGTAGCACTGTTAGCAATTCCATCGAAAAATGCATCGGTCACTATGTCGGAGACCGAAATAGTCCGATTCGGTTCATAGCATGGGCCAGATTGGCATCCATGGCCACAATAAGGGTCGCCCAAGCCACAATAACCCCACTGGCTACAACACAAGTTGGTCGTGCAACCGCAGTTTTGCCCAAAAGCCGTCTCCCCTGCAAATGCCAGGAGTAAGGCTGTAATGATGCAAAATGTGACATAAAAACTACTTTTTGTGGTGAAGATAATCATTTTGGTACAGAAGAATTGATGAGTTTGTGTCGAAGGAATGTGGGGTATTTATTGAAGAGCAAGAGGACTTGCGTGGCATGAATTTTCACTCAGAAAGATGCGTGGCAAAGTTTAACTAGTTGCCATGCTATCTCATTTATCTGCTTGTGTGAGTGTATACATATATACAGAGCCATGTTTATTTCATGTATAACAATATCAATGAATATGTGTGTGTGTGTCAGTGTGTATAAAAATATCAATGAAGTGTGTTTTGTGTGTGTATAAAACCTTGCTACTGATAACTATGATGCAAGATGAAGGATCAATGATTTGTCGTTTTATCAAAAGTTATAACTGGTGTTAACTTTGTAACTCTAATCTTTAAACTGTACAGCAACATAAACATGAACGTCACGCTTCGATCGTTATCAAAGCAGTGATAATTATTGTACTCCAACAATCCATCTCAATAATTGCATTATCTTACAACTCGTGAAAATCGAACACGTGATCTTCGCTCTGATACCATTTGTAGGCTAAAATGTGTCGTTTTACCAAAAGATATACCTAAGTATAACTTTAATATTTAAACTATACAGCAACCCAAACACGTTTCGGTCATTCTCTAACATAGGACACATGTAGATAAATGAAAATGATATTTAAAAATTTATTAATTTGTATGCATTTATATCAATTATCTATGAATATAGACCATCCAGGACGTAAAATGGATATATATGTTGTTGTCATTAGATATTTGAATCTTGAATGTATTGATTGGCCTTTTTTACAAATATTATTGGCCTTATCTTCGTTAATTATTTTCTACTTGGCGAGTTGTAAGATTAAACAATTATTCTATTATAAAATATTATAGTTGATAATAACAGTATAATTTAAATATTTTAAAATCGTACAACAACTTATTTCGATTGCTCGTCAAACAGAAACAATTATTTCTTTCCAATGTCCATATCTCAATAATTACATTTCTTAATTTACTCATCTTCAGTTAATGTCCAAATTATTGGATTATAATATTTCACTACTTTTTTTCAATTTAACAATTTTTAATTATAGCATATTAACTTTTTAAATATTATCGGGGTTGTTTAGTCCATCGAACCCGATGCTTTGGCCAGCTGCCCCGTAATTAAAATTCCATGTAAGTTGTGCCCGGAAACATAACTAGACCCGCTACCAAACGCGGGATAGTGGCTGAGAGCATTGAGGAACGCTGATCGTTTGTAGAATCCTCTCCCGGGGCAGCCTCCATCGGCCTTACTAGCAATTCCATCGAAAAATGCACCTGTCACTATATCGGAAACTCCAGGGAAGTTTTGCCCGGAAACATACTTCCCGGCAGTGAGAATTATAGCTGAAAGGGTATAACATGTGACATAAGTTATTTTTATGGTGAAGACTATCATGCTTAGTACAAAATATTGATGGGAGAAATTTTGGGTTTGCTTGTGTTGAGGAGGGAATTAGGGGTATTTATGGTGATATATTGATAGTGCGAAGGGGGATAAGTGCGAGACTTTTTATCTAGAAGCTCGAAAGAAAATTACAAGGGAAATCATAAGGATGCGTTGACAAGTTTATTGACATTAACTTGGATCGTGTTTAAATTGCATATAAACTTCAGAAATTAGTCAATACTTCGTCTAAACATTTGATTCCAGTGGATTGATGTGAACAATAGAAAAAATCAAGTCGATATTTGATTCCATTGGATTGAGATGAATGAACTATATAAAGAATCAAGTCAAGCTATGCACTTACGTCAGACTTCTCCAAAAACTTTTTTGATCAAATATCCTCGATTACAGTCATTTGAATTGATTTTTTTTCATTTTTCACTCCTCGAATTAGGCATAATTATGACATACCCATGTCGTATGACTGAATTCCAACATATTCAAGTTAGGGATGCAATCAAGTCGAGCTTGAATGAATCCCTGTTAGAGAGAAGTTCTCAAGTTCAAGCCCACATTGAAAATTTTAAAGTAATTCAAATTTTATCTCGACAAGATCGATTAATTTGTGCATTCGATTTCGGGCCATATAATGACTTGGATGCCCTTTAATTTAGTAGCAGACTTTGACTTAGAGGTTATGGTGTATGGACACTCCTGAAAATCACATGGTGCAGTGTTAGACATTTCTATGACACCGACATCCACCGGACACCTCTCGTACACGCCACATGGCGTGTTCTTAATTTAAAAATAAAAATTAATTTCTGACACCCTTGTCGGACGTGTTCGACAAGAAAATAATACTTTTGGAGATTAATTTTACAATTTAAATGGATTTTGACTAAAATAAAATTTGGATGTGTTTGTTAAATTTTATGATAATTGAAATAATATACATCTGTTGTGGTATCTGTGATGCTATAATGATTTTAGTGACATTCATTTATTTATGCGCTTTTTGAATTTGGTAAGAATATATTTGGTGGTATATTTTATTTGGCCGTATCTGTATCGTGTCGTGTCAGTGTCCGTGCATCATAGCTTAGAGGTAAGTTCAAGGCTGCCCATAGTTGATAATCTTTGACTCGATAATTTTCAAGTTTGAGCTCAATGGTTCATTTAATTATGATTGGGCTTATTGATGTCTAAGTGACTTGATAGATTTTTTTTCACAGGGTAAGAGGCTAAAGGTTTTCTCCACATACTGTGGCATTTGAACACGAACCTTCCCCAAAGGGGATGTTATATCAAAAAATTACCATGTAGTATAAATTAAATGAGACACGCGATGTTTACGTGGCAACCCCTTAAATCGAAGGGAAAACCACATTACCTAATTCAGTATAAATTTTTCACTATAAACGAGAATGGATTACAGTTTTTATTTACAAGAATAGAGCAAAATAATTAAAGGGGAGAAATATTCTATCCTTCCTCTAGGACCCTCTTGGAGAGAAAAATTAAAAACAAGATGGAGATGAATTGGATATAAAAAACTCAATAATGGTAAAAAAACTCCTTCCCTTTACCATCAGCCCTTCCTTGTATTAAAGGAAATGTAAATTCAAGTAATCATTTCATCTAACGTTTTGCCTCTTGTCATGAACAATGATTTTTGTCTTGAAACTTGAAATGTGAGATATCATGCATGTTGATCCATGTGTCCTTTCCACATATAATGGGGGGTTGAATTTTTACCAAACGAGCTAGGCCCGAAGCTCAAGCGACTTTCTCAATCAATAACCGAAGAAACTTAAGTAACTGGGTTCGATTTATTAGTTAGGTTCAACCCCGGTTTTGCAAACCGGACAAAGTCTAGACCTGTATTTGAAATTGATAATTGGCTAAATAACAAAACGCAGAAACTGGCACATATCAATGCAACCATACCATAAGTAAAGACACTTGCAATGTGCAAATTGGACAAACATAAACAGAAAGGGCCTTAAAGGCCATATCTATTTCCCTTTGGCATTTGAATCTTCACTTTGGGTTGATGAACAGGAATATATAGAAATGCTTGCTGATACAATGAATGAAGCTTCTCTACGAGCGCTTCAAGGTCAGTGATCCTCGATCTTCTTCAAACCTTTCATATCTGTAGTTTCCACCCTGCAGCATGATAGTAATATATATTATGATCAACCCATTTGCCCGAAATATGAAAAGAGGTATCGAGAACAGGCTAGGCATAGGCATAGCAAACAAAAGTTAATTCTATTCTTCAACTTCTCCTTCAATGAAATATGCAATATTTGCATTAGTTTTAGTTCCCATTTTTTAAATTAAAGCAGCCAATGCATTGGCTGGGACTAGGCATAGAGGCGGCCCGTTTGTGTCGAAAATATGGAGGATAAATTCACGGAAGACAGCTCTTCATCCGGAGTACGGATTTACATTTCAAATCACCAGGTGGAGAGAAATTTGAATGTTTTCTATATTAGTTAATATTATCTTCAAGTTAAGTTAGATCACACTTAATTTTGCTCCGAATATAATTATAATTTTATAAATCTAAGATAGGAGGTTTATTTGTCTAAGAATTCGAATGGAGAAGATAGATTATGGGAGAGATTCCCACATAATAGATCAGACCTCGACTCTGAATCAGTCCGAGGATGGGTCTACAAATCTGGGCTTTAAAAAAAGATTTCCTTTGAAAAATGTTCATTCACTATACATTGTTAAACAGAACAGAGTAGGAAACAATTACATTAACAGCGCTTTCTTATCAAGATCAGAGGAAACAAGACATATATTGAGTACCTAACTCGATCATCAAATTAAATTTTGCAATTTGATAAATTTAAAGTGGGAGTGATTGAAAATAAATGAAAAGATACTAGGGAAAAATCAATAAGAAACTTACGTTGTTCCATGGAGAACAATCTTTTGGATTTTTGTAATTTCTGAACCAGATTGATTGTCTTCAATGAAAATTGTCAAGCTGATACAGAACAAAAATTAACAACGGCCTCACTTTCTTTTAAGTATGAAACAAAAATATTAATAAGTATAGAGGCATACAAAGACAACAAATATACCTTCGGACATTTTGAAACTTGACGTATTTCACAATCACTGGTTTTCCCTACAGTGATTTCCATATTAAGAATGCTGCTTTAATACTATTTCCTACTAATACTACTACAGCAAGGTAAGCTTTTTCCCATTAATTAAAAAGAACCATACAAGCACAACAGTATACCTCTAGGTTTTCTGCAGATAAAACGGCCGAGTCACTTGGGGGGAAATCATTGACATCACTGCATCATTTATTAACCTAATTAGAAATACAGCAGATGAAATATTAGAGCACAATCAAAGATCACCTGAAGCCCATGTGCTCCCTGTTAGCAAAAAGCTTCACAGTTTTGGGACCTGCAAATTAAAGTTCACAATCCGAATTGGATCAGAACTTAGTCCATTGATTATTTACCGAGAACCAAAAATAAACTGCAGTCAAGTTTCTAATAACACATTTTGTAGAAATGTAGCCAGGACATTGTAATAAAATGTAAAAGGTCGAGAGAAAAGGATCGATTTTGTTCCCCAGCTAACCAGCTTCAATAGAAACAACAATAGAGTGACTTCACCTAAGAAAGCAAGCATTGAATCTTTGTAATTATGCATGGTGGGTGTAGGATATGTAGCTAAGCCTATAAACCAACCTTTCATATATTTCTGTGTTGGAACCCATGTATTCTTTAGATTCTCAGTCTGAGTTTGTCATTATTTCATTGATGCGTTAGATAGTTTGCATATTGTCTCCTCTTCTAAACAACCGTGACAAAAATTATTCTTTGCCTCAAATTGTTGCAAAGACTATAATTGACAAATGACGAGAAAAAAGTAGGATTCTTACCATGTTAATCTCTCCAACAGCAGCAAGTTTTTCTCAATTCTCTATGTGTGTTCTTTTCCCCTTAAGGACTATTCGAACTACTCGCAACCATCATTTTAAGAAACAATTTTCACTGATAACAATAGAATGTATATTTTGAGGATAGTATATTCTTCCACTACACCAAAAAGGATGCACAGATCCTGAACAAGTTACAGAACTAATTAAGACTATATAAAAGGATATAAATAAAGAATTGTATTCACATCGTCTTCATCAATCATCGAACAGCCACTGAATCTTCTTCCATCATCCATTCAATGTCTTCTTACAGGTTCTAACCTCTTAAGTCTTAACTAAAGTCACTACGAGTGCCATCCAATTACAATTAAACCAAATGATCCCTTCCAGCTATGCCCGTGGCGCAAACCAATACTTAGTGTTCTTCTATAAAAGATTCTCATCTCCTTAAAATCCTTCAATAAATTTATTTGTTCCTCGCTGTACATATGCATAGACTTATATTACTAGCTCCGATTATTTTCTATATTTTTTCTGTTCAAAATTTGCAAATCAACTCAATGAATGCTAAACGTTCCAAGCCAAAACCAATGAAAATAAATTTCCCACAAAATCTCATGTCAAATTGATGTTGTCAAACTGCATGAGAGAAAATATGATATCATATTCATATCAAGATCTACAAAACATATGCAATCACTCCGAGAAATTCTACAGTTGAATTAGTGTTAAAAATTACATTTTATGAACTCGAGGTGCTATCCTCTAGCAATTTTGGAAATGTACCGACTCTTGAATTAATTTCCCAATCTCTTATGCACAACATTAGGCTATTGTTTCCCACTTATGCTGAAGGGCCTATCAGCTACTTAGCTCTTCATATCCATGGGAGGTGTAGGGTTAGAGAAGCAGAATTAGAGGTTTAAAGACCAAAACAAATCAACCTACAAAATCCTACAATAGAGTGGGTGACATAACAGGAAAAAAATATAATGCATCAACTAGAAACATAACGAAAAAACTGTAAGAGGAGCACCAGATATACATAAATTAATGCACCACAAAATGAGTTTGAATGCAATAAATAAATCGGTCACCTTCTTCCTCTGGCCCTTTAATGACAACAGAATGCAGTTTAATAACTTGTGTAAAAGGAATATAAATCAACAGTTGTTCATCTGCATCGCTTTCCAAATTCAAGCCATCGTCTTCTCTATAACCCTGACTTACAAAATTAAATCAATTAATATTCAGAGATTTGTGAAAAAAGCAGAGATTAGATTAACGTCTAATTTAATAAACACCACTACGTGCCACGGACTAAGTACGAATTTTCAAAAGAAGCTGGAAACAAGGTTTGAGAATCAACTCTTACCTCTTCAATATTGGTTTCCAAGCTCAAATCTCATGCAACATTACCCAAATTGATAAATTATAAGAAGTAAAACACCATGGAAACATTGAACTTGCTATATGATTATAATTAACAATTCAATGTCATATCCCCTGAAGAATTGAATTCCTCGAGATTTCTGTTAAGACCAAAGTTATAGTAAAGTTGGCAAACTGCAATCAGGTAACCTTTCGGAAAAAAAAAAATTGCAAGTAACTTAATAACATAAAATGGTTCTTATCAAAAACCAACTTGAAGCACAAAAGATATGTAAGAAGAGCTGCAAGACTTGCAAATTTATTCAGCTAAATTGAAATGTCCCCAGCATCTTGGTACCCATCAAAAATATTCTCACAATCTTTAACCAAGAACATTATCCGAAAATGAAAATTTAAGTAAACTTAGGCTTTTTTTCTAATTCGATGGCTGCCAAGTCTGCTTAAGTTCCTACAACTTAATAAGAATAGATTGGAAGATTTATAACTCAATCAAAAGGCATTATTTTAGTCCTGTTCTTATTACTACTGGACTACTCTGTATAGAGCTGATAACTTCTAACATTTTCTTTAAATCTGGCAATCGTCACGAGTCAACAGAAACTACAATCCAAGTTCTCAGTTATGTCCGTGCTATCTCCCCGATTCACTAGTTATATCAGTATAGAAGTCTGAAATAAGATTCACCAAGTAAAAAAGAAAGAATCAAACAATTAAAAACCCTAATTTTTTTTGAGAAATCTAATAAGTAAATTCACCTGTTTGAGAGCATTTGGAAGAGAGTGACCGCTGTTTTGATTTAGACATTCAACACCAGACCAATCAACAAAATCCAGTAAATCAACCTACGCATACATATGTATCGACGAAGTAAAATCAAATCACGAGGCACAAATGTGAAAAACACAGAACAGACTAAAACGAAACAAACGGGTGCATATTTACTTGGCTTCTTGGGATTACAGAGACTGATTCGACAGACATGGCCGATTCTTTGGGAGCTCTGTGAGCGGAGGGTTCTCGGTTTTTTTTTAAATTTAAATAAAACAAAATATAAGTATATTTACCGAATATCAATAAATGATTTTTTAATTTATAATGGGCCGGGGTTTCAAACCGCGGCCCCAATTTTAAGTTTTAAATTGGGTAAATTACGGAACGGTCCAATTTGGAAAAAAAAATTCGTCTCAGTCCATCAAAAAAATTCTTTCAAATAAGCCTAAATGACCAAAAGAATTTACGTGCACCGTTTGAACGAAAAGACATGTATCGCTGCACTACACTTGAGAAAAATATATGCACTGCTTGAGTCTAGCGGTGCACGTTTCCCACATACACCGCTTGACTCAATCGATGCATGTATCAAAACACACTTGGTGCATTTGATCACATGCGCCAGTGCACCAAAGCCCATGGTTAGACGATTAGGATTTGTCCGTGCTAGGATGCAAAATGAAGGGGAGCCCATAGCAAATCAAGAGCTCTGTTGAGGAGACCAATCTTGAAGAAGCAGAAAACAACACTCATATCCACACCCAAGAATCTCACGAGTTACCCAATGTAAAGCATGGGCTTTACTTCCACCAAAGCTCTTTTCGGCAGATCAGGAACAAGAACATATAAAACGATGCATGGGCTTTACTTCCACCAAAGCTCTTTTCGGCAGATCAGGAACAAGAACATATAAAACGATGGGGCCATCCACAAGAGGCATGGACCTGCTTCGGCTATCTGACCGTAACTTCATTTGCATTACACAACCATTCTTCTAATTTTTAATGGCAATTAGATCTTATGAATTCAATGATTTCAAACAGTAAATGATCTAGGAAATGGCAGACAAAGATATTGAACAGTTGAAACAATTTTCCAAGCCTTCACTATTGTCTAGAGCTTGTTAAAGCTCAAAAGCAAGTCCTCCATCCCTTATAGTACCATGTGGAGAAGATGGGAACAATGCTTGGAAATGATTGTGGCGAATTCAAATATTGAAATATGAGACTTGTTGTGAGGGCCCAATCCTAATCATGTGATTAATGATCACACAATGATAATTATAGCGTAAACAGGGGAAGATTTGTTTAATATATATATATGACTATGTGGCCCTAAAAATTTCGGCATGACCTCATTGCACGAGGAACACACCACCAACCCAAATCAACATCTACTGAAAATATATATAAATACCACAAGTTTCATATCCAGCATACACCAATCAAATTGCTAAACAGATATCCACACTGGGTGAAATAAACTAAAATACATAAACTCCTCACACACCACAGGGATAAACCCCTGGTCAACATATATATATAATACTGGAATAAACAAAAGAATAAACCTCTCAAGTGTGGCTTCCACCAGACATGCCCTCTCTGGGTCTTCGCCACCTGTATAACCTGCCATTGTCCACACACAAAGACAACAACAGACCCCCTTGGGGGTGAGCAAAAGCCCAATATGGAACTATCATGGAATATACAACATGTATCTATAAAATGTGATAAATGATGTAATGCAATGCATGTCGTGTCGGTATCAGGTGAATCACCCATCCACTGGGTATATCAGAATCAATCAAATCGCTATCAAATCATAATAGCTCGAGCCTGCCAAGCATAAGGGATCATCAATGATGCGTCGCCAAAGCGTCATCACATCCCAAGTCTCGGCATAGTCAGGGACATACACGGGATGACATCAACAAGGTGCCACCAATCCCTCGTCTCAACAAATCATGGTAATCAGAGGAGACCACGATTCCCTATACCTCTCGGGCCATTTAATGCCGGTCATAGTATCGCGGTACCAATCTCCAATGATTATCCCAGAATCCAGAAATAAACAGGGTATTTTAAGGATCAACATTTAATTTCATACACCGATGTGCCAATTCATGAATGTTATGAATGCCACATAATTTAAATAAAATCACGTAGCCACATAATCTCACGTAATTCACAGAAGTCAACAAATCATATATCAAATGATACAGATACATGTCGTATGTTACCCGATCGCAACATACATTTACTTCTCGATACTTGAGCTTGTAGAGTCAAAGTAGTCATTGTACATCAATATAAATTCATAATTCAATAAACCAATCATTCAAAATGGGTTATCAATTTTAGTTACAGCTTAACCAATTTAAGGTAATTAAATTGATGCGATTACATCGTAATTTAATTTGCTAAATTATTTTTCATCAATTCAAATTATTATTCAACAATTATAGTCCAAATTAACTTGTAATTGTCGAAGCAAAGTACGAAAAATCAGATACCAAATTTTACCCAATTTCGCACACAGTTCACGCACGCATTTCGTACGATTCCGGCGAGATCCGGCGGCGGTAGAGGCGGCGACTGGTGTAGAAAGTTTCTTCCAGGTGCAAGGAAGAGATTCGGTGCTTTGGTTGCTTCCAATTCATAGTAGATTCGAATAAATCGAACCAAAAGCTCAGAAACCCTAGGTCACACGATTTCGTCCGTTCCAGGGTAAAATCGAACACCTTTCCGAACATCAAAATTCGATTATCTGGTATGTAAATGTGTGCCAGAGAGTTGTGAACACAGTGGTAGGTCGGTCTCGTCGTTAGGTGGTCGGACGGCGGCGAACGGAGTGGATTTACATGCGGTGGTCGGTGATCGCGCGAGAAGTGCGTGTTTTCGCACGTTTTAGTGTGTGTCCGTGATATGTGTGTGTTTTACACATTTTTCTATGTGTTTTACGTCCTACACCGATATATATTAATTCCTGACCAATTATGAACATCGGGGTGTCACCGGTGTAGTGGTGCATGTGCATCACATATACAGTCCACACCTAACTTCATGTCCTTATTTGAATCACAAAAATTAAATCTTTCGATTTAATGCAAATTTTATATTTATTAAATTATTTTAACAAAATTTCGTTATTAATCCAAATATTCCAAAAATATATTTGTCATTTACCATGTTCTGACCCGACTGTCAATTGACATGTACAATATCACTTTTCACTCTCATTAATTAGATTATATTCTCATTACTTAATTTCTAACTAATTAACAAAATAATGTATATATATTGCTCTTAATTCTTATTATCAAATATCGGGACATCATTTACAAAATGGTAGTACAATATCGAGCTGTTATCAAAGATAATATTACTCATGTTTATTCTCAACCATATGATTAACATAAGATGAATCACAAAATAGTTGAAAAGCTAAACATGATTTCCGAATACGATACGAGGGTCTTACAGTTCTCCCCCACTTAAAATATTTCGTCCTCGAAATATCACAAGTGCAGATCATAAATCATTCACCAATTACAGTACATGTCAATACTATATTATCCGAATCCTTGAAGATGGTGCAAGATACATTTTTCGAGGTATAAATGTGTAAAAGATATTGATGAAATCAGAAATACTATTCAACGGATGCCAGAATAATGGAAAGCTGCTCAGAATCGGTAAGTTATTTATAAGAACAAATGTGGACGCTTCTGAAAATGTCAACATGGTGATCTAATCATTTACCATAAATGCATGAAATCTATGCTGAGATAAAATTCGGGTCCATGCAGAGTCTATCCAAATCCGGAACAAAGAAAATCAGCATTCCTTGAACACGAGATCCATACACATAAGTGCATAGGTCCATGTCAGTTCCGAGTATGAAATAAATAAAATTGGCTAAAATATTGGATCCATGCCACATCCGGGCATGTCTATGTCAACAAAAATTTAATCAACTATGTTACAATTGATTTAATTCTTTGCACAGAGTCCAGATCACGGCGGTACATATATACATTCGTTCTGTAATAAGAACGTGTCACACATCTGTGCTGCATCTGTATTACAACCAATTACTCATAATTTACTTTTTATTAATCGAATTATGAAATAGCATAAACATAAATGAATTTCAGCTTGAACAACCAGGCTATAAAATTTCACACACATATTAAGCGAAGAAATCGAACTACCTAATGAAAGTGATCATCAGTAGTTTCGATCATTCACCGGATAATCATATTATTATCAAAACAACAATAGCATCTCATAAGAATAAGGAATAGACTTTCCTTAAAAACAATTAGTACTCAACCAGATATCATTTGATCAGAGAAAATAACATCCCCCGCTTAAAATATAAAGTGGGTGGATAAAATAAATTACCAAGACCAATTTTGCCATTTTGATCTCCTTATGATATCTCCGTAGCTGATAGGTAAGCATTTGATGACTTTTGCATACCCATCTTTAGAAATTATCAGGTATAGGAGACAAATTATGACAAAACACTCAATGCACATTTTGCAACAGATAACTTGTTGCAATTCAATATTCAATTTCATTTCAAATATAAAGAAAAACATGAAAAATTATTCGAATTATAAAATCCCCAAGAATATTTCCAAAGTTCAACATCTATATCACACGTAGTCGTATCTTCAAATCATATAACGATGTTTTATACGACATGTTCATTACTTTACTATTTGTAACAATGTTAAACCCCATCTGTCATATTATCAAAGCAATGTCTCACACTTTCCAGCATTCCCAGTGCCGAAAATTTAGGTGGCTCAATCAAATCCAAGGACATTACATCACAACAAATCTCTCGTTCGACATTGTTACTTCCAATAGGTTTAGGAGCAATTACATTGTTCTAACCACATCAATTTACATCCAAGTTAAATAGAATGAATACCATAAGCTGTAACATCCTATATTATATATATTTTATCTTT
This sequence comes from Haberlea rhodopensis, assembly GCA_907163345.1. Taxonomy (NCBI): domain Eukaryota; kingdom Viridiplantae; phylum Streptophyta; class Magnoliopsida; order Lamiales; family Gesneriaceae; genus Haberlea; species Haberlea rhodopensis. The sequence goes on along the minus strand of CAJQUN010000709.1, from coordinate 125,789 downwards.
AAAATAATCTCTGAAGATGTTAATAATAAAAAATTATAATAATAATATAAATAATAAGAAAAGTAGTAATAATAACAATGATGATAATTTTCACCATGGTTACTTGTACACTCTAAACCTCACACTTTAGCCAACCACAAGACACCACCCCCTTGCATCATTTGTCTATAAATACACTCCTCATTCTCATTTCTAGGCACAATTTTTGTTCCCCAACATCTGAAAATGCTTAGAGGCTAGTGAGTTTTGAGTGCAAAGCAAGCCAAAACTTCAAAAAATCCAGAATAAACCCAAATCCTCTTCCAAAAATTCTAAAGAAAATTTCTGGAAATACTAATTCCACCCAGAAAACATTTAGTGCAGGAGGTGTATCATAAATCACAACCAGTGTCGCCCAGAAAATCAAAATCTTGAAGAACAACTACTGAAAAATCTGTCCAGAAAGTTATTTTGAGGTAGTATGTTCAAGCCCTTATTTCGTACTGTTACATTTTGTTTCGGTCTCAGTTTTAAGCTACAACTGTTAAAACAATGTTCTAGTTTACATGAATGTTGTCCGATTGCCCAAACTGTCGCCGAACGTACGGTTTTCAGGCGACCAAATATACATGCAGAGCATTTTAGTAAAATCGGATTCTGGGCAGAATCGGATGGTCATTTCAAAATATTTTTGGAACAAAAGTTTTAGAACTCATCAGGGCGAACCCACTGGTAAAATCCTGGCCGCGCGTGGTGTCCGGAAAATCACCACGCGCCGACACGGTGGCGCGTGACACTCACGCGCCGGTCCGATTTCCGATTTTCCGGTTTGCGTAGTTTTCTGCACGTATTTTAGGCGCTTCTGGAAAGTTTCGTGATTTTTCGATAAACGATTGATTTATCATGAATTTTTAAAGCTTTTGAACAAAATAAGATTTAATGGGTTTTGAGCCAAAATGATTTTTAAATGCTTAAATACCCAATACTAGCCCTAACCCATGAATATTACTTAAATTGTAATTATAGGAATTACTATTGGCTTGGACCTAGCAAACAAGAAAATATCATAAGTTATCAAGGTGAGGTGTACTACCGACTTCTTTCTATATAGCATCTTTTGGCATTCGGCCTGGAACTCACATTATGTGTTTATTCATCATCATATTTTCATATATGCTATCATCTTGTGCATGACCTCAGTTCATTGATCATATTGTTTATATGTCTTGTCACCGTATTTATTGTTATTATGCTCCTTGAATGATTGAATGACTGTTGGAGCCCTGGACAACAGACATATGTCTGGATATTGAGTCCACTGGACAACGCGGCCTCGGCCGGGAAAGTGAGTCCAATGAACAACGGATGACAGTCGGGTATATGGTTCATCTGAACAACGCGCACCGTTTTACGGTCCGGAGAATGGTTCACCTTGGCTCATGAACGAATGAATGTTCACATCTTATCTGAATATGCGGGGAAAAGTGCTACACCTAACTGTCGGGTGGGAGCCACCTCTTTAGCCCATAATATTCACCATAATGTCCTAAATCGTCTTTATTCATTGATAATTTCCTTGTTTGCAATAATATCTCTCTATTATATACCATGTCATATTGATACATTGCATCATTTGATAAGTACCCAAATAAGCCATTGTTATTTCCTCACTAAGTCCTTAAAGACTTAACCTCTGTTTTCTTTTTGTTATTTATCATGAGTTCCAGATACAGGAGAACCGGAGTCAGAACATGAGGAAAATTAGGCTTACCAAGATCGTTTTAGTATTTCCTCTTTAATTAAATATCATATCGTCGTAAGGAGCTTACATGAGATTGTAATAACTAGTTTATCTTGGATTGCATCTTGCTATTTCTTTTTGAACGCTTCCGTTAATGTAATATAATTAATTATTATGTGTGGTTCTTTATGAAAATATCTCTACATATGTACTTATCTGTATTTATGATAGCGTGTGGTATCAGATAAGGGATAAATAGCATGTTCCGAGTCGGGTGCCACATAAGCGATACCCATACTATACACTAATTTAGTCAAACAAAGTCAAAAAGCTTTCAACAGTTCATTAATAGTAGGTCTCAGAGTACACTCTTTCCCTACCTCATGCTGCCACATATAACAGTTTATTCACAACTCATGTAACATCATACCAAAGCAAGCCAAGCCAAGTAAGAGCAAATAAGTCAAATAATTCAAACACAAGCGCACACATTTATTTGTGCCTACTCAAGTGTACACAAGACTCAAAATTGAGCATTCCCAGTTATGCTCTGATACCATATTGTGAGGGCCCAATCCTAATCATGTGATTAATGATCACACAATGATAATTATAGCGTAAACAGCGGAAGATTTGTTTAATATATATGACTATGTGGCCCTAAAAATTTCGGCATGACCTCATTGCACGAGGAACATACCACCAACCCAAATCAACATCTACTGTGACTAAAATTGATAACCCATTTTGAATGATTGGTTTATTGAATTATGAATTTACATTGATATACAGTGACTACTTTGACTCTACAAGCTCAAGTATCGAGAAGTAAAGGTATGTTGCGATCGGGTAACATACGACAAGTATATGTATCATTTGATATATGATTTGTTGACTTCTATGAATTACGTGAGATTATGTGGCTACGTGATTTTATTTAAATTATGTGGCATTCATAGCATTCATGAATTGGCACATCGGTGTATGAAATTAAATGTTTTGTTAACACACATCATTTTTATACATACATCGATGCATGACATTGCACGTTGAGCTATGATCCTTAAAATACCCTGTTTATTTCTGGATTCTGGGATAATCATTGGAGATTGGTACCGCGATACTATGACCGGCATTAAATGGCACGAGAGGTATAGGGAATCGCGGTCTCCTCTGATTACCATGATTTGTTGAGACGAGGGATTGGTGGCACCTTGCTGATGTCATCCCGTGTATGTCCCTGACTATGTCGAGACTTGGGATGTGATGACGCTTTGACGACGCATCACTGATGATCCCTTATGCTTGGCAGGCTCGAGCTACTATGATTTGATAGCGATTTGATTGATTCTGATATACCCAGTGGATGGGTGATTGACCTGATACCGACACGACATGCATTGCATTGCATTGCATTACATCATTTATCACATTTTATAGATACATGTTGTATATTCCATGATAGTTCCATATTGGGCTTTTGCTCACCCCCAAGGGGGGGCTGTTGTTGTCTTTGTGTGTGGACAATGACAGGTTATACAGGTGGCGAAGACCCAGAGAGGGCATGTCTAGTGGAAGCCACACTTGAGAGGTTTATTCTTTTGTTTATCCCAGTATTATATGTATATGTTGACCAGGTTTATCCCTGTGGTGTGTGAGGAGTTTATGTATTTTAGTTTATTTCACCCAGTGTGGATATCTGTTTAGCAATTTGATTGGTGTATGCTGGATATGAAACTGGTGGTATTAAATTGATGCGATTACATCGTAATTTAATTTGCTAAATTATTTTTCATCAATTCAAATTATTATTCGACAATTATAGTCCAAATTAACTGGTATTATCGAAGCAAAGTCCGAAAAATCAGATACCAAATTTTACCCAATTTCGCACACAGTTCACGCACGCATTTCGTACGATTCCGGCGAGATCCGACGGCGGTAGAGGCGGCGACCGGTGTAGAAAGTTTCTTCCAGGTGCAAGGAAGAGATTCGGTGCTTTGGTTGCTTCCAACTCCTAGTATATTCGAAGAAATCGAACCAAAAGCTCAGAAACCCTAGGTCACGCGATTTCGTCCGTTCCAGGGTAAAATCGAACATCTTTCCGAACATCAAAATTTGATTATCTGGTATGTAAATGTGTGCCGGAGAGTTGTGAACACAGTGGTAGGTCGGCGTCGTCGTTAGGTGGTCGGACGGCGGCGAACGGAGTGGATTTACATGCGGTGTCGGTGATCTCGCGAGAAGTGCGTGTTTTCGCACGTTTTTGTGTGTGTCCGCGATATGTGTGTGTTTTACACGTTTTGCTATGTGTTTTACGTCCTACACCGATATATATTAATTCCTGACCAATTATGAACATCGGAGTGTCACCGGTGTACTGGTGCATGTGCATCACATGTATAGTCCACACCTAACTTCATGTCCTTATTTGAATCACAAAAAATAAATCTTTCGATTTAATGCAAATTTTATATTTATTAAATTATTTTAACAAAATTTCGTTATTAATCCGAATATTCCAAAAATATATTTGTCATTCACCATGTTCTGACCCGACTGTCAATTGACATGTACAATGTCACTTTTCACTCTCATTAATTAGATTATATTCTCATTACTTAATTTCTAACTAATTAACAAAATAATGTACATATATTGCTCTTAATTCTCATTATCAAATATCGGGACATCATTTACAAAATGGTAAGTACAATATCGAGCTATTATCAAAGATAATATTACTCATGTTTATCTCAACCATATGATTAACATAAGATGAATCACATAATAGTTGAGAAGCTAAACACGATTTCCGATAATACGATACGAGGGTCTTACACTTGTTGTGATGGTGGCGGTGACGCGAACTTGCTGTTGTTGGAGGGAGGAAGGCGGAGGAGGGAGAGGCGAAGGGCGAGGAAGATGGGATCGATAAAAAATGTGGAGGTTGGAAAGTGACAAATGCTTGGGGATGAATGTGTAAAGCAAATGTATTTTAGTCATAGTTAATTGACTAATTAGATTAGTGTTTGATAAATTAGACTTAGGTGAAATAAATTTCTTAAAAGTTGTATTTGTGGTACAAAATTTTTTGAGTGTGTATCTTAGGAAAATAGCAAGAAAAAACAACAAATGGCTTTGTATTAGAAATGTTGATGCGAGATTTGGAATCTATGTCATTAAGACAATATTGCCCCGCTACTTGTGCTGACGTTTTACTTTAACAATTTGTCTCCCAAGATACAACGACTATGATTTGTGATAGGTGCACTCCAAATCACAAATCCTTTAAACCACAAAGGTCTAAAAATGTTTAGCCATAACAATGATGAAGACTTACAAAATTACTCAAATTCTGATATTCAAATATGATGTGAATTTTGAAATTCCATATCTAATTCAAGTGAGGGATATCTTATTTATAGTATGTCAAGAGTTATGTCCAAAAAGACACCATTTGGAGGCACCATATCGCCAAAAATCGCACCTTAAATGTTATTGGGCATACAATTTCACAAAACAAATACAGTGCTCGATCGATCGATCGAGCAAGGAACTCGATCGATCGAGCTACTGTTCACAAAAGGAACAAATTTTCTAGCCCGCTCGATCGATCGAGCATATTGCTCGAATGATCGAGCATTAATTTCTTTCACACGTTTCCCAACTGTATTTAGTTGGAAATAATATATTTTGGGTGATTTAGTTTAAAGATATTTTTTAGGTGGTACTGTATTGTAATTTTATCTTTTTAATTTGATATTTCTTTAAATATAATTATTTTTTTGTATTGCTTATAGCAAAAAAATTCCTCTGTTTTCAAGTTACGATCATCGATTTTTCGGCCATATTCCAAACTTGCTAGAGCCTTTCTTCCAAAGGTGGACCACTCCAATCTCCTCCAACACAACCGATCGATCGATCGAGAAATAGTGGTAAAATAAATTTCTTGGTTGTATGAACAGTTTTAGTTGGATTTAGTTTCGTTATATGCACTTATTATTGTACTGCATATTGTAAGGATGCAACTCATGTTTTACATCATATGAGTTTTGGCCTAATCCTTGTAACGTTTTAATTCATTACAATGAAATAAGTGTCATAATAATGTCACCTTTAATTAAAGAAAAAAAAGTATGTGTGCAAATACTTTTCAGAACAGTTTGCTTTTCAGACAAAAAAATAGATTTTGTATATTTTATTTCTTTGTTTTTGTTTTTGTTATTGCTTCTCTAAAAAACAACAGGTAAAACAGAAGCAGATAACTGAGAAACAAGTTGTAAGATGTTTTTTGCTGATTCAACTTATGTGCTGGTAATTTTGCAATAAATTGAAGTTTATTTAGCAGTTTTATTTTATTTTAATAGCAAACATTTAATGTTTTTGCTTAACTATTTCCAACTTTAAGCAAAAGTAATTTAGAAATGCTTTGAATAAGTAATTGCAAACACGCCAAATCCTAAACAAGTGATTATTCTCATCCCAGCATTCTTTAACAACCATTAAAGATTTTTATTTAACATTAAATTGATATTTAATTACATGGTCAAAGACTCAAAATGGCTGTTATTCCGGGCTTTCATTAGTTCTCTATGATATTTCCACTTTTCATGCTCTATAAAATAGCTAAATAGAAGCAACTTAATCAGTAACAATGAGTGCAAAAACTAGAAGAAGAGCTACAGATTGTTAAGATAAATAAATAAGATTTTAATTGGGGAAAAAATGACAAGTGAGGCACCGACTACGCCATTGGTGAAACAGATTAAAAATGACAACTTCAAGAAGAACAGAATTCAAGTCTCCAACACAAAGAAGCCATTGTTTTTCTATGTCAATCTTGCAAAGGTAGTCTACTGCTCCATCCAGCTAAGTAATTCACTTTATATCTTCATTTATATCATATATATGTATGTTTTATTTTTCAAAATAAATGAAATAGAACTAATTTTTGACATAATCCTCGTACGTAAAATTTATTAATAATTTTTTTTTTGTTTTTTGTTTTCACTTTTCTCCAGAGGTACTTGCAACAGAATGATGAGATTGAGCTTTCAGCATTGGGCATGGGTAAAATATATATCTCATCCTTTTTTTTGAGTTATGGGTATGATTGTGTTGATTTTCCGAAAGAAAATGTGCTCTCTTTCTTTTATTTTTTTTATTACCCTTTTTCATGTGTCAATATTGTAAGATTTGATGTTCCCCTCAGGGCGGAGGAGTGGGTGTCGGGGGTAACCGCACCCCCCAAATTATTGTTTATATGTTTTTTGTAGATCTTTTATTAAAAAATTTATGTTTACCCTTAGTATTTTTTTTTCCAAAAAAAATCGCATCTCCTAAATTATAATCATAGTTCTGCTCCTGATTCCTCTCACATTTTTATTAAAAGAACTACACAGCAATGTATTCTCGAGATGACAAATGGGGTCTGTCATTGGGCACGACAATCATGACCTATTTTGCTACAATAACTAGATGTGTCAAACATGGTTCATGTATAAGGGTTGTGTCGGGCTATCTATGTTGGCACGTGGGTCATATGGTTCATTTTATTAAAAAAAATATTATTGTTATATTTAAAATATGTATAATAAAAAAATTAATATGGGTTGATCCGATACAACCGTAAGTCAATGGATCATGGGCCGTGATTGGACCTACCCTAAAAAAATGGGTTATGTCGGTATGACCCTATTATAGTGATAGATAAGCCGTTACTTTTAGTCACATCGTGCCGACCCGTCCGTTTTGCCATCTCTATCGATAACAAAACAAGGATCATAAATTTGGGATCTTAAAAGTTGGGATTCCTATCTTTGCATGTGAGCAGACTCATTAAGAAATATGACCATTGTTGGTTCGTGAGCTCGAGCTTTTAAATACAACTGTGTTATAACAACAATCACTTTTAGGTACTTGTAAAAAATTAAGATTGATTTGAACGAAAAACAAATATATTGCTTAATGAGTTAATTCTAATTTTGTTATGCTGACATTTACAGCAATCACGACGGTAGTCACTATAGCTGAGATTTTGAAGAATAATGGATTTGCTAAGGAGAAAAGTAAGTAAATATTATCTGCTCCCCTAATAATGCAAGATGACCTTATGATGTCATATAACATAATTTTTGGTGAAGTTTATTTTTAAAAAAACCAAAAACGCAATCTCCTACATTTTTATGGAAATCTTTATTTAATTATTATTACACATGTTTATTGGTCGTTCCCCATATTTTTCGTACTTTTTAACTCCTCAAATCCACTTTCCCTCTTAACTACTCCCGCTTTTGTTGAAAAACGCCAACAAAAATTTTATGCCCTACACCATCACATTTGTTTCATCTCCACTATTTTTCACGTTTATTTCATCTCAACTATTTTAAATTCCAAATCTGAACAAGATTTCTTTTTTTTTTGTTATGATGAATCGAATGAGGTTACACACGTGTTGCGTTGTGCTTCGACGCTAGTGTTAATAATGCTTTTTTATGCCCTACACCATCACATTTGTTTCATCTCCACTATTTTTCACTTTTATTTCATCTCAACAATTTTAAATTTCAAATCTGAAACAAGATTTCTTTTTGGTTATGATGAATCAAATGAGGTTACACACGCATTTCGTTGTGCTTCGACCGTTAGTGTTAATAATGCTTTAATTCATACTAATAAATTTAATTAAAATAAGGCAAAATTACAGAAATTCAAAATGATAGAGTATAATTAATAATTGTTGTAGGTATTTTGACATCAACAGTGGGTATGAAAGACGAAGCCAAGGGCCGCATTGTTCATAAAGCCAGGGTACGTTTTCCTTTACTTTTTTAAGCTCTTCATACATTAAAATCCACATAATATGTATCATATTTGTTAAGAATACATGATATTTAATCTCAAAAGCAATTGATAATAAGTGGAGTAGTCTATGTATCTTATAAGGAGCTCACAAAACTTATAGTTTTCTAATGTGAGAAAAATCTCAACAATATTTGTACGGCATGTGTTTATATGTATGCATGCATGTATATTTTATTATGAACTTTTTTTTTATCGGGAGAGGGTTGAATTTTTTTTTGCGGACAGGACGATTTGTTTATGTTGGTAACCTTTCAAACGTAAAATGCATATACTATAAGAAATTAAGAATGACAATCTCGACTGGCTCCTTCCTTCCTGCCTACTAATTTCAATTTATAATTAACCTTTTTTTCCATATGACTAATTTCATTTAATATATCTCAGATTGAAATTGTGCTGGAGAAGTCCGAAAATTTCGAGTCACTGATGATTGCAATGCAACAGCGGCAGCAACAACGACAGCAAAATGCAAATGGGAAAATAACAGAAAATAAACAATAGAATCGATACATCGAAGTACATTAAATGGTTCTTTCTTTATGTTCCATTCTCATTTTGATAGCTTCATGATTTGTATCGAAGCAACCTTGCTCTCGAGGTGAAGCAAATATAAGGCTGTTACACACGTTAGATTCTATATTTTGGAGTACTATATGTCGTATCAAGTTCGTGCATGTGATCTAATACAAAACAAAAGATATGAACTGATTATATCGTTTTTTCTTTGATGCTATAAGGTTGTTATAAGTCTCTGTACTGAATGAATGAACAATCAAATAAGGGAACAATAAATTTGTAAGAAATGCGAGTATGATTGAACAATCGTCTCATATAATTTTGAGGTTACGTTGTGGGTGTCTTGAAGGATATTGCCTTTCAAGTAGAACACTTGATGCCCTGAAAATTCTAACCATTGACATGGCACACTCAAGTGTCTGATGATTTATGACCACGACAAATCAGGTAATTGTCCAAATGAGATCATCGCCAATGACAAAAGAAAACCAACTTATCCAAATGAGATTTGACAAATAACAAAAGAAGACCAACTCATAAAACTACAACTTCCACATTCGGAGTTTGTTCCAAATTCTTTATAAAGGTTGATAAGAAAATACCCCAAGCAATCAAAGTTGTGTGAAATTCAGAGAAATGCCCATGACAAATTTGATATTATCTACTGCATCGATAAAATACTCAATGCCTCGAGCGATGTCCTAGTTGGTGCTATTATCTACTGCATAGATTAAACATTTCAGATTCATCGAAGTCGTTGGCACCGCTCGTATATACGAGTCAGGAGATCTCGTGTTCGAGACCTACTCCAGGCCCTCACCATAAATGAGGTAGGATTGTGTCGTACTTATAAAAATAAAATAAAATAACATTCCAGATTCATATAAATAATGTTTCTAAAACAAGACACGTCAAACTTTCCCCAAAATACATGTTCCCCCGCGTGTGCGCGTTTTTTCATGTCTCTTCCAGCACTCGGTGGCGTCGTGGATAGTCACTTCATTTGCTTCCCATTCAACTTTTCAAAAATCCTCACTTCTCTTCTATCTTCGTTTACTTTTCCCAGATTCTATTCCAATCTTCTTCATTTTCATTCCACCCCTCTTTTTTTTTTCTTTCAATCAACCGCATACAGTTGTAGCCAAAAAGACCAGCTCCAATCGCCGCCGCCGCCGCCGCCACCGATCAAATTCGCCTTGATTTTATAAACCTCAAAAATCCCTTCCGAACCCTTGATTATTTTGATTTTTCATTGTTTATTGGATGGCCGATTGCAAGAATCATGCAATGGAATTCCCGGAAAAATCCCAAAACGATAGCAAGAGCGGCTCCTTGGCGATCTTCAACCGTTCCAGCACTTCCAAGCCCTCGTCGTTGGCGGGAGGTGAAATCACCAATAAACCCCTGTACAGCCTCTACAATTCCCCGGCCTTCCGGCGAAGCGGCTCCATCAAGAGTTTGTACAGCTCTTCCTTTGGTACGATGGCCTCCGCCGGTAATTCGTTGAAGGGCAAGGTCAGAAAATTATGCTCGATTTTCGAATCCCCAAAACACCCCTCAAACCCCACAAGTTCACAATCTTTGCCTCTGTCCTCGCCGACGCCCGTAAAGCCGACCAAACTGCTGCTTACTGCATCGGATTCTTCAAATTTTATTTCCAAAGGTATCCCTTCTCCAGTTTCGGAATCTCCCTTCAGGCTGCCTGGAACTGAGGACAGAGTTGTGACTTACTTCACCAGCTTACGGGGAATACGAAGAACATTTCAAGATTGCCACAGTGTACGCATGATTTTTCGTGGTTTATGTGTGAATCTTGATGAGAGGGATATTTACATGGATGTAGCTTATAGAAAGGAGTTGCAGAAAGTATTGGGTGAAACTAACATCAGTTTACCTCAAGTGTTTATCAAGGGGAAGTACATTGGGGGTGCTGAAGTGATAAAGCAATTACTAGAAGCTGGTGAATTGGTTAGGCTTATAAAGGGACTCCCTTCTGTCGCACCACATCCGTGTGATACGTGCAGTGATGTGAGGTTCGTTCCATGCTCAAATTGCAATGGCAGTAAGAAGGTTTACGATGAGGATGAGGAGACGACGAAAAGGTGTCCGGAATGTAATGAAAATGGGCTTGTTCGGTGTCCGCTCTGCTGCTCATGAGCTGTGAATGTGAGTGGATTTTAAATTATTTTAGTGAAACTGGTGTGATTGTTTCTTTGTGTAGGTTTTTGGTTCATCGGATTATTTAGTAAAATCGATGATAATCTCATTGTGATATGCTGAAGAAATCAGCTATGTGCAGTGTGGTTTATGTATGGAACGTAGGTGAATTGTATGGTTGTTCACCTTGATGTTCAGTTCACCTTGATGTTGGAACGGTGGTGTGCATTTCAATGCTTATCTATGGTTGCCATTGTGCTGTGCTATACACTTATTGCTAATATGTGCCAGTGTTTTGCAGCTTGTGATAGCCTTTTTATGATTTTTATTGATAATAATGTAGACTTATGCTGAGCCCCCGCAATGGTTTTATTTATAAATATTATCAAATGTAAATTTCTCCATTGCTTTTTTTTTTCCTTCTGCGGCCTATACACTCAGTCCAGTTATGGCTCAAAACACAGAAAAGAAACAGAAATGTTTTCGTTTTTATATATATTATAAGATGTATCATTATTAAAAAGTAATTTTATGTTTGTGAGTCAGTTTATTAGTTTGTGAACAACTAAAGTGGAGCTTGAGCTCATCACAAAGCTTGAAATCACTAGCCTGATTCTTCTTGCATCCTAGTTGTGAGTGTGCTCTTCGTGCTCACGCCTTTCAGATTCAACTATTGTTGGAGGTTACAATGCCAATGATGGCTTGCTTGAATTACAAATGTGCAAATTTAATTGCATATGGTGGTAGTATTAACAGTTAATGGCTTTGTTATGCTCACATCATGGATGGTTCTCGTTTTTTCACGTATGACTTCTAGCAGTGTAAGTAATTTTTAGATTTAGGGTATGTGCAGAGAAATTGAGTCTGAAATTCTACAGAACGAATCGGCTAGTCGGGTAAGATGACGAAATACTTGTCCATACTACTTGCTGCATAAGTTTTGTGGTTTATGGTTCTTGTTCTACTCGGTTAATTTTGTTTTTGATCCCGGTTGACAGTGGAAAATGCTCTCCAATTCTTGGAGCATGTTCATAGTTTTGCGGCATTGACATGAAGACCAAAAAAGTTCCTGTATTTTTCAATATAGCTTATAAGCTCCTGCATCTTATAAGATATCTTAGGAGATTATAAGTTGTAAGAACTAATTTAAATGCGATGATAATAATAACGCACCAAACAAAACCCAATTAATCTTATAAACATTTAATGCCAGTTTGCTTTTATAGTTTGCATATTGATTGCTGATGTAAGAATTGTGTGGTTCAAGCAAATAATCGCCTTATTCCTTATTATATGTGCTCATTCCATATTTAAAGCAGACTATGGTAGATAATATTTATCCAAATAACTTCAATTATATTTAAAATAACGTGTCATGTATATGAATCACCTTCAAAAGATTAGTGTAGCAGATATTTGTGTGTTTGGATATGTGGTATGTTAGATGATAAATAGAACGTAGATATTCTAATTTCATTGCACAATTTACAAGCTTGACTAAATGTATTAATTGCATGCTTTATTTTGGTTCATTTGAAGTTATCTTTGAGGGCATTGTGCATCTATATAAAACACATAAGATGTATGATATAGATATTCTCAAACTAAATGTATTAATTGCATGCTTTATTTTGGTTCATTTGAAGTTATCTTTGAGGGCATTGTGCATCTATATAAAACACATAAGATGTATGATATAGATATTCTCAAAGGCACAAGCTTTATTTTGTCTTAACACGCGACGCTACATATGATTTCATCACTCTAAGGCGGATTCGGGGTTCGGTTTCTCAAGTTGGGTTGGTACCCAACATTTGCTGCCAAATTTGACCCACTATACTGTTGAATATGATAACAAGGTGAAGTCATTCTAATAGAGGATTAATTCATGAAGGATTTGTTTGTGAGGAAACTATAATTTTATATTATTTTCCTAAAGATATTTCTTCAATAGTGTTATTCCATTTCATGTCTAAATTGTTTTAAAACACATCTGAACTTGTAAAATTCAGTGGACTTAGTCTCATTTTCACCTGTCAGCTGCATAAATAGCTCTGTACAAATTTTTTTATAAAAAATAAATCTCAATACCTAAAACACTTGATGTAACGTGTTGCATCATATGATTTTGATAATGAGACCTATTTTTTTTTACAACAAATCCTCATCAAACATAACCATAAAAAAAAAAAAACAAACAGAAACATGGAAATATATATATTAGTATGATAGAGATGCGCATGTTTCGTTGGATGTGCGATAAGATCAGAAGATATAAAATAAGGAACGAATATATTCGAGCTAAATTAGATGTAGCTTGTATAGAAGAGAAGATGCAAGAAAATCGCTTACGTTGGTATTGTCACGTACGACGTAGACCCAATAATATACCTACGCATTGAGTGTAGTCTATGGATTTCACCTATTTCACAAGAGCGAGAGGACGACCGAAAAAGACATGTCTCGAAGTTTACACAAAGACTTTGAGTTCAAGGGGATTAAAATGGTATTACGATCGAAAGAAGCGTTTGGAGGAGATTAAAACATGTGTCCGACCCAATTTGAGTATCTCTATTGTTTATGTAGCTTACCACAATATTGAGATTAAACATTTAGTTGTGTGTGTATATATATATTATGGTTTTTAATTTTAATTACACGCAACATTAAGGGTTATTTATTTAAATAACCTGAAAAAAATAAATAATTACAAAAATAACCCGAAAAATGAAAACATTTAAAAAGTAACCTAAACCGTCAACTGGATTGGCGTGTCCAGTTGGTCACGCCAACTCAGTTGGCGTCACCGAATAAAATATTGCTCACGCCAACTCAGTTGGCGTGACCAATTTAAAATATATAGTCACGCCAACTGAGTTGGTGTGACCTTTGTTTTTTACGGTCACGCCAACCCAGTTGGCGTGACCATTATTTCACGCCAACTGGAGCTGCAAGTTGGCGTGAATAATTATTGGTCACGCGCAACTCAGTTGGCGTGACCAATTAATATAACGTGTCACGCCAACTCAGTTGGCGTGACCAATTAATGGTCACGCCGACTGAGTTGGCGTGACTTGGTGTTATAAAATTTTCGCGCACCCTTCTTCTTCGGCAACCTCTTCGGCAATTACAGTCTAAATTTTCTTCCTCACCAACCTCCAAGTTACAATCGTTTTTTTCTCATTTTGCTTCCAGTCACTTCATAGTTTCAGAATTTAGAGGTAAAAATCATGTCGCCGTGTATTAATTTCTATCACACTTTTTCGCTGCCATCCGCCGCCCCCCCCCCCCCCCCCCCCCCCCGCCGTCTGCTGCCGTCGTCCGCCGCCCCCCCGCCGTCTGCTTGCGCCGTCCGCCGCCGCCGCCGTCGCCGGTTGCTGATGGCTGGTGGTTGTCGGCGGTAGCATATATGCCTCGTCATGTTTTATCAGTTTTAATTTATTTTGTTTACTTTATGTTGTCTATATGTACTAATATATTTTTTGTTTCATATAATAGGATGGATCCGATGACCGTACCAGGCCCGATCGATGATCATCTGTTGTCATTGCAGTCATGTCATCGTTCTAAAGATGTATGGGCATGTGATATTGATCGGCCCTTGCGTGTGAGAAATCCGAGCAGCTATTTTTGGGATCTTTGCCCATTAGACACACGTGTTGTAAGTATGTTAAATGAGTTTGGGTTTTATGGTGTATATAGGTGTAATAAGATTACCATTGACCCTCATCTAATCACGGCGTTAGTAGAGAGATGGCGTCGTGAAACGCATACATTCCATCTGAGATCTGGAGAGGCGACTATTACACTGCAAGACATTGCAGTTATTTGGGGTCTGCCAATAAATGGTCTTGCAGTGTCAGGTACCAATTTTGATAAGTCAATACCCGAGTGGCAAGAATATTGTGATCGTCATTTGAGATTTACACCAGATCCGGATCACTTTAAAGGTTCATGTTTGTTAATGTCTGCGTTGAGTCATCATTTAATAGTAAATCGCATCCATTTGCATAGTACGGCGGATGAGGTTGCTAAATATGCACGAGGTTGTGCATTATTAATGATAGGTGGGATTATGTGCCCCGATAGCTCCGGCAATACGGTAAAATTATTGTACATACAGAAATTAGAAGATATCAGTTCTGTTGGTAATTTTAGCTGGGGTTGTGCTGTGCTGGCATTCTTATATCGTCAGTTGTGCACTTCATCGGAGAGAGGGAAAAAAGTAATATGTGGTGCATTACCACTCCTACAGGTAATCGTTACCTTTATTTTAAAATAGTGAAAAAATATATCTTGCAGATTTAATTTATATTCTTCATGTTAATGTTTTAGATTTGGGCATGGTCCCGGCTCGAAAGTTTAGCTCCTCAACTAGGACGCCTGAGAATTGATATTGGGCCAATACCAATCGACGAGGACAATTACTTACCTGTTGCTCCATATGGTGCAATGTGATGTATTACAAATTATTTTGCAATGTATAATATTATATTTAATATTTTGTTATATAATTTATGTTTTTTTATGATGATTATGAGTACACAGGTGGACATGTAAAGTAAGATTTACAAAAACTGGCACACATTCATTACGAATTATTAGGGACATCCTTGACCAGCAGCCATTAAGCCAAGTAATTTTATTTTTTATATTCATGTATAAAACATAATAGTCTTTGAACATTATTTTAATGTAATACTATATTTGTAGTTTAATTGGCAGCCGTATCCTGATGATTATATTGAAGGACTGCATACTGAGTTATGGACATACAGCGGCCCACTGATTTTGTATGACATAGTTGAGATGCATCGTCCTGAGCGGGTTTTTCGTCAATTCAGGAAGGACGGTCAGAGACGGAAACAGCCACGTCGTTGTGGTACTGGAGGGGCATTATAGAGTTTTAACCTTCATATATGTAGTCATGTTTGCCTATTGTGAATCTTAGTATTAAATGTAATGAATGTACTTCCATATGAATGTCTTATTTGATGTGTGACAATAACAATAACACAATAACAATAACAATAACAATAACAATAACAATATCAAAAAACAATTACAACTTTATCGGTTTTGGGAACTCGATGCCATATGTCGTCTTGCCCGGGCTTCAGGCCAATCCATCTCATTTTGCATGCGTGTTGTTCGGTCTCGACCTCGTCTTCTTATAGTACGCAAGGTGGAATTGTTTTACAGTTCGAATGACGGGGTTTCCCAATACTGCTCTCCCCATAATGGCTCAAATTGACCTTGATATGTGCTCCAATATTCTTGCATATTATAATACTCCTTGACAAATGTTTTTGCGTTTATGCCATAAGCTCGACATACTTGTATCACATGTGAGCAAGGAATCCCAAATTCTTTCCACTTCCCACAAGAACATTCCCTTAATTTGAGCTTCACAACATGAGTATTACCCCCACGTCCAACTTGCATCCTTGTGATAACTGAGGCTGTTAGATGCCTTCGATCAAACATCTGAACTTCATGTTGAATGGAGTGAAGATCAGCCCGAGCATATTTTTCAAAAGCATAATCCGGCCATTCTTGATTATTTTCGATCATTCTATCCGCTTTTTTCACTCGCTCCAAAAAATAATGCACACAACGATCGAATGTTAACTGTACAATGGCAGTGATTGGAAGGCGACGTGCACCTTTCATGACTCCATTTATGCACTCCGACATATTTGTTGTTAGGATACCACAACGCCATCCTTCATCATGAGCAAGTGTCCACTGAGACTTATCAATCCGATTCAGGTAATCAAAAGCCCTTGGTTCAATGGTTTTGATCTCTTCCATCGTACGCTCAAATTTTATCAGTTGAATTTCTGATCCAGCTTTCCAACACAAGTCTTTTAAGTGCACATTTTTGAAACGACTATTAAAGTTTGAGCAAAGATGTCTCAAACAAAATCGATGCACTCCACGGGGGGGTTTAAAGTCGGGGATACAGTCGGCTGCTGCAATAAGGCCCGGATGTCGATCAGAAATCAAACACACGCCGCCAGATTCTCCAATAATGTGTTTGCTAACCATCTCCAAGAACCATTTCCATGACAAAAAGTTCTCTTCATCGACAATTGAAAATGCCAGCGGTAACACTTCATTATTCGTGTCCATGGAGACATCAATCAACATCTTATGCTGATATTTTACATACAGATGTGTGCCATCCACTGTAATAACTTGACGACAGTGGCGGAAACCATCTATACACGGTTGGAAGGCCCAGAAAACATAACTCAAAGTTTTTTCTCTTGGTCTTGCATTATCAAGATGATCCCACTCCACGACTGTGCCTGGGTTCCATTTTTTCAAAGCTCCCATATAGAAAGGTAATTTGTTGACCGAGCTCTCCCAGGTTCCATACACGTTCCGTATTGCACGTTTCAAACTATGCCAGCCTTTTGCATATGATATTTCAAAGCCATACTTATCTTTCACTGTTTGAATCACATACTTGATTTCATAAGCTGGATCACGACGAACGATTCTCAATAACAAGCTAGCAATCATATTCTTATCCAAGTTCGAATGATCAAGCGACAGCTCACTCAGCAGACAAGTGTGAGGACCACCATATTTGGTTATTTTGAATAACCCAACTTTTTTATCCAAACATGCACGCAGGTACCATCTGCAAGGTATATCCTCTGTACCGTGTTTGCATATTAATTTCCACAATGTTTTTGTACTCTTAACAACATGGTACTCACGTTTTGCAACACGTACTGAATAATCCTTCACAGCTGCCTGCAGATGAAATTTATCTTTGAAGACCATGTTGCGATGGATTTCACCTTTGGAGTAATCATAAAAACTCCCCCAACGGCCTGTTGGATTGTCAATCGAATCTCCAAAAACTTCTGGATGTGTCATGGAAAAGAATGGGATTGTTGGATAAAGATTATGATCATTTGTTGGTGCCCCCTCCTCTTGGTTTTCAACTGCTTCTGCCATCACACCAATATCAACTTCATCATCATCAGCATCAGTCTCATCATCAGATGGAATCCCCTCTGGTTCAGAATTAATTTGATCACCAAAATCAGCAAAACTGTCTGCTCGTGGCTCAGCGGCAAAATTATCAACATCTACTGGATGATCATCTCGGTCTCTACCACTATATGAACCCTCAGCTTGATGTCGAGCAACAGATGTCTCTTGAATAACAGATGTCGTCAATCCTTCTGAAAAACTGCCACTCATTGGCATTTCTGGAATATAATCATAATTCCTTGGTTCTGCTTGTATATAAAATTCCAAGCAACTATGACCCTGTTCTGAATCAAGTAGCCATGCTAAATTGTAATCATCATCTATGGGTAAAATAGTCTGACGTAACCCCGAAAAATCTTTGAACATATGCCTAGCATATAATTTCAAAAGAAACTGGTTGCGATTGAACCTAGTGATATCATATATTTTATCTAATAATTGTAGAAAATTAATTGTACGCCGTATAGTTGTACCTCTTGATGGACCACGATCATATCGGACGAACTCAGAATCTTGTATAATATTACCCCCCCAATAAAATAAAACTTGAATAGACATATTTTGATAACTACAGAAAACTATTACTAGTAGCTAATAAAATCTTTTCTGATGTAGAAAATCAGCTAAAGCTGCAACTACAGAGCATAATCAGAATTTTATCATATAATAAAAATATTAAAAGAGACTTGTGAATTGGTGAGAGAAATAAGAGGCGGAGAGTTTTATTTATAGCACATTTAGTGCCGCCAACTCAGTTGGCGACACTATTATAATAATGTCACGCCAACTCAGTTGGCGTGACCCTATAAAACAAAGGTCTCGCCAACTGAGTTGACGTGACTACTATTCAACGTTGGTCACGCCAATCGAATTGGCGTGACCAATATTTATTATGGTCACGCAAACTCAGTTGGCGTCACCTATTGGACCCGCCAACTGAGTTGGCGGGTAAAGTTACTTTTTAAATTAACAAATTTTTCAGGTTATTTTTGAAATTGTTTATTTTATTAAGGTTATTTAATTAAATAACCCCAACATTAATGATACTATTATTTAATTAACAATATTTACGTATTTGCAAATTCTTTCTTAAAGTAAGCAAGGAATCAAATTATTATTATTTTTTTTTGAAAGAGGCTAAATTAAATTTTTTTTACGGTAAATTCCGGTATTTATAAAAATAATTCCGGTATTTATCCCCCAAAAAAAAAAAACAGTCGCTGGTTTATGTTTTTGCTTATTTTTTTCGCTGTTGAACACTCGAAAACCCTAATTCAATGATCTGACATTTTTGTTTGATTCGTTAATCTAGAAAACTGGTTTCAATTCCTGCTTTCTTCGATTAGAAAATAATGCCCGACGTTCATTACCTCGTGAATGAATTCGTTATCAAGCTCAATAAACGGTAAAAAATTGTCCTTTCGGTAATGTTATTGGCAACTTTGATTTCATTTGATGTCATGTACTTATTTTTTATGTTGTGTGTGGTAATCATTAACTGCAGCAAAGTTGAAGGGTCGAAGGCATGTGCAAAGTTAACTGCGGAATTGCTCCGTTCATTCATATCACAGCAGAGACTGCCGCAACGTAACGAGTCTGGAGCTCTCATTGAGGCCGTGAAATCGGTCGGAGAGGAACTTATCGCTGCCAATCCTGTAGGTACGTAAAACGACTACTTTTCCCGGCATTGTTCGATGCTTATTTCCAATTGCTTAAATTAATTCTTGTCCATATATTACTTCTTGTTAGTGTATCACTTGGAGTTGATTTTTTTGGCCAAGGTGTTAGTGTTTAGTCTTTCGGATTATAGATTTTGAAGAAAATTTTGTTGGCTTTTTTTACTTTGTTTAGTATGAATTTTGTTTGTTCTATTGCTATAAGGGCTGCTCGTCTTTATACGGCTTGGCTTCGCTATCGCTCCTATGTAGCGGTCGACCTAAAAAGTTGTATTCCTGGCATACCAGAATGCCTATTATCTAGTGCTAGAAGCTTCGCCAGAAGCAAGCAAGATGAGGGTTCTCTGTTTCGTGGACAAGGCTCATTTCGTACTTGACTTAATAATGCTTGGGTATCTGATTTCGATGCTCTCCAATATACAGGATAGATAAAGCGTATATTTAGAATTGGTTCTACACAACAACGATATGAAATAGAAAAAAACTTATTTTCTTCTGTGAAATTTTCAGAGCACCAGGCACGTGGAGTTTAGTTATAACTGAAGTGTATTGACAAACCACGGTAATCTGTAACTGAAACCAAAGGTTGTCTGTTAGTCCCAATATATAGCAGATTTCACTCATTTAGTCACTCAGTAATGTCTACTTGTCACTAAATCGTAACATAATGGAAGTTTGCCAGTTTTTGTATAGATGCTTTACAAAGGCTTGATAAGATTACATAAGTTTGGATAATTTGAGACGTTTAGAAACGAAGCTAAAAGGATTCTAAAGTTCTTTCTGGGGTAGAGAATGGTAATAATTCGAGATCCAAGCTACTTTGAATTTTGGTATTAATTATTGATGACGCTGGCGTCGTTATTTTGTTGATAATATTCTTAGCTGTGAGAATCTGTCTCTGGAGGCTGAAGGGGAGGGCTAAGTGGTTTTTATATTATATTTTTTCGTGAATTAGCTACTTTAGGATGGAGTTGTAACAGTGAGGCACAAGTAGTTTCTCGATGTAAAACTCTTGTAGTGTTCATGATTCAATTGTTTTGGTCGCATACAAATGAAATCAGTTGGTTCTAATTTTGGTTTCTTATAATTACTGTCTAAATACTGAGTAATAATGCTTTAATTGGTAATTACAATATAACTGGACTTTAATTATTATGAGGATTTAAACGATATGGGATGATTGAAGATGTTACAACTTCATCGATCTTGAAACATCTCTCGATGAAACTTGTTTATCAAAGTTTGCAAAGGAAATAATTTGTTGTTTGTGAATCACTTGAAAGTTGTATTTGATTGTCGCATTCAAGCAATTTTCTTTTACTTTAAGTGTTTTATGTTTAAGATCATGATAATTTTGGATTATCCTGGTTTTAGAGTTAGCTGTTGGAAATGTTGTAAGACGAGTTCTACATCTTATACGTGAGGAAAATCTTTCTCTGACCACTGCTGCTGTTGGCGGGTTAAGTGTCTCCACTGAAAGTGATGATGAAGATGATGTGCATGATGCTTATCCAGCTCTTTCAGCTTCTGTTGTAGCTGCTGCTGCAAGAAGCGCTCTGAGACCACCTTCACTGCAGACTCTCCTCGAGGATGTGCCTAACTCAATTGCTGTGCCTCATACATCTTCTTCTGGAGGTGATTCTGAAGGAAAAAGCAAATGTATGTGTTCACCTCTCATATTATATTTTCTTTCGTTATCAGATCAGTGCCATGATACAATGTGATAAATGAGAAATTTTCTTGGGATATTAAGATTTGGCCATTAGTTTTTCCGCCGAAATGTGTTTAATGATGGTCTGGAAGGAAGTGTCATCTTTCTGTAAGCTGGTCATAAAATGATACTGTAGCGGCATAATTTTATGTATCCAATGCCATGATCTTTAGAGTTGATCTATATTGCCCTCTTTCTTGCAGCTGCTGATAAAAACTCAGTGACGCGGAAGCTCAAACATAATGTCATTGAGGCAGTTAATGAACTCATTCAGGAAATTTCCACTTGCCATGAACAGATTGCTGAACAAGCAGTGGAACATATACATCAAAAGTATGTTCCCTTAATCATTTTGAAGGAGCACTTTTAAACGACTTTCGATATGGACTTCTGCAATCATCTCATGCTGTTGAAGTTCCAATTATATTGCATTTCCATAAAAAAACATCTACATAAGTAGTGTGAGGTAAGTTTTGAAGAGTTAGCTTACCTCTATCTGTATTCCTTAGAAAGTGATTCATGCGTATGACTTGCCACTGCATATTGCTTTTGGCTTCTTTACTGGTAATGTAGATTGTTAAGCACGTAAGTGTAAGGAAAAGTCGGTATTTGAATGATCTAGGATATAGTGGTCATTGGATTAGACGGCTGATTTTGTGGTGCGCCATTGCTTTCATTTACTAGGTAATACAGAACACTTGATCTCACTATATAAAGTTCTCAGAATTTATAGTTATTAATTTTTCTTAAGAAACAAAAATCCTAATGTTGAGTGTCACTCAATATCATGAAAAATATTGATACTTTTTAAATGAGAAACCTTTCGACTCCAGCTCTTTCTAGTTACTACCACTTACCAGTTCTAGATCATGGCAATTAGTTTTCCTCTCAATCACTTCACGCTTTTTCCTCTTCATAGATTTCCTTTCTAATCCAGTTTCCTACTAACATGGAATGGTGAAGTTAGGAGTTCACATTTTATCTTCGGCCCTCGCTCTTACCAGAAATTATGGTTGTTGGAAAAACGTGAGAATGAAACATATCAATCGTGAATGGGTTGAAAATCTTGAAAATGTCCACTCATTTTGCTTCATCGCCAAATATTCTTGTTTTATCATCTTTATTGTATGGATTGTGGTTGGTCCTTTAAAAAAAAAAAAAATATCGTGAATAGTTAATTTGAACAAGCATTTATGTCTTTTGTTTTTATCATGTTTCAGTGAGGTGATCATGACTCTAGGAAGTTCAAGGACAGTGACGGAGTTCCTATGTGCTGCAAAGGAGAAAAAGAGGTCATTTCGTGTTTTTGTTGCGGAGGGTGCTCCAAGGTGGAATATAAATATCCTCCATTATGTAACTCATGCCAAAGTTGTTGGGTTTTAGGATATTAATCAAGTGAATTTTTCTTTGCCATTGTTATTTTTTTCTTTTCATTTGTTTTCATGTCAGATATCAGGGACATGCTCTTGCAAAAGAACTGGCTGCAAGAGGGCTACAAGCTACAGTTATTACCGATTCCGCTGTTTTTGCTATGATTTCTAGAGCCAACATGGTATGTTACAGTTGCAGCTAGAGAGTTCTATAGTTTCTTCATTCTGCTTTTACTTCAAGATTCTTCATTTACAGGTTATTGTTGGAGCACATGCTGTAATGGCCAATGGTGGGGTGATAGCCCCAGTGGGGTTGAATATGGTGGCCCTAGCTGCTCAAAGGCATGCTATTCCTTTTGTTGTGCTTGCTGGGATTCACAAGGTATAGGCTCTATCTTCTAAATACTCTGATTTATTGTATGAATGGACTCACTTCAGTTTATTTTATTCGTCAACATTATGTGTCATATTAGAGGCGGACTCGTTGAAATTTCAATCATCCACAGGCTTTGAGCTTCCAAATTAATAGAAAACAGAATAATTTAAATAGAAAATTGACCTCCTTTGCTTTGATATATCTTATGAATTTGTACTGCCTTTTCATGACGATCTTAGGTCGATTTATAAATTTTATTTATTTCTTAATGTCCTCAGTCCTATGTTTATGATCCTCTCATCTTATCTACATTTTCATGTTTTTTGTTGATGATTGCTAGTTCTCGGAAAATATCAAATTGACTTGGAATTTTTTAATGCCTCCTGAATAAAAGGCTTGATTCTACTGCTTGAATGTGAAAAAAATGATCGATAATGTGAAGGTTGAGAAACAACCTTTATCCTATTTATTTGACACATTTTTTTGTGACAAAATGACAAATTTATTTATATGTGAGGCAAGTATACTGAGATTCTAGTTTTTGAGAGGCCGATGTGCTTCATACCATTAAATATTGTTGTTGCAATCCAGCTTTCTTATCATTACATGTCAATACTTGTATCGACAATCTTGTTGTGGACTGGCTCATATGTGCTTCATACAACTAATATTATTGATATGTATTAAAGCTTTCTATTGTTACTTTTTTAGCTTGGCAGATTCAGTATTTTAAAATGCATATGCTTCATCATGATTCTTTTATTCAATGCAGCTGTGCCCTCTATACCCTCATAAACCGGAGGTCCTTCTTAATGAGCTGAAGTCTCCATCTGAGCTTCTGGACTTTGGGGAATTTTCAGATTGTTTGGATTTTGGGAGTGGCTCTGGTTCCCCTCTTCTTCACGTCGTGAATCCTGCATTTGATTATGTGCCACCAAATCTTGTTAGCTTATTTATCACAGATATGTAAGTTCATCTTATTTGAAATTCTGTACTTGGAGAAACTAGCACTTTAATTACATTTTAATATAGTGTGATGAAATATTTACATTTTAAAATCATGTGCCCTTTATGAAGTTTTCACGTTAATTCTTACTCATGCTTGGTTTTACAGTGGTGGGCACAACCCTTCATACATGCACCAGCTCATGGCTGAATATTACTCTGCTGATGATTTAGTAGTGGGAGGGAAATCAGTTTCTTGAAGTCGTCTAATTACCTTGTTTTGCAAACTTGTTGGTAAGTCTTTCTACCAATTTAGTTATGTTGAACAAAAAGTTATTTAAACTCGGTTTATTAAAATGGGATGAGAAGATTAAAAAACTTGTTGAAGAACAAGGATATCATAATTAAATAAATATTGTTTGATTTTCACAATTTGATGACCTACATATATCTTACTTAAATCTCCCTCGGTTGAGTTGTTTGGAGAAGGCTTGTCGATGATCTGCCAGTGCCATGCTATTTTTCATTTTCTTATTCCTCTCGTTTTTGTCTTAATTCTCAAATGATCAAGATATCTTATGGATTGAGGTCAGCCTTTTGGGACAATGGAATTCCTACACAGTGATTAACTTATTGTCTGTTATAAAGTTTTTTGCATATTGATGATCCATCCAACTCATGCTAAAACTTACTGTTTTAAAATTTTTCTGTAATATGGGTACGACCTATATTTAATATCCTGTTGTCTTCTGCCAGGGTGTCCCCGGAATCAGTGAACTTAAATCGGCGATTTTATATTCAATTTAATACATGGAACAAACAAGGTTGAGCTTGAGGTATTGGCTACTCTTGTAAAACAGCTGATCTGTAGACTGAGAGTACAGACTGTAGGAAAGAACAAATAATGGACGGTATGTTTGGGTTATGTTTTGTCTGATATGAAGTGTGTTGCATGGTGAGGTCAATTGTCAAATTTTTTTTAGGTAGGGCTAATCCTTCAAGGAAAGTAGCCTTTCATGTGTTAGTGTTGTTTCAAGAATTGTATACTTTGAACATGCGGAAATTTGACTGCATTTTGCTTATAGAAAGAACTTTGCTTACTGTATAGCTTGTGGAGTCGGTTCTTTACTTTTGTTCTTTTGATATTAATGAAACTTGGATTTTTTGAGTTATGAGTGATAAAAAAGTTGATTTGTTTATAATATGCCAAGTATTTGGGCGAAGGTGGATTATTTACCAAATGCAGTTTTGTTAGGTTTCTTGTGCATGGAACCTAGTTTTGTGAAATTATGATGAGAGTGGTTTTGCTAATATATTATTTTTATCTTGAGGAAATCATGAAGTACTGTAATTTGTAAGCCCTACTGTTGATGTTTGTATTCTTCTACACCGTCCATTACTTTCAAATGATGGGAAAAATCGCCTTTTTAAAAGCAATTTGAAATAATACAGCAAACATGTGTGTCGTTCATTGGCAGTTCTTAAAATTATGGAGAAGTTATTTAATCGAAAGCATTTTTAGAAAGCATATTTTTTTCGAACTTGATGCTTGAACGGAGATGGTTCTTAGGTTTTCTTTTAACTTTTTCTGGGAAAATAAAATAATGTCTTCTTCTCTACCCCTGTACGCTCTAAAGCTAAATTTTTTTCTTATGAAATAAAAGAAACCTCCTCTTTTATTACTTGCATTCAAATATTAATTTTTGTACCTTTCTGAAAAAAAAAATATTTAAAAATCAAATTTAATAATATATGACTTATTCAAAATGGCCAATAGTATGCAATAATTCGCTTTAGTGGGATAAATCAAGGGCACTTAGCTGCTGTTTGATTGAGGTTTCATATCTATCCACTAGTATGCAAAAGACTATAATATATGGTGATGGATGTGGCAACCTTTGTATATACAAGAGAAGATGCAATATCCCAGCGATGCATCTGATTATTTTTAATGGTATGCGACTATAATCCGAATGATGTTATACGCACTTGGTGTATATATATTAACAAGTGCATGGTTTGCATAAGAAGGCATACTTTTGTTTGTGTGAGGGCGAATCCAATACCACATTTACTACTAATAGCACATAGAGACACACACCTCTGATTTTCAGTAGAGAGAGAGAGAGAGGATGAATATTATGAATGGATAAATATAGTGCACACATACATAGGTATACCGAACACGTTTGCTGGCTCGATGGGTACCCAAAAGAAGATTTTGTCAACGACCCCCTACATTGAACCAGAAGAACAGGGAGGTTCTAGTATATATGACCCGAACTTGCTGCAGCGAAAGAGTTCCACTCGTTAATACAGCTTTGGCACCTCCTTCAATCCTGGTTCGCATCACGGAAACACAATCACCAGAACGGTCAGGTTCAGATGATATCACATCAGAAGTAGTTGCAGTGGTTACAATTGCATGTGAGAGATGATCCAATGGGTTCGATTCACACTGAAGAATACACCCGTCAATGGTTAGCCTTCCACTCCTATGAAGCAGGCAACAACCGAGCTCTGCCCTCACTGTTAAGTTGGTCAGTTTGCAGGTAGACAAGAACTCTAGTGCACTGTACAAGCACAAGGAGCAAAGTTGTAACAATACACTGGAAAGAAACTGTGATCATTAAAGAACACACTCTAAACTTCTGGATGAGTAGTAGTTACGGTGGAAGGCTTGAATCTGAATTTTATTTACTGACATAATAATGTTATGATTCGATCCCGTTAAATACATAACATGAATTCCCAAGGAAAAAAAACTTCATTAAATGAAAGTACCATTTGTTCACAAATCTCTATTCTAAATAAAAATAGCCCTCTTCAATTATAACAGACATGAATCTAAGCAGGAAAATATTTGTTACCGGCCCAAAAATCTAAAAAAAACCATCATTTTTATCATTAGAACCCAAAGAGATCAATTAGAAGACATGCAAGTCGGAAAGAATTTGTCATATTTACCAGCTTTATTATGTTTTCCCATTGATTTATTACTCTAGAATCATCATTAGTAGATCAAAGGCAAAGCAAACATGCAATGCTGCATACCTGTCAGAGTCTCGTGAGCAGATGAGTGTTGTATCATCAGGAAGCTCACCAGCGCCAGCCTAATAGAGAAAATGTCCACGCATTAAGTAAAAGGTAATACATTTACAAGCTGAAGGCCAAAAGGCAAAATAGAACAGACAAGAAGAGGATGGAGGTTAGAGGTAAAGGCAAATAAAAAGAAGAGTCTGACACTTGAAAAAGAAATGTTATATTAATACGCCAACCAAACCATATGGCTACATAGAGAAGTACAAACTCAGCAAACCCAAATAAAAAGACCACTACAAAGCAGCATAGGCTCAGTTGATCAGATGGAATTTTCAAGAAAATTTCTCTGTTAAATTTAATTTTTCATAGAGCAGCCGTCTATGTTATCATAAGGCAACCAGTGTTTGAAGACCCTGCTAAAGATATATATTTATCATACCTTGAACTTTCCAAGACAAACCTTAATCCATACATAACTATTAAAATGATTCAATGAACAGGTTCAAACATAATACGCTTTTTTGACCAACAAACATAAGCATCTTATATTATTCAAAACATGGAGGCGAGAAAACACATACAAGAAAAACAAAAAAGAGATCATATACAAAAACCGCGGTTTTGATTAAACATGATTTCTGATGAAGAGAAACAAAAGATCCAGAAAAAGGGGGTTTTGGAATTAAAAGCATGATATCCATGAAAGGGAGTCAGAAGTCACCAAGCAAAGAGGCTTTTTAATCTGAATGTTAGAAGTGTGATGAATGCCTCCTGCTGCTATTAGTATGGTGTCCCCAGGCCTGCAGTGCTCAACATTCCATAACTATATGTAGTTCCCGGATTCTGAATAAAAATGTATAAAACTTCACTGACCTAGCGGCAGAGACAGCCGTCTCAATGTCGGGGAAGACTCCAGGATGAGATGAATCTTTCACAGAACGATCTACCCGAAGCCAAAGACGAGGGTGACATGCCAGGAAACGCCATCTGTGGCAAACGAGGGCGGTGTTATACCGATCTGCAAACTCAGCAGCACTTTATAACAGAATATGACAGTAAATTAGAGTATCTTGCACTTAGGCCAGTAAATGACAACTTCTCTAGATTTCAAAGGTATAACATGGTTGAGAATCTTGAGATCATAGTTGCTAAAAGTGCATGAGGTATGAGACAAGAAGCAAGGCGCAACTCTGGCGCCTAGTTCAAGCCAAAGTGTCACCCACCATTAGTGATGCGCAGGCGGCTCTCACAGTGAAGCCTGAATCTTTTGTGCCTTAAATGCTCAAGGTGTACTTTAAATGTAAGGATTGTGAATCCAAGGTGAAATACACCGTGATAGTCATATTTAGTTGCAATCTCAGAATATTTGATTTATTATTTGTAAATAGCATTATATTCTACCACAGAATTTTCTTGGTTAGTCAAATTCCAGAAGACTATGTCTTGGCGTACCTAGTTTCGACAAGGTGTGCAAGGCCTCACACCAGGTGCTTATACCCCATGTGCCTTATGTTTTAGTGTTTACATGTAAATATTTAACTTCCATGAAGCTATTAAGTATGATTCAACATTTTTATGATCCCTGATGTTTTAATTTCAAACAAAATTAAAAGAAAAGATATTTCAAACAGAATTGATAAGAAAAGATATCACTAAACACGGCCCAATCAGTTTTTGGCGTAAGCAATGATGGTGATGTTGAATGCCATCTCATATATTTTCTACTTCACCAACTAGATATGTCTATAGAATTGAACCTTTTGAAGCTAAATCTAAATCTAAATATGTTCTCTAACATAGTTATTTCTATTCAGATACAACAACAGTCTATTGAACATGTAGCTAGAATTAAAAGCAGCAACACATTTGTAGTAGAATGATAATTGGTTGGTTTGTCATTGCAATCCAATGAAACGTGTAATTATAAGCAGATATTGATATGCAAAAACATATATTCAATATCCCATCTCTACTTTTGAGAGAGCAAATCATCTCTATCCTCGGTTCAATTCACATCAATTTTTCACACAGCTTTCACAGATGTCAGTTCTTTTACCCCATCCATTATTGCTATTTAGAATCTTCCTATAGGGGGCAAAACCAAAGCTCTGACAATCGGAAAAACTAGGGAGACGAAGCCATGTTTTTCCATTACATTATACATATAAATTTATATTTTTAACAAATATAAAAAATGAAGTGGACTGCCCCTGCCCCACTTCCTCTGGATCCGGATTTCCCGGGCCTAAACATCCTAGCATTAGATGCATCTCATGAGAAAATCATAAAGCAGTAGAACACAGTCAAGGAAAAGCCAAAACAAATTATATGTTTTTCAAATAGCCAAGTCATAAAGTAAATTTACAAACCCAGATATTTATCTGAGAATTAAATTTACGAAATTAATCATCAAGCGAGAATAGGGAAGCCCCACTTGTACCTCGATTATTAGCTACCATTAAACGTTTCAAGGAGTTCGAATATCCCATAGACTCTTCAACTTAAATTATAAATGTACATAGAACTCTAAACTGTACTAAAAGTATGAACTTTTCTAGCATTTGACCAAATTATGCTCCATTCTAACAAAAGCAAAAACAAAACAATGAATTAGGATCCGAACGTGATTCAGGATAAAAAATGTCCCCACGAATCCGAAAAACGCATGAAATTCAAGGACAGATACATAGAAATGGAACCAGAGACAGCATAAATTCAGCTGAAAGAAGTGGCAAGCCAAGCCACAGTCCACTCAAATATTACAGCAAAAAAGAGAAAAATCCAGTAATACCTGGAATAGGAGTGAGAAAGCTGAAAACGTGCATGAGACAGCCATCATCGAGATTATTTATATGAGAATCGAAAGAATTTATGGAACATTTTCCCAATTTCTTCAATTTGCGCTTATTCGCCTCCATTCAATTCAGCTTCTGCTCCAAGATCAGGTGTTGAGAGTTGATACTCGAGGAGGATTTTATTTATCAAAATAATAATGTTTATTTAATTTTCCATCTCTAGTTATACGCGCACACACCACAAGACAATAGCCTATTAAATTTACTATTCTAAATATACGAAAAACATAATTCATCAATAATTATAAAAAAATACTAATAAATTATTAAAGTGCATTCTATTATACAACAATAACAAAATCTTTAATCCCAATAAATTTAGGTAATTATATAAATAATAGAGAGAATCAAGACTTATAGTTAATGTCGTTGTGACTATTTTATCTGATTGGTTGTCACATGCTTATCGCCAGCCAGATAAAATAGTTCGTTTTAAAATAATCATTTATTATCTCAACAACAATTTCTTTAATATAATTTCTAATGTTAAAATTACATTTATTTTGATCTAATTATTTTCTAATTATCTACATTTAAATTTTATAAAAATAATATATTTTAAAAATATAGTAATTACTAAAAAATTGGGGCCCATGGCAACTTCCCCTAGTGATATTGAATAGTCCCAATTCTTAAGATGGTCTTAAATTGGAGATCCATTGCAAAAATTCCCCAACCTCAAAGTTAAAAAAAAAAAAAAAAAAAACAAATTTGGATTTTTTTAGTTTTGGTCCACTGGGCTTGGCATACATGGTAAGTAAAACCCACCTTCTTTAAGCATGTTTTGGACTTCAACCCTTGATTCTTTTTAGGGATGACAATCCAGATTCAAACTCGTATTGAACCCGTTTTGTTGGGGCGGGTCTGGACCCACTTCAACTTGATTTGGAAGCGGAGGGGGGCAGGTCCTGGATTGGCCGAACCCGCCCCGGACCCGCCCCGCTATACATTTTTATTTTTTAAATTTTTTTTAATATTGATTATACGTTTTACTTCTTTGATTGAACAATAAAATGCCATTATTTAATTTTGTATCAAAATTCATGTGTTCATGTTAATGAAGTTGGACATTTTGAAGGAAATAAGAGCAAATTAATAAATATTTAGTAGCTTAAAGATAGTTTTACAATGCTTATTATAAATATTTACTAGAGAAAACATGAAATTTAATCATACAACTCAACTTTTGTGTTTCAAAATTGATTTCTAGTTAAAATTTTTTAAAAAAAAATAAAAAAATCTGGAACCGTGGCGGGGCAGGTAAACCCGCCGGGTTCGCGGGTCTATGCGGGGCGGGGCGGGTCCTGGGATTGGCCAAACCCGTCCCATACCCGCCCCGTTTCCTAGTTCTTTTGTTCAAGAAATTTGTTAACTAATTATTATTATATTATTAAAGGTAAAAAGCAAAAAGAACCACTATGTTATGTGTTATAGTAAATGTTGGAACCTAAGAGGGGGGTGAATGAGGTTCCTTGGCTACTTTAGCCTTTTAAAATGAATTTGCAAAAATTGAGTTTGCGTTGCGGAAGACTAGTTGTCAATCGAACAATAAACAATATAATAAAAAATGTAAAAGCGTAATATAAATAAAGCAATAAAGAAGATGAGAATTTGTTATAGAAGTTCGGCGATGAATCGCCTACGTCTCCTCTTCCCGGCTAGAAAACGTCCAACCGAGGATCCACTAGAACAACTTCTTCTTGGCCTTAAGGGCTCCAAGGATAGCCACAATCTTGCACCAACTTCACTTATTGGCGACTTATACAATTTTCCAACTTGCGTCGGTGTTGGAGGACCTTTACAATAATCAAATCACACCTTCACGGTGTACCAACAAGAAGAATCAAAAGATCACACACAAGAAGTAAATTACAAACTCCAATACAATATAAATGTATGAAGTTTGCAATGCTAGAATGATTTTGATTGCACACAACTTTCTTGTAGTTTATACTCTTGTTTATTGACTTCAAAATGATCCAAAACACCCATATTTATAGTGTAGAAGGCCTCCAAGGCTCCTACTAGCCCTTGCTACTCATAAGGCTGAAATCACTCCTCGATCGCCTCGGACATCGCCCCGGGCGATCACCTATCGCCGCGTTCCAACGGTCAAGAAATCCTCAGATCGCCTCAGGCGATCGGTGGATCGCCTCAGGCGATCAAGAGCAAAAATTAAGGCCGTAGCTTCAGCATGTCCAAATTTTGCATCGCCTCAAACGAACTCCACATCGCCTCAGGCGTTCCAGCCCATCGCCTCAGGCGTTCGTGACATCGCCTCGGGCGAACTCCCCGCGCGCATGCCCGCGCATTGCCTCGGCGTTGCTTCAGTCGATGTGCGGGAGCGAAGTCCCGTGGCTTCCATCGCCTCAGGCGTTGGTCACCATCGCCTGGGGCGATCTTCCTCGCATGCTCGCCTGGCCATCGCCTGGGTCGATGAGCGTGGCGATCCTCGCCTGGCACCCATCGCCTGGGGCGATGTCACTCATCGCCTGGGGCGATCCGTGTCTTCCAAAAGACAAATTTTCTTTGGCATTTCAATACTATTACAATCTTCAAATTTGATCATAATTTATGCTGCATACTCAATAAAAACCATTAGTACAAAATGTATAGGTTTTGTAATCATCAAAACAAAAACGATAATTTTATTTAAAATAGAGGAATGAGAGTTGTAGCGTTTTAAGGCGCAACAATCTCCCCCTTTTCGATGATCACAAAACCCGGTAAACTGAAAGAAAATATAACTTATAACAATGCAATGCATCGAGAGTTTAAACTCCCCCTTAATGAATGCAATGATAAACAATGTTTCAATGTGCATTTTTATCACCTTTACAAAATGTGTCACAAGTTGTAAAAACAACTAGGTTGCAAATAGCACTCCAACAATCAAGTTTACAACAAGTTTACATAAACATTCTCCCCCTTTTTGTGAGAATAAAAAAGGTAAAGGAGTTTTAAAAAAAATTGGACATAGTTTCCTTTAAAAATGAATAAACCATAATTCCATCCAAGTAATAACAATCAACTCAAAATCCAATCAACAACTTAAAATTCATTAACATACACAATAAATTCATTCCAACATCATTTAAACCATTTAATCCTTACAAATAATTACAAAAGGATAAAATCTAAAAAAACACTAAAACAATGACAACTCAATCCATGCCACCATCACCATCACCATCACCATCATTCCCGTGAGTAGTATCCTCGTCCATGTGAGCACTGGAAAACTGAGAACGAAGAGCGTCCACTTCATGTCGTAAATACGACAAATCTTCTCTCGAGGAGTCTTGGTAAGCTCGAAGAGACGCAACATCATCTCGAATGGAATGGAATTGAGAATTCATGTCGACTCTCAAGGATTGAAATTGAGAGTTCATATCCTCACGAAGGCTTTGGAATTGAGAAGTAAAGAAAGCAAAAGCGTCTTGATTGAATTCAAAAGAAGAAGAAGGTTGATGACTATCAGGAGCTGAAATATCCGCCCCAATATTCATCATGTCATCAAAGGTAGATGTAGATTGATGCTGAATGGGTGGCTCATCGAGATTTGGTTCAATCAAGAAAGGAAAATGAAGCCTTTGGGCACTAGTCATCCTATCAATGGGTAATGAGGGGTGATCTTTAGGATTGAAGGCAGAAAGTAGGTTCCCCGGATCATTAACCCAACATGAAGTGAAAGGATTCCAAGAAATTTTGTTAAACAAAAAACACCTAAGATTGAAGGTGTCCTTGGACTTGATAGGGAGTTTCTCATTGTCATCGAAAGGAAGGTTGAAGTGAAGAAAAATCTTTGTTAAGACACGGCCGAATGGGAGAATAACATTTTTAGGATTATGGGCAGTGTTCCTAAAGATTTGGACAATGAATCTTGGTAGGTTGAAGGGGGTCATGGTAATGATGTAATACATCAAGTATACATCAGAGAATTTCAACCTAAGACGATCACCATCCCGAGGGATCATCGAGGTGATCACTATCTTGTGAAGGATTTGGTAGTTCGTAGGAATAGAATTCACAAGAAAGGATTGGTTTGGACATTGAGGGGTTCCGCCAAATATGAGATACAAGGCTTGGGCAGGATCACATACCCCATCATTAGGCCAAGTAGCTAGAGCAAATTTAGCTGGACCATCCGAAGGAATGCGAAGAATATGTCCTAATTCAGTGCTATTGAATTCAATTGGGCGATTGCAAACGATGGTTTTGATAGTTAATTCACCATCACCCTCAAACAGTTCAAGATTGGCATAGAAAGAATGAATCATGGATGGATACAAAAAATCGTTCTTTCTAGGGGGTTTGAAAAAATTTTCCCATTGTTGGAATTGAATCCAATCAAGAATAGGGAGCTGGGAAGTTCTAAGGAAATCGAAATCAAAAACATAACCCGGAATTAATTTGCGAGTAAGATAATCTTCCGGAATTGGCTTACCATCAAGTGGAGGACCCGTATAATTCCTAGTGGATCGATTAGAGCGTCTCCTCCGGCTTGATTCTCCTTCTTCTCGGTTGCTTCGAGACATTTTGCAAGAAATTTGAGAGAATTGAGGTAAAGTTTCGATTTTTTGAGAAATGGGGTTAGGGTTGCAAAATTTCGAATTGGAAGATTTGGTGTTTGGAAAGTGAAATTGATGGTTTGGAAAGGCTTAGGATTGATCGATTATAACAATGATGAAGAAGGCTCGAATTATGGGTGAAAAACACGAAATATTGCTGAAAAATGAGCAAAAGCCGTAGTTTTCTGTCTTTAAAAACCGAGATCGCCTGAGGCGATCTGGAGAACGCCTGAGGCGATCGAGAACGCCCGAGGCGATGCTTGCGATCGTTTGAGGCGATGCGAGCCACGGACGAGGCACTGCGCACAGAATGCTGAGGCGATGGTTTGGCCATATTTTGAGTCAATTTTTGGACCAAAAAATTATTTTTGATAATTCTAACTAACATTAAACCATCTAACAACAAAAATTAATCACATAATCTCAAAAACACAATAATTCACAATTTGTGACTTTGAAAGGCGATTTCAAGATGCACTTTTGAAATTAAATTTTGAGCTATAAAATTCATTAAACATAATTAATTTATGTAAATGAATTTCACAATTGCTCTATGCAAATGATGAAGTAGAGTAGCTCCCCCTAAATATGATATCATTTGTTAAGGTATGCAAACATGCTCAAAGTTCAATCATACCCAATTCACCACGAAGAAAAATAAAAGTGTTTTCGTCTAGTGGTTTTGTGAAAATATCGGCAATTTGATCCTTGGTATTAACATAAAATAATTCAACATCATTTTGCTCGATATGGTCACGAATGAAATGGTGCCTTATATCGATATGCTTAGTCCGAGAATGTTGAATTGGATTTTTAGATAAACATATGGTGCTAGTGTTATCACAAAAAATTGGAACTTTTGAAACATCTAGCCCATAGTCAAGTAATTGGCTTTTCATCCACAAGATTTGTGCACAACAATTACCGGCGGCCATATATTCGGCTTCGGTTGTTGAGAGTGCAACACAATTTTGCTTTTTGGAAAACCAAGATACCAAGCTATTACCGAGAAAGAAACAAGTATCACTAGTGCTTTTCCTATCCACCTTATATCCTCCAAAATCGGCATCGGAGTAAGCTTTCAAATCAAAGAAAGAGTTTCTAGAATACCACAAGCCGAGATTTGGAGTTTTTGTAAGATATTTAAAAATGCGTTTTAAGGCGAACAAGTGTGATTCTTTTGGGGATGATTGAAATCTAGCACATAAACAAACACTAAACATAATATCCGGCCTACTAGCCGTTAAATAAAGCAAAGAGCCAATCATACTCCTATAAAGCTTTTGACAAATTGGTTTATCTTGTTCATCCTTGTCAAGCTTGGTTGATGAGCTAATTGGTGTTGATGCACTTTTAGTATTATCCATTCCAAATTTCTTTAGCATATCTTTGACATACTTTCCTTGGCTTATAAAGATTCCATCTTTGCATTGTTTGATTTGCAATCCAATAAAGTAGTTGAGTTCTCCCATCATGCTCATTTCAAAATTATCTTGCATCAATTTAGAAAACTCATTGCACAAAGATTCATTAGTAGCACCAAATATGATATCATCAACATATATTTGAACAATAAGTAAATCATTTCCCTTAATTAAGGTAAACAAAGTGATATCCACTTTTCCTCTTGTAAAGCCATTCTTGGTTAAGAGTGAAGATAGTTTTTCATACCAAGCTCTAGGAGCTTGTTTCAAACCATACAAAGCTTTATCAAGTTTAAAAACATGGTCGGGAAAATGTGGATCCTCAAAGCCAGGTGGTTGATCAACATACACCTCTTCTTTCAAATCACCATTCAAGAAGGCACTCTTGACATCCATTTGAAAGAGCTTAAAATCTTTAAAGCAAGCAAAAGCAAGAAACATGCGAATAGATTCTAAGCGAGCAACGGGTGCATATGTTTCATCAAAATCTATGCCCTCTTCTTGGCAATATCCTTTAGCTACCAACCTAGCCTTGTTTCGAATAATCGTCCCATGTTCATCCATTTTATTTCTAAATACCCATTTTGTTCCAATTATGGTGTTGTTTGAAGGCCTAGGTACAAGATTCCAAACTTTATTTCTTGTGAATTGATTTAGTTCCTCTTGCATAGCCAAGATCCAAGAATCATCAAGCAATGCATCATTAATGTCCTTAGGCTCTATGTGAGAAATGAAAGCATGATGATTACAAATATTGATATATGAGGATCGGGTTTTTACCCCTTTTGATGGACTACCGATTATGAGATCCATGGGATGATCCTTGGTGGTTTTCCAATCCTTTGGAAGTTCTCCATCCTCTTTGGAATTACTTGACTCCACTCTTTGTTCTTCTTTATCACCACTAGAGTTCTCAAGGGTGGTTGACTCTCTCCTTTGCTCAAGTAATTCTTCATCATCACCATCCATGGAAATTCTTGATATTCGAGTGTTAGTCTCATCAAATATAACATGAATAGATTCCTCAACAATAAGATTACGTTTATTAAATACTCTATATGCTTTACTAGTATTAGAATAACCAAGAAATATACCTTCATCCGATTTGGCATCAAACTTACCAAGGTTATCCTTACCATTGTTGTGAATGAAGCACTTTGAACCAAAAGCCTTGAAGTAAGAAATGTTAGGCTTTCTCCCCCTCCATAATTCATATGGAGTTTTCTTGAGAATTGGCCTTATTGATGAACGATTAATGATATAACATGCGGTGCTCATTGCCTCGGCCCAAAAATATTTTGGAAGTGAATATTCACATAGCATAGTACGTGCAATTTCCACTAATGTCCTATTCTTCCTTTCAACAACACCATTTTGTTGAGGTGTCATAGGACAAGAAAAGTTGTGACCAATGCCTTTGTCATCACAAAAGTTTATAAAATTTTCATTCTCAAATTCGGTTCCGTGGTCACTACGGATACTTTTTATTGAAAGAGTTTTCTCATTCTCAACTCTTTTTGCAAATATTTTGGAATTCTCAAAGGCATCACTTTTATGGGCTAAGAACAATGTCCAAGTGAATCTAGAGAAATCATCCACAATGACAAATGCATAAGATTTTCCACCTAGACTAGTTGTTCTTGAAGGACCACACAAGTCTAAATGAAGCAATTCAAGTGGCATAGAAGTGGAGATAACATTTTTATTTTTGAAAGATTCTCTAGTATGCTTTCCTAGTTGACAAGCATCACAAATAGAATCAACTTGTAAATCAAGGTTAGGCAATCCAACAACAAGATCAAGTTTTTGAATTTTGCCAATGGTGCTCAATCCAACATGACCAAGTCGTCTATGCCATAACACATTTTTGTTATCATTCAATGTTACAAGGCATTTTACATTTTGAGAGGAAAGATTATCTAAATCAACCTTGTACACATTCTCACTTCTATAACCAATGAATTTAATGGATTTGTCATGAGTGTATGATACGGTGCAATGAAGTGATGCAAATGAGACTTCATAACCTTTATCACATAATTGACTTATGCTAAGAAGGTTATGCTTAAGTCCTTTGACAAAAAGTACATCATCAATAATAGTAGAGTTAGAGTTACCAATTGAGCCAATGCCTTCAATGAGTCCTTTGCTATTGTCTCCAAAGGTGACACTTCCTCCACTTTTAGCTTTTAGTGACAAGAACAAGTTCTTGTCACCCGTCATATGTCTTGAGCATCCACTATCGAGATACCAAGAATTGGACCTCTTACTTGTTCCTCCCTACAAAACAAATTTTTAATATTTGGACCTTTGGTACCCAATTGTTCTTTGGGTCCATGTTGGTTAGTAACAATGGGGGATTTAGGAATCCACTTCCACCTCTTGTTTGGTTGGTATTGATTTTTGAAAAATCTACATTTGTTTCTAACATGACCAACCTTACAACAATAGGTGCAAGTAGGGGGATTATGCTTGGCTTTGGCCAACAAGCTTGAAAATGTTTTTGACTTGCTTGAGAAGCCTAATCCGGCTTTATCAAAGCTACATCTTTGCAAGCCAAGCAATTCATGAATCATTATACCACTATCATTAAACTTCCCAAAAGATTTCTTTAAATCAAGTAGTTCATTTTTCAAAGTATCATTTTCTTCTTCCTTTTTAGCCAAGTCCAACTTTAACAATTTATTACTCTTTTTAGATTTACCAAGAACATCAATAATTTCATTATAGGCATCTAATAATTCATCATAAGATGGTACCTCATCATCTTCATCTTCATCTTCAAGAGCCATTAGACAAAGGTTTGCTACTTCTTCATCGGAGTCACTATCACTCCATGTGGCCATTAAAGCTTTCTTCTTTCCCTTATCCGCCTTCTTTCTACTTGGACATTCATTAGCATAATGACCATTTTGTTGACAATTATAACAAGTTACCTCTCGTTTAGTAGAATTCTTGTTGGATTCGGAGGTCTTTGGCTTGTTGTATTTCCGGTAGAACTTCTTGAACTTCCTTGTGAACAATGCCATTTCCTCATCATCTTCGTCATCGGATTGTGCTTTCTTTCCAACCAAGGCAATCCCCTTGCCTTTTGCTTTTTCTTCATCCTTCTTCATTTCCTTCCGGGTTGATATCTCAAGCTCATGGGTAACCAAGGTACCATGAAGTTCATCAATATCATATGATGCACTATCTCCTTTGTTAGATTCAATGATGGCCGTCCTCTTGGCATCCTATTCTTGTGGTAGGGCTCTAAGTGCTCTTCTCCATATTTGTTTTGGAGGATACTTCTCTCCAAGTTGGGCAAGCTCATTGATGATTTGAGTGAGCCTTCTAAACATTGAATCAATGTTTTCTCCGGACTCCATCTCAAAAGTTTCATACTTGAGTTGCAATAGATCAATCTTGGTCTCCTTCACTTGATTAGTGCCCTCATGACAAATTTGCAATTTGTCCCAAATTTCCTTTGCGGTTGAGCACATCGAGATCCGGTTGTACTCCATCATATCTAAGGCACAATGCAAAATATTAATCACTTTAGCATTTTGTGAAATTAATATCATATCCGCTCTAGTAAAATCGTCCATTTCTTTGGGAACACTAATTCCCCCAACTTCCTTTAAAGGAATATGTGGACCTTTCACTATGATTTTCCATAGATCATAATCTACGGATTGGATGTATAGAGAAATTCTATTCTTCCAATAACTGTAGTTATCACCCGTGAAAAGCGGAGGGTGATTTGTCGATTGACCTTGAGCAAACTCATTTGCTAGATTAGCCATATAAAATTTTGATTTAAAACAAAAATCAAATGGCTCTGATACCACTTGTTGGAACCTAAGAGGGGGGGTGAATGAGGTTCCTTGGCTACTTTAGCCTTTTAAAATGAATTTGCAAAAATTGAGTTTGCGTTGCGGAAGACTAGTTGTCAATCGAACAATAAACAATATAATAAAAAATGTAAAAGCGTAATATAAATAAAGCAATAAAGAAGATGAGAATTTGTTATAGAAGTTCGGCGATGAATCGCCTACGTCTCCTCTTCCCGGCTAGAAAACGTCCAACCGAGGATCCACTAGAACAACTTCTTCTTGGCCTTAAGGGCTCCAAGGATAGCCACAATCTTGCACCAACTTCACTTATTGGCGACTTATACAATTTTCCAACTTGCGTCGGTGTTGGAGGACCTTTACAATAATCAAATCACACCTTCACGGTGTACCAACAAGAAGAATCAAAAGATCACACACAAGAAGTAAATTACAAACTCCAATACAATATAAATGTATGAAGTTTGCAATGCTAGAATGATTTTGATTGCACACAACTTTCTTGTAGTTTATACTCTTGTTTATTGATTTCAAAATGATCCAAAACACCCATATTTATAGTGTAGAAGGCCTCCAAGGCTCCTACTAGCCCTTGCTACTCATAAGGCTGAAATCACTCCTCGATCGCCTCGGACATCGCCTCGGGCGATCACCTATCGCCGCGTTCCAACGGTCAAGAAATCCTCAGATCGCCTCAGGCGATCAAGAGCAAAAATTAAGGCCGTAGCTTCAGCATGTCCAAATTTTGCATCGCCTCAAACGAACTCCACATCGCCTCAGGCGTTCCAGCCCATCGCCTCAGGCGTTCGTGACATCGCCTCGGGCGAACTCCCCGCGCGCATGCCCGCGCATTGCCTCGGCGTCGCTTCAGTCGATGTGCGAGAGCGAAGTCCCTGTGGCTGCCATCGCCTCAGGCGTTGGTCACCATCGCCTGGGGCGATCTTCCTCGCATGCTCGCCTGGCCATCGCCTGGGTCGATGAGCGTGGCGATCCTCGCCTGGCACCCATCGCCTGGGGCGATGTCACTCATCGCCTGGGGCGATCCGTGTCTTCCAAAAGACAAATTTTCTTTGGCATTTCAATACTATTACAATCTTCAAATTTGATCATAATTTATGCTGCATACTCAATAAAAACCATTAGTACAAAATGTATAGGTTTTGTAATCATCAAAACAAAAACGATAATTTTATTTAAAATAGAGGAATGAGAGTTGTAGCGTTTTAAGGCGCAACAGTAAATATGCACGGAAATATCATGTGTTAACAAAATAGATAAAAAATCCTATATGTTTTCTTAAACTCGGTATGAATCCTCCATATGTTATATTAAATATGCATGAAATTCTCATGTGTAAATAAAATGGCAAAAAACCCATATATTTTCTTAAACTCGACATGAACCCCCTGTATTATAAAAAAGGCAAAAAAAACCAGTTTCTTAAAACGTTGCACGAAACCCCCATGTTAAATAAAATAAGCAAAAAAAAAAACCCCATGTTTTCGTAAATCCTGCACAAAACCCTATCGATTGTCTAAATATGCTACCCAATTTTCCTAGATCTATATTATTTTCTTCTTTTCTATAATTATTTGTTCTTTTAGTTTTAAAAAGAACAATATTCAGAATTTTAAAGTGAATACTTTTTATGGTGTAATTTAAAATAGATTATGAATAATTTTAAAGAGAAAAATTCAGAATATTATTCAAAATATTTTTTGCAATTAGACCACAAAAAGTATTCACATTAAAATTCTGAATATTGTTAGTTTTCAAATCAAAAGATCAAATTATTACAGAAAAAAAGAAAATAATATAGATGCAGAAAAATTGGAGAGCATATTAGATAATCGAAAGGGTTTTTGCATGATTTACAAAAATAGAGGGTTATTTTGGCCTTTTTTTTCCCCATAAAACAGGGGATTTCACATTGCCTATTTTTTAACACATGGAGGTTTCATAGATATTTACTATAACAAAGGAGGATTTATACCGAGTTTAAAATAACATAAGGTTTTTTCACCTATTTTATTAATACAAGATAGTTTTGTGCATATTTATTTATAACACCGATGTGTTTTTTTGCTTTTTACCCAATTATTAATCACTAAATAAATGAGGGACCTTCGCCATTTGTTAGTATTCGTTTTGTACTTTAAGCGGAAACTTCAATGTTATTTAAAAAAAAAGCAAAAATAATAGCTGTGAGTAGGACGTAATATACTTTATTTTAAAAAAATATTTTCTTCTTGTTAGAATGGTGGATTGAACCAAAAATTGACTTGTTTTATTCTTGATTGAATAAACGTTTGTTGTCCAACATTTTATTTTATTAATCTCTCGAATTCGTTATTTTTTGTGTATCTATCAATACATTTCTTTGGTTGCATAATTCAGACTATAATTTGTAAAAAATAACATATTTAAATTTTTTCAAGATGTTTGAATGAGCTTTAATTTTAAGTTAGTTGACAACAATACTTACAAATATATAACTTACTGGAAATGGTATACGAAACAGTTCTTTTGTACGTTCGGAGATGTAGACCTTCTATGATTTAACAAATCTGACCCAATAGTATCTATTAAGCCATCAAAGGATTTTGCCACATATCAAGATTCTTCCACAAGATCTTCAACATCTTCTATTTAAAATATATTCCTAGTTTAATTAGATCATATCTTTGATAAGCTAAAAAGATTTGATTCAATATTTAGCATATCTAGTTACCAAATATAAAGATTGTATTTACTGTATAAAGTGGCAATTTGGCCTTGTGAATAAATCAATCAATTCATTGAAACATTATTTCTCTTATATGGTATCAGAGCCACACACTCTCACGAGAACCGATCCAAATTTTTTTTTTCTCATCTATGGCGTCTGCAAATTCTTCCAACACCGAATCTCCTACCTCGGCTGCTTCGCCTCCACTTGGGTTGATGGGCACCTCTCTCATTCCCATCAATGCTCATCAACAGTTGCCACTGCAACTCAATACATCTAATTTCGCTTCGTGGCGCGCTCAAGTTCGTCACTTGTTTTTTGGCTATGGACTACTGGGTTTTCTCGATGGCACATCGCCTTGTCCAGCACCCGGAACGACTCCGGAGTCTCTCAATGCACATCTCTATTGGCAGCGACAGGATGCTCTCATCCTATCTGCCCTTTTTGGTTCCGTCTCTGCGGATATTGTTCCACTTATCTCCAATGCCACGACAGCAGCCGACGCATGGGACACTCTTTCTCGTCTTATGCCAATCGCTCCAGGACTCGTGTGATGCAGTTAAAAGATGATTTATCTCACGCCACCCTTGGCTCTCAATCTGTTTCAGTGTTCCTCCAATCCCTTAAAGCCAAGGCGGACGAATTAGCTGTCATTGATAGCCCTCTTAAAGCTGATGATCTTACTCTATACATTCTCAATGGTCTCGGTGCTCAGTTTCGTGACATCGCTGCACCTATTCGTGCAAGGGAGACGTCCCTTCGTTTTGAAGAATTGCATGATTTACTTGTTGCTCATGAGGCATATCTCAAGCGCATTGAGTCTACCTCGGCCTCTTTGGTTGCCACAGCTAACAACGCTCAGTTTACCCGCTCCAATGGCCGCAACTTCTCCCATCAGTCTACTGGTGGTCGCGGGTCCTCTCAAAATCAACAGCACTCGCGTGGCAATTATCGTTCTGGCCAACGTAGTGGCCAGCACCGTGGTCGTGGTGCTCCCCGAACCAATCAAACTTCACGCCAATATTATCCACCAGGAGGTTCCCCTCATCAATCAAATGGTTACCCTTCTGCCCCGCTCATCTGTCAGTTCTGCGGGTTTCCGGGACACACGGCTCGTCAATGTCGTCAATTGCCTCCAGTTGCCAACTCTGCCGTCTCTCCCTCATCTCACGAGCCTTCATCTCAGTGGTTAGTAGACTCTGGTGCGTCACACAACCTCTCATCTGATCTTGCCAATCTTACCGTACACTCTGAATATGATGGTCCTGATGAGGTCCACATTGCTAATGGTCAAGGTTTGCGCATCTCTCATATAGGTTCTTCTAATATCAGTACTCATGCTCGCAATTTTCGGCTATCTAATATTTTATGTGTTCCCTCGGCTAATCGTAATCTGTTGTCTGTTCATCAGTTTGCCAAGGATAACAAGGTCTTTTTTGAGTTTCATCCTTTTTATTTTGTGGTGAAGGATCAGCTTACGGGGGTGAGTCTCATTCACGGCCAATGCAGTAATGGTATTTATCATTTGAAGTTTACTCCTCCCATCCGTGCTCCACCTGTGGCTTTATTGGGCGAACGTACCAGTTTAGAGTGCTGGCATCGTCGGCTTGGACATCCGTCTCCTCGGATTAGTTCCTTTATTCTTACGAAATTTAATTTACCTAGCTTCAAACACTTGTCAGTTGATTTGAATAATTGTAGTTCTTGCAATTTGAATAAAAGTACTCAGTTGCCTTTTACTCATTCTTCCTTTGTTTCTACGCATCCACTCCATTTTCTTTATGCTGATGTTTGGGGGCCTACTCCATCCTCCTCTATCTCTGGAAATCGATATTACTTGCTGATTGTGGATCATTTTACAAAATACTGCTGGTTTTACCCTATGCAGTTGAAATCACAGGTTGCTCTCATATTTAAACAATTCCGATCTTTGGTGGAAAAACAGTTTAACAATGTTATTCAAAACCTGTATTCTGACAATGGGGGTGAGTTTCTGGCTCTTCGGCAATATCTTGTTGATAGTGGCATCAGTTGGCTTACCACAGCGCCACATACACCGCAACAGAATGGGATCACCGAACGCCGACATCGTCAAATTGTTACTATGGGGCGTTCA
Source organism: Haberlea rhodopensis (assembly GCA_907163345.1). Classification (NCBI taxonomy): domain Eukaryota; kingdom Viridiplantae; phylum Streptophyta; class Magnoliopsida; order Lamiales; family Gesneriaceae; genus Haberlea; species Haberlea rhodopensis. The sequence continues at coordinate 80,868 of CAJQUN010000709.1, read as the reverse complement.
TTACTACATCAGGCATCCTTACCACCGACCTTCTGGGATTTTGCTTTTCTCACCGCTGTATATTTAATTAACAGACTCCCTACGCCTATTCTTCATGGCTCCTCGCCCTTTGCGACCTTATTTCATCGCCCTCCAAATTATTTGAAGTTACGCACTTTTGGCTGTCTGTGTTATCCATGGTTAAAGCCTTATATCTCTGGCAAGCTTGATACTCCCTCTCGTCAATGTCTTTTTCTCGGGTATTCCACCACCCAAAGTGCCTACAAGTGCTATGAACTTACTTCTGGTCGGCTATATCTCTCCAGACATGTCAAGTTTTGTGAAGCTGTCTTTCCTTATAGTACTTTTTCCTCACTGGATCCCTCTACCCATCCTGAAGTTTGTCGTCTCTCTTTGTTGCCACAAACACCTTCACCACCACCTTCTGGTCTGCCTTCTGCTCTGCCCCTTATATCCCCAGTTTCTGTCCTGCCACCATCCGGTCCGCCTGCATCCCTGCCACCCACAACATCCCCTTCGCCCACCATCGACTCTGATTCTCCCGCCTGCAGTACTGATTCCCCTACTTCGTTGCCTCCTCGTACTCATAATATGCGGACTCGATCTATGAATAACATCTTTAAGCCGAAAACCCTACATCTTGCCACTAAACATCCTGTTGCTGGTCCCTTTGAACCTACTTGTGTTTCACAGGCCCTTAAAGATTCGGATTGGCGTCTTGCTATGTCCGAAGAATACACTGCTCTTGCTCGGCATGGTACTTGGGATCTTGTGCCTCCACCAACTCATGGCAATATTATTGGCTCCAAATGGGTCTTCCGACTCAAACGCAACCCAGATGGCACTATAGACAAGTACAAGCCTCGCCTAGTTGCTAAAGGTTTTCATCAGCGTCCTGGCATTGATTACAAGGAAACATTTAGTCCCGTTGTCAAACCAGTGACTATTCGGACTGTGTTGTCCCTCGCAGTTATGTATCACTGGTCCATTCGTCAACTTGACGTCAGTAATGCCTTCTTACATGGCTCTATCTCTGAGGATGTCTATATGCAACAACCTACTGGTTTTGTTGATGATACTCGACCATCCTATGTGTGCAAGCTCCGGAAATCTATCTATGGTCTCAAACAGGCTCCGCGTGCTTGGTTTACTGCTTTGAGTTCTGCTCTACTATCCTTGGGCTTTCGACAAACCAAATCTGACATGTCCCTCTTCGTTTTTCACAAGCAGGACACTCTGTTATATATTCTGGTTTATGTGGACGATATTATTGTCACTGGCACTGACCCTGGCTTTGCAAATACTATCATCCAGCAGCTCAGCCACAAATTTGCTGTTAAAGATCTTGGTGAGCTCACTTATTTTCTTGGAGTTGAAGTCTTGCGTTGCCGCGAGGGTCTCTTTCTGTCTCAACATAAATATATCCTGGATATATTGCGTCGACACCACATGGATGGCGCTAAGCCGCTCACTACACCCATGACCACTTCAGCCACTTTGGCTGCCTCTAGCTCTTCTTCCGTTGATGTCACTGAATTTCGACAAATTGTTGGTGCCCTACAATATTTGACTATTACACGGCCTGACATTGCCTTCGCTGTAAATCGTATGGCCCAAAGTATGAGTAATCCTTCTCCTCACGTGTGGACTGGTGTCAAGCGTATTTTGCGTTATCTCAAAGGGACTCTCAATCATGGTTTGCTTCTTCGCCACGGTTCCTCACTGACCTTAACTGCCTACTCTGACTCCGATTTTGCTGGGTATCCTAGTGACAGTGTCTCTACCTCTGCTTATGTTGTCTTTCTCGGCTCAAATCCGATTTCATGGAGCTCCAAAAGACAACGTGCTGTTGCCCGCTCATCCACGGAGGCTGAATATCGAGCGCTAGCCAATGCTGCGGCTGAAGTTCGCTGGGTTCAACATCTATTTTCAGAACTTGACTTGCCTCTCAAGTCAGTGCCTCGTATCTTATGTGACAATATTGGTGCTACTCGTCTTTCCCTACATCCAGTTCTGCACTCTCGCATGAAACACATATCTGTTGATCTTCATTTTGTTCGTGATCTTGCCAACAAAGGATTTCTCACGGTTTCTCATGTGTCCACTCATGATCAACTGGCGGATGTTCTCACAAAACCTTTGCCTCGCACCCGTTTTCAAACTTTGCGCTCCAAAATCTCTGTTGCTGATGGAACCTCGATTTTGCAGGGGCGTATTAAGCCATCAAAGGATTTTGCCACATATCAAGATTCTTCCACAAGATCTTCAACATCTTCTATTTAAAATATATTCCTAGTTTAATTAGATCATATCTTTGATAAGCTAAAAAGATTTGATTCAATATTTAGCATATCTAGTTACCAAATATAAAGATTGTATTTACTGTATAAAGTGGCAATTTGGCCTTGTGAATAAATCAATCAATTCATTGAAACATTATTTCTCTTATAGTATCAACATAGTGCAGTCTCTTATGTCCACCTGTCTTTTATTACGAGGCTTTGCTGGCACTATAATGAAATAAAGTTGCGTATCTGCTATCAGCTATAATTTTTATCAAAGTGGTAATCGCTTGATCCGAACATATATATTCAAAAACATACAATAATATTAAAATTTAAATTCTTTGTCAAGTGAGATAAGCTAGAAAAATTTATCGTTTTATTAAATGCACCTTTAAGCACATTCAAACCACTTAATGTAGCTTGCAATATATTTCCGAAATCTGTAATACATTAACTAAAGTTTGACCAAAGTTTATAACTGGGCATTTCTCATTTATTTAAACCTAAACCTGACAATACAAAATTAATAAATTAATAAAATGGCGTTACAGCCAACATTCAATGTAGTGAATTGGCACTATAAGTACTATGAAACATTGTAAGGAAAGAGTCCACAGTATCGATCTCTTTGTTTAAGAACTAAAAATAAAAATGGCTACCTTAATTTTTCCTGATCATCCTTCTCCTGTTGCAGATGCTGAAGCTCTTAGAAAAGCTTGCCAAGGTAAAATCGTATGCATATGCTTTTATAATTTTTAAGGGAAAATTACGGATGTCTCTCATATTGAATATCTTTAATATGACTTCTAACATCTAGTTTGAACAATAACGAATGTACCTACTCTGTTTTGACATAAATTATCTATTCACCCCGAATCTTTGACCAAAAATTAAAATTTGTTGATGTCATTTGAGTTAATCCCATTTTGTTGAATTATTGAATTTTTAGGGATATTTTAATTGAAAAGTTATAAGAATATTAGAGGTTTTTTACATAGTAGAGGAGATATCCGATCAATCATACATAAAAGAAATATTTATCTAAAATAAATATATGTTTAAATTTTTTTTTTTATTTCTTTGCACACACCCACACTAACAGACCATGTATAGGGACGAATTTAGAATTTATGTTAAGAGGGAAAAAATAACAACATAAAAAATGTTGGGGGAGGGGGGACAAAAAAATAATTTAGGCATATAATAAAATTTTTTTTTAGCGGGACATGGTGTCATGGGATACATGTACATTCGCCCCTGTTCTTGTATGTATATTCTTATACGTATGAAAATATGTATGTACGTGTGAATGTTTTATGCACATGTATTAATATAAATGTATATATGATTAGGATTGCCCTGTTAAACGTCTCTTTAAAAATGCAAAACTAAAAAAAGAGAGCAAATCAATAATTCATAATAAATTATAATTTTAGATATAGTAATTAATTAATAAATTAAATGGCATGACATGTAAATTCAAAAAAAAAACGAAGGGAATAAAACAGTTTTATACTTAAATATTTCATAGGGTGGGGAACCGATGAGAAAGCAATAATTTCAATACTTGGACATAGAAATGAGGCACAAAGAAACTTAATAAGACAAGCCTACGAGGATTTGTACCAGCAGGATCTTGTCCAAACCCTAGAATCTGAGCTTTCGGGCCATTTTGAGGTACTCTCTTCTGCAATATTCACTGCAATTTAGTGTTTATTGCTTTTATATAAGTAACTGTGATGAGTTTATGTTTTAGAAAGCTGTGTATAGATGGATATTGGATCCACAAGATCGTGATGCTGTACTATTACATGATGCCATCAACAAATCACCAGTCCTAGACTATCGGGTAATCGTCGAAATTTCGTGTATTCGAACACCCGAAGAGCTTTTAGCTATCAAGCGAGCCTACAAAATTCTCTACAAGCACTCCCTGGAAGAAGACTTGGCTCAACAAACCACCGATCACATTCGTCAGGTACATAACTATTAATTTACCAGTAAGATTTTGAGGGGCGAGTTGCAGCCTGCAATCCGAACTGAGGATGGGTTTTTTGCTGAATTTTACCTTACTAAATAATGATTTTTTTTGTTTTTGTGTTGTAGTTTTTGATTGGCTTGGTGAGTATATATAAGTACGATGGTGATGAAATTAATGAGAAACTAGCACATTCTGAGGCTCAAATTCTCCAAAATGCTATCAAAGAGAAGGCATTTGATCATGAAGAAGTTGTGAGAATCATAACTACAAGAAGCAAAAGTCAGGTTTTGGCAACTTTTAATCGATTCAAAGATGATTATGGTTCATCAATAACTAAGGTAAAAGTTATGTAACTTGCGAGGTTTTTTTTTTAAATCGAAATATCTTAATGATTAACTTCGAGTCGTGGGAACATAGCAGGGAAGACTGCATATATTAGGCCTGATGGGCTCGACCCTTGAAAATGTTTTTTTTGTGTGTTTAATTTTAATTAATTTGATAAAAATATATAACGTCTCAGCATTTGAGAGATGACCCATCAAGCTTTTACTTGTCCGCATTACGTATTGCAATCCGATGTATTAGTGATCATCAGAAGTATTATGAAAAGGTAATTAATTCATGCTCAACTATGTTTTATACATTTATTTATGTCTGAATAAGTATATACATAAAATACTTCAATAAATTTATAAATAAATTATATGCTAAAAGATTTTTTCAAATACTATAACTTTAGGTAATTCGACATGCCTTAAACAAAGTCGGGACGGATGAGGAGTCGCTAACTCGAGTTATAGTCACAACAGCTGAGAAAGATCTGAAGGAGATAAAGGAGCTTTTTCACAAGAGAAATAGTTCAACTCTCGAGCAAGCAGTGGAGAAGGATACTTCTGGGGACTACAAAGCTTTCATTCTAGCTTTACTAGGAAATGATTAGCATTTTTTAGTCACAATAACTTGAAAACTCTTCATGGTTAAATATTATGATATCAAATATTGATGCTGTAGTTTTATTTCGAACTCTTGTTTATGGTTCAATCATTGATGTTTTATGTTTTGACAGTAAGATTTGGTCTTATATTAAACTAATTAAGATGTAATAAACATATGTTGTTTACCTGTTTTGTTATTGGCTGATGAATGTGTTCAACTTATAGGCTTAAGAGTAGATGTGTCTTTAGGGATATTACATCAAAACGTCCATGTAGTTTAGGTTCACACCCAGTTCAGTTCTAAAGTTTTCAATGACCCGACTTAGTCCCTATAATTTAAATTTTTCTCAGTGCAGTCCGACCTAAGTTGGTCGTAAGAAACAAACAGATAGGGACTTGGTGGAAAAAATTTTAAAATTAGAAACTTAATTGGGAACAAACCAGCCCAGTTTAGTCCCTAAAGTTTTAAAAATATTCCTGAATCTATCCCTATTCGTTTGCTTCTCACGGTTGACTTAACGTCGGACTGAACCGAGAAATTTTTTAAAACATCAGGGACTAAATCGGGCCACAGAAAACTTTAGGAATTGAATCGAGAATGAATCCAAAGTACAGGGAAATGTTAATATCTTATCCCTATTTCTTTATATAGAACTCTTCTGAAAATTGTAAGTAAGACCTTAATTCAGACAACATACAGATAGACAAGCCACAAATACATGTTTATTAATGCAAATTTATACACACATTTTTGTAGAACAAAGCTACTATTAAACCAGAAGCTATAGTTGGTGGCTATCATGTAGCACTCGAAGTTCTTTCGACTGTTACATGTGTTGCTACTTAATAATATTTCTCGAGATAACTAAATCAGCTTATCTATCTTCCTAGCAAATAGATGATTAAATTCGAGTATTTCAAACATCCCACCAAATCAAATCATTAAACCCTAAACATAGTCAAAATATTCCAAATTTTAATCCTCATAACGCACCTTTCCATTTCCCACTCACATCACAGTCTGAATATCAGAAAATCTGCGAAATTCAGACAGTATTAAAATGGACTCTGCAATATGCAAAACCTAAGAACATTGTAGCAGTTAAAAATATGAGTTCTATTTGCTTCTCTTTTTTTTTTTTAAAATAAATTTGTTTCTCTATTTTTTTTGATAGTGAGGGAGGAATAAAGTTTTTGCGCACTCGGCGCAACTCGAGTTCGAGTAATTCTTAATGGGGGAATGAGTTTTACTAGGGTAAGGCCAAAAACTCTTCTGATGTTCTTGGTGTTGTAAGTTGTAACCTTGGTGCCTAGGCTAATTTGGTTGTGTTCCATGGTTAAGAAATTGTATTATGTTGCTATGAATCTAAATTTGGTAGCAGTGACGAATTTATAGCGGGTAAAAAATAATAACCCTAAAACTGGGGGGATTTTAGGTGGTAAAATATAATTTTAGAGGAACAATCTACAATTTTAGGAATAATAAAAAAATTTCTTTCCGAGGGGCAACTCTACACAATGTAGGTTCCCCCCTGCTTGGTAGGCTCATTAATTTTTCCCAAGAACTCATGTACAACAAGTTTAATTTAAGATTACGGACACAAGATTCATGTGTTTCAAAGAGTTTCCTAATAAATTTTATATGTAATTACAATATTTAAATAAAATTTATTCTAAATATTTTTTAATAATTATTGTAACAAGAATTTCTATATATTTTATTGAATTTATATTGTAATCAAAGTTTTCAATATTTTTTTGTTATAATAACATGTGATTGGTGAGTGATATTTACACTCTATTTTCTTGTTTAATGCACTCTCTCTTTAACTTTTGTATAATAAATTGATAATTGTACCCCTTAATAGAATAAGTTGTCTAAACCTTTAATTACTCAGAAAATCGTAGTTAAATCTGTCAATATTCTTAAATATAAAAAGTACACAAGTCAAATATTATACAAATTATTCATTAAATTAATTATTACATTTATTTTATCATAATTATTGCTTTATTTCCAATTGCCCGAAACAAGTAATCAGAGGTTTTTATAGAATTTTTTTATTAAAAAACTATGTTTTACCCTTAATTTGTTTTTCTTCGAAAATTCGCTTTAAATTATAATCGTGGCTTAGCTCCTACAAATGATGTTTCATTATTATATTCTATTTCCAATTAATTTTTTTTGAACAAAAAAAAAATTAACTTTTCAATTACGGTATCTTGTAAAAGAGATATGGCTAATAAATTATAAATAATATGAAATTTTAAGATTCAACTGAGTTTATTTTTATTTTATATTTTATAAGATAAAAACTATGAAAAATTATATTTTATTTTACTTGAAGAAAGAAATAAGAAATGTCAGAAAAGACAATAAAGAGGTCCAAGTCATAAATATCATGAATTCGAGTTCCAATGCAACATCACATAAAGCTCGCACACCTAATCTATATCGAATTAATTATGGGATAAAATTGGTGAAAATGCAAAATTGGTTAATTGAAATTAGTTTACATAGTATTTTCTTTTTTAAGCAGTCAATATTTGGTTTTAATATAATAAATTATTTTTACATATTAATTACTCCAATATTTATTAGAGTTCTCAATTTCAATTAAACATATAATCAATATCCCTACTATGTCAGTACTTCGACAAAGAAAAAAAAACAGATGAAATGTATAAAGAATCAAATTATTATACTAAGAATAAATATTGACAAAATAAACTACTAAAAATCTATAAATACCAACTTACATAATCAATTTTCCATAAAATTGAAAATTGTTTCACTTGTAATGAATTTTTTTTTCAAAAGATTTATATATTTTATTAGATAAAAAACGAATATCATATAATACATCCCCCAAGACATAACACGCAACGTGTGAAACAAACCCTTTCACACAATACACATGCAAAGTGACACATAATACCCATGTAATATCCTTATTTAAAGATCTTTTTGTTCATACTATTACACATTTGAGAGCGAAGAATGAGAGCAATGACAATATACAAAGTTATTTTGATGTTTTGTCTTACCTTGATTTGTGCTAAAAACACCATGGTTTTTGCACAATGCAAAGGGGATTTCCAAGGTCTTGTAGAACAATGTGCGAGATATGTTCAAAGAAATGGTCCTAAACAGGACCCATCTCCAGAATGTTGTAATGTTGTCAAAACAATGGACTTCCCATGTGTGTGTCCACATATCACTAATGATGTTGAGCAGATAATTAGTATGGAGAAAGCTGTCTCTGTTGCTCGATTCTGTGGGAAGCCATTAGCCCATGGAACCAGATGTGGAAGTAAGTTGATGTTTCTAACATGTTAGATTAATTTCTTGATTCCCATTTGTTCTTAGTCGGGGGTGGGTTCATGAGTTTTGATTACAAGAAATGCACTTTTCTATTTTGTCTTGTGTTGCAGGTTATATAGTTCCCTGAAGTAAGAGTATCATGACAAAGAATGGAATCCTGATGAGCTGTAGCTCAAAACAAAAAAAAAGGCTCGCTTTTGTAATGATTTCCAATAATAACACAGTACTCTGCATGCTTACTATTATGTAAGAAATGTATGGTTTGTAATAAAAAAACGAAGTATATTTGTCGACTTTTAGCCTGAATATATATATATATATATATATATATATATATATATATATATATATATATATATATATATATATGTGTGTGTGATTTTATGGTTGGTTGATGTTGCCACTGTGCTTAGATCAACCATTGAATGCTATGGATGAGAGTATCAAGAGTAGCTACTCTCACAGGTACACCTGCCAGTGAGATAGCAACTGCTCAATCAGATTTTATACTTCCAGGAAACAAATTAATAGGTAAGAAACAAGAGCCAGCTTTGTACATTTAAAAGATCAAACACCAAATAAACCAGAAATGATTATAAATTATCGTTAAAAGGCAAGCTACCACCCCCCAAAAAATCTCGTTTCCTTATGATATTTGTAGATCAATCCAAAAAACATTACTGAAAGCAGGGACTGAGCCATCCTTAGATTAGGGTGGCTAGAAGGTCTAGCCCAATACAATTTTTGAATTTTTTTTCTAATTTTAATTTTCAGAAATTTTATTTTTTTAACTCAACACTTTGAATCATCATAGCCCTATCTAATTTGGTCACTCATATAATATTGATTCGTTGCCCCGCTCTTACCGAAAGGCATTGACAACGACATATCATCCAAGAAAGCTTAGAAGTCTAATGACACGAGCTATTACATAAACATAGACTTAAAAGGCTTATATTTGACAAAAGATGCTAATTCCAATAAAATTAAAGTGTCTTGCAAATAAACAAAAAAAAAACATGATTTAAAACGACTTTCAGATTAACTTGAAATAATTTAAAATTCTCTGTATTTGAACTTAAACTTGGTTGATGGATCTTAGCTTCATTGATATCAGTAATAGCCATTGTAGACGCTATAGGAAGGTCATTTCTATTGATAAAACCGTTGTTGGTCATGTGTGTTAGATTATTTATTGGTTAGCTTGTTTTCAATTGGTAGATTATTTTTGGTTGGCTTGTTTAAGATCGTTTTCTTTGCTGGAGATTTGATTTCATAGAATATAAAAAGAAATCTTCAAATTCTTCAGCCTAATTGATTTGGATTGATGATGATCTTAATTAACATGAGGTTATAATGTTAATAGCTTATGGGATCAAGGGAAATGAGGGATCTCTTTAATCTCATTCATGGGGTAAGAAGATAGGGAAAATTCTCTACTTATAACATATATAATCATATGTATAAATATGTGGGAATTATTACAACAATATTATAAGATTCTAACTGTTCCAACAATAACCTATGTATGTCTCTTTCCAAAATCTATTGTTCAATGACCAGTAGCAGAGCGCCCTTTATTCCGCAGGCCGCCTGCAAATTGTAAGATTGCATACTCCCTGGTTTTGACTCGACCTTGGTGTAGGTTGCTCTCACCTTTTTGTCCGTCTTTTCATCTTTGTATATTATTGTATATATGTTACCTTCATGAGAGTTTTTTGGGGTGTTAAGATATTTTAAATTTCAGTTTCTCATAGGGCAGGGACGACAATTGGTCACACCATTTTCCTTTTTGTTTGTCCCAACGAGGAGGGCTGCTTTTTCTTTTGGTCGTGTGCTCTTTCAGGTTCTTTGTTTTCAGTTTTTAGAGGTTTCATGTGTATACTTCTTCGTGGCTTTACTTGTTGTGATTGATTATATGTAGTTCTATCAAAGCCTTAAGAAAAAATATATTAACGATTGGATTGTAGACATGACAGATAATCGATAGTTTTTCATGATAATATGATCCATTATAATAATGGATTCCATTTCCAAGTAAACCAATTCCAAACACCAGGTGCAAAACATTTAGTGGTGCCCGCATAATAACTTCTCCTTGATTTTGTCCATCCTCCCCTTTTTCTCAGACTCTTGGTGGCCGCAACTCTGCCGCCTGCAGCGGGTGGTTGGTTGTCCTTGTGGCCTCCAGGTAGTTTTACCTTATCCTTCATCCCCTTCTTTCTCCTACCACCCATCCTTTTGTTCTTAGAAGACTGCCACAATATGTAAGATTTATGAAGGATTATATGTTATTGTATGTTGGCCTAATATATTTTTGTCCACTAATTAGTGAACCATGTCTAAAATTTCTGAAGAAACAAGGTGACTGCATTAAGATTGAAATTTTGTCCAAAAAGGTGAGGTGGTTTCTTAGTTAGGCCACTAAAGTACCAAGCTACTTCAGGTGCCAGATCGACGGTGGTGGGGGGCATCAGTGTGGGGCATGTCAAAATAGGAACACCGTGGTGTTGTCGCGCCATGAGCTCAGGCATATCCTCCCCCAGTCGGGTGGTGGACAGGTTGCCATACTCATCATTCTGCTTCATCTTGTTACCGTAGTTGCCCCCGTATCATTGCGCTTTCCCTTTCTTGTTTAAGATTTAAGAAAGTTGAGTAAGTATTTATCAAGATTTAATGCGTGTAATGAATATATATGAGAACTTTGGATGCACGCTAGTGATGTATATATAGTCCTGAAGAGGGAATCGAGGGATGAGTTTGGTCAGTACCAGCGCCATGAGCTCCGGAATCAACTTAAGTTACACACATACTCGTGTACTTGTGTTGAGAGAGTGCCAGAAGAATATATAATAAGTTGGACTTCAAATGGTTTGCTGAAATTGGTAGGCTTTGTTCAAGACTTTTAACCAAATTACACCCACGTAAATCATTAATTCTATTAAAATAATAATACACTAAATGCTACTTATATTCTATTTTAATTAATATTTACATTTTTTAGATTAGAAAATCCAGATTCCAAATGTTAGAAGTCATTCACATTACACCCAAGTAAAATAATTAATTCTATTAAAATAATACACTAAATGCTACTTATATTCTATTTTAATTAATATTTACATTTTTTAGATTAGAAAATCCACATTTCAAATGTTAGAAGTCATTCACAGACCAATGAGAGTATATATGCCCAGATTCTACATGCATTTCAATGCATACACAGATATGTTGATAAAAAAACATTGACTGTAAAGGCTAAGATAACCACTCAAGAGCAAATATAGTAATCTGCCAATATAATTGTGTTACTAGGATTCGAATTTCTACGAAAAAGCATTTGTTTTTTTTTAAATATTATAATTTATACTCAAACTTATAATAACATCAAGTTGGGGTACATTAATGAATAACAATAATGCCATTAATATACCGCAAGATATCATTATTCATATAAACTTTAAATAACCGTTTGAAAACCAAAGTGACCATTCATGGATCTGTATACATGATAATGTTTCTCTTTAAGAATATGGCATGAAACACATCAAGATTTGATCTTTAGCAGACCATGTTCAGTTATATGCGTGATTCTTAGTTGTATGGTGATTTTGATGGGGTATGTATAGTTGGGCAGTGATTTCAGAGTGCTAATCGTACGAAATTTTGAGCAGTTTATCTTGCGCAGATTCTTTGTTTGTTTCTACATGCATATTCTTTAAAAATTTCTGCGAGATACTAATTTTGTAAAATATATCTTTTTGCAGAATTGTTTTGACACCACTAACTACGCAGAGACCCTTTAATAATGTTCCTCAACATGATGCTATCTTGTACTATTCTCGAAGAGCAACCAAAGGGGATTTTCTCTTGACTGAAGCCACTAGAGTTTTTGACACAGCTTAAGGGTAAGTTCATTGGTTTCACTGTGGTATTTACAAACAGAAGTCAAAATTTTATTCAATATTTGCCTAAAAATTCAAATTTGATTACATTGAATCCCCGCTTCTCTTCTGACATTTCAATGATTAGAGGTGAGATAGACACTGCAATTGGCCAGCCAAGACAATATTAGTTGGAGTGGAAGTGTAGCTTGGACTTGGGAGCTTGAAAGGTTCATCAACTTCGTACAATCATAATGAGGCTACAATCAAGGTTATTAGTTCGAGTGGTGGATCTAACGCTGTTATTCGTATGATAGACAGTCAAATGGAGGATGTCAAATTTTGGATTGTCAATAGAGATATACAAGCCATGAGGGCTTCACCAATCCTAGCATCGGTTGCAGATTGTTCAAGATCCAACCAGAGGACTTGCTGCCAGTGAGAATCCAGATATTGGTATGAATGCTGCTAAAGAAAGCAAAGAAGCCATAGATGATGCGGTTAATTGGGCCAACATGATCTTCGTCATCGTAAGTTCAGCATTTACTAACCAAATATCCTATGACTATAAATTGTTGTTCGGTGTTAGCTGTCTCCATATGTAAAGCTATAGTCTGGCCACATGTATCCCTCAATGGTAGATTGTTATTATACCTCATCGATCCCTTTTCTTGCACTAGAAAATTATGAGCACATTTTCAGGTGCATTCAATATGTTGATGTAAAAGTGCAATATGTTGTTTTTTAGATATCCATGTTACATATATAACCAATAGTTAACGTTGAGAACGTATGTGCACTTGCAAAAATGTTAAAGGACCTTTCATAATAGAAACGGTGGATTTCACATCCACCGCCTAATAATTTGATAATTTGCTTTGGATCAAATGATCCATATGATGGTTGTTCACCTTTAAGTCACTAAAGGACAAGATAAGATAACCACATAAGTTGTTCAAAGACGCGGTGCCAAAGGGAACTAGTCTTACATATTCAAAAAAATAATATCTACAATGATACTTTTCCCAATAAAATAATATCTTTTAAATCTTTTCATTAATCAAAATTATTTTTAAATATTCCCACCAAATAGAAGTATGTTTTTTTAAACTTTTCTTCAATAAAAATTAACATTTCAATAGACTTTTATTTATTTGTTTCTAAAAAAATTATTTTTCTAATAAACACTAACAAGAAAAACATAAGTAAATCATTGCTTATAGAAAATCAGAAGGGAACAACATCCTTATTATTATTTTTTTGTTTAAGGCGATAGTTTACAGTGCTTATTATATATATATATACTTGAAAAGTCAACTCATGTTTATGGGAACCTGCAGCTGCTATCCTTGGATGAGCATTGAGCAAACCATCAGGCTGAGACACTAGCCTACAAAGTATGCTAGCCAAATAAACCGCACTGGAGAACCTCAGTGCGACAGACTCGACCTAGAAAATGTTGATATGAGGAATTAAATTTATAATCAAAGACCTCCACACTCATATACTTCACCAACTCGGACATAACATGAGTGGCACAACCACCTTATTTTGATGGATGTAATGGTGGACCATTACAGATTTGATTACGTCTTCCATTTGTTGAAATTTATTATTGTAAAATAAATGAAGGTATCATGTCATTAATAAGGCAATAAAATAACCATGAAGTCAAATCCTTAATGACTTATGTAATATTCAATGTTTAGAATTAGCAGAATCCAAGAAAATAGCGAAAGGTTTGGACATGTATTCCCATCTACCTTTTGTCATCTTGCACAACTCCCTTGGCCCTTTGTCTTTAATATAACAAGTGGATGACTCGTGTCTTCACAACAAAACGAAAAATGTTTGTATAGACCCGATACTCAATCTATATATCAATTCAGTATAATTATTTAAAATAATTGGTATATTAGTTTGTGTTTTTATTTAAAATGGGGTTTATTTTATTATTAAATTGATATATAAGTAAGCTTCAAACCGGATGTATTCAGTAATGCCCATAAACAAATAACCAAGAGTAAGTTTTGTCATCTATTTTCTTATTTTCCTAACTTAAAATTAAATATTATACTGTTTTCTCCAATAAAAAAACTTTTATGTCATATCTATTAACGGTCATTATTTTCAATTTAATTTTTACATTGCTATGTTAAAAATACTATATTATTATAGTATGTTCTAATCCAACAATTTATATTCTTAAATGTTAAAATACCAAACAAAATATTGAAAATGTATATATCTTATATATAATATTTTTAATGTAACATGGTTTTAAGCATACATCACAATCTTTAATATGATCTTAAGCAGACTCGAGTTCGACGAGTCGTGTTTAACGTATGGAAATTGATTTAGCACTAAAAAAAGTAAATTATAGCCTTTAAAAAAAAAAAGATAAACTGAAGTTTTGTTTGAATTGAAAGCCATTTGGGGCCCTCTTTTTGCATTGCAATCATCCACTAAGAAACAAGCCAAGTTGTTTGTTTTGTTTTGGTTATACACTACCGGTTGGATTTGTGCTGTGTTGGAGAATAACACCAAATTTTGGCCAGCTTTTATTCATATCCACTATGTATAATGACAAGAAAAAGTTTTAATGGGGACTTACATTTATTAGACGGAGGCGTCTGCATTCTCCCCAAAGTCCACATTGTTCTGAGCCCTTCCACGAAAACAAAGCAATAAGGACAAAATATACTGCTTTCGAATTATTTAGACATGCACAAAAAGAAGCAGCCATGGAAAAGTCTTTCAAGACAAGAAATGCTTTAATTTCATTTGACTTGGCTAACGTTAGGGAAAGTGAGAGAAACATTGATTGTTGGGAAATTTTTTACTTTGTTAGATGAGTGTTCTCGGGTATTCTTTTTTGGGTTTCTGATGAATTGTATTACCCATTTTGGATTTTGGATTTCGGATTTCCCAGTTCGTGTACAAAGTTGAGGTTTTGCTGCTGATACTGGTGAGTTTCTTGGCCTTTTTCTGTGTTTCTGTCATATTTGTTGAGGAATGATTTTCCTTTTTTACATAAGTTTCTTGATGGAGATATGAAACGTTTTAATTTGATTTTGTTAGCAAGTGTTATGGTTTAGATCATCTGAATTATTGGCTTTCTTGATATTTTAATTCCTTGAGAAATAAGAAATTCATTGCAAAATAGTATGAACATTCCCTAAGCTAAGCGCAGAGTTTTTACATTGATTTAGTTTCTGAGGTTGATTTGTGTCTTATCTGCTTGCTATTTAAGAGATCCCTGAAAAGGAGTTTACAAAAGAATTGTTAATCCTGATAGTTTCTCTTCGTTGTCGGCATTTGAATTCCTATTTTAGTACATAATATTACTCACTTTCTACAAAGTTTGTCTTAAAATCTTCCTGAATGATTCAGATCAATCATCTTCTTGCATATCCAATAGCTGAGAATCTAAATTATAGTCGAAGATGATTCAAGAGGAGGGATCTTCGTCCATATGTTCATCGCCTCTGCAAAAGTTCTCCATGATGTCTTTTTCACCTAGTTCAGGATCACCTTATCCTTGGCTCCGAGAAATGAGATCCGAGGAAAGAGGCCTTTGTCTGATCCACCTTCTTGTTGCCTGTGCTAATCACGTTGCCTCGGGAAACATGGAAAATGCAAATATATGCCTCGAGTATATTTCACATCTTGTCTCTCCTGATGGCGATACAATGCAACGAATCGCAGCATACTTTTCGGAAGCTCTCGCCAATCGAATGCTTAAAGGTTGGCCTGGGTTGCACAAGGCTCTAAATTCGACTAAAATAGCTTCAGTTGCTGATAAAATCCTTGTTCAGAAACTGTTTTACGAGTTCTGTCCATTCTTGAAGCTTTCGTATGTGATCACAAATCAAGCAATTATGGAAGCAATGGCAGGGGAGAAAGTGATTCATATTATCGATCTTAATTGTTTCCAGCCTGTTCAATGGATTTGTCTTCTTCAGGAGATGAGTGCACGTCCTGAAGGCCCGCCTCATTTAAGAATTTCTGGGATTCATCAGCAGAAAGAGGTGCTGGATATTGTGGCATGGAAATTAAACGAAGAAGCCGAGAAATTAGATATCCCTTTTCAATTTAATCCTCTAGTTTGCAAATTAGAGAATCTTGCTGTCGAAAAGTTACATATAAAAACGGGGGAAGCTGTTGCTATTAGTTCTGTGCTTCAGCTCCATTCTCTTCTAGCTGTTGATGATGAAATTTTGTTGAAAAATTCCCCTTTGTTTGCTAATAGTCCAAATGCAGCACACTCGCAACGAGTATTGCAGATGAATCTACAAAACCTTGGAGCTTTTCTTGAGAAGGATGGGACTAATATACGTAACACAAGCCCCGATTCTGCATCATCATCGCCAATTCCTCTAGCCGCATCACCTAATATGGCCTCATTTCTAAACGGGCTTTGGGGTCTCTCACCGAAGCTAATGATGGTGACAGAGCAAGAATCAAACCAGAACGGGTTGATCTTGATGGATAGAGTAACTGAGTCATTAAACTTTTATGCGGCACTCTTTGATTGCTTGGACTCGACTATGCCAAGGGCGTCGATAGAACGCCAAAAGATTGAGAAGATGCTATTCGGAGAGGAAATCAAGAATATTGTGGCGAGTGAGGGTCTTGATAGAAAGCAGAGGCATGAAAAGCTCGAAAAATGGATTCCCAGACTTGAGTTGGCTGGTTTCGGAAAGGTCCCTTTAAGCTACCATGTTATGCTGAGAGCAATAAGATTGTTGCAGAGTTATAACTATGATGGTTACAAAATCAAAGAAGAAAATGGTTGTTTCATTATCTGCTGGCAAGATCAAACGCTTTTCTCAGTTTCAGCATGGAGATTTAGACGGTATAAATGAGCAGCAGATGATCAGTTCAAGTTACTTATCTAGAGGATCTTAAGTTGTTTTCTATTCCTTAATTTAATGGCATATAATGCACGGTTAGGTGATAAACTTCGGTGACTGGCTTCTTTCCAAGTCGAGCTCCTCTATTTTTCCATTACAGTAGTCTGGATGCATGCTGAGGTAAAGTACTGCATCTCTTTTGTTATTTACCAGTGTGTATCCCAACTGATGTAATAGGAAAAATTATGGTAGAAAAAAATATTAATGTAACTGAGTAACTTGTGGACTTGACATTGTATCTATATTGCCATTTGTGAATTATTAGCAACATTTAAGATCAATCATCTTAAATAAACGGTTCCATGCTTAAGTAACTCATGGAGGTCAAATCAAGAAATTGAAATTTCCGTCTCTAAAATAAAATAGAGAAGTCCAAAGCTCTCGTTGTTTTGGCCACTGCAATTGTTTTAGAACAGAACATATGTCTGATCATGCAACACTTTGCTCGTATTAATGGCAGTAACAGATGCATCGTCGAACCGCAACCACTGGTTGTTGGGTTGACGCACATCAGCAGTATAGTGGCCCCTTTGATGCCTCCCTTCCATGATGTGTGTGGAGGAAACAAGTTCGTGTATTCGGCCCTGCACATTTTAGGAAACGTAATCTTGTCAAGTTACTTTTTATTCCATAGAAATCACGGAGTGTAGCTAGATAGACCTCCCAAAAACATCATGATTCACAATCTCAATCCATAATTTCAAGAATTGAAATTATTAAATGCTTCCAATGACACCAAGGAAACAACTAGAATCACACTAAAAGAAGTAGTTCAAGGTGAATCTTGAATCTAATGAATCATTTTAGCCTTTTAAGTTTTTCAAACAATTTGACACAAACTTATGAGATCTCTAGAGAATTTGACTGCATTTTGAATACTGAGTGTAACAATCAGTGAATCATCTAAAACCAAAGCTATATAAGGATTCCACCATATCATTCTCAGCAATCCTGAATACCACTGAAAATTTGCAGTGTTCTAATTCATTTTTCATTTTCCATGACACCAACAATCCATAATAAGGCATCAGACTCCAAACTCTACACTGACAAAGCTAACCTCAATGAAAATGAATCTTGTTAACTGGTAGAAATAATCCAATCCTATCAGACAAAAACGAAAGTCCACTAAGCCCACAAATCAGAAAGCGATAATCGAGTTACATGCAAATTGTATTAAAAAGCTCTCTCTACTCCTCTAAAAAAAAAGGAAAAAAGTCCCTCTCTACCAAGCTAGAAGAAAATCAGACTACCGGGACGGTGCCCAAATGGTAAGTTATCCCCCTACGTTTTTAAGCTGACAAGGTGTTCTCTGGGTACACGTGGTGCCAGAAAGTAATACTAAATGAGAAAATTTAAAAAGAATAAGGAAACAAAACAAATAACCTTCTGACCATGAGAAACAAATGTAAAATGGTGGCATGTTGGGGAGTTTGGAAAAAAATACAGAGAATGACACCCACATAGACATCAATTTGCATAAACTAAAAGCTGCATAAGATAATTTGAAACATTAAGTATAAAAGTTGTTTTTCAGGTCACAAAAGAAGGCACTGATCTTGATGTACACATGATGGTCCATCATTAAATATATGACCATTCATACCGATAATTCTTAACAGACGAGGATGAGAATGAGACTGCATCTTCAGACAAAGAATCTGCTCGAATTCGAACCCGGGATCGTCCTAAACGAGAAGTTGAGGCCTAAATTTGGTTTAGGTTGGATGATGGACTAGATGACACTCGCTCTAGACATTTATTTTGATCTTTGGTGTGAAGTAGACTTATTCTTGCCATTACCTTTCGATCATTTATATAATTTTATATATGCATCAGTATGTATATATGTGGACTACATTATATTCGAAATTCATAAATACATGTCCTCGAGTTCCGGAAGGTTTACATTTTTTTTTGAAATTATGCATCGGCGAACACATTTTCTCCTAATATAAAACATTAATTATTCAGTGCCCCTTACTTCCAATAAGGGTATATTTCGTTGGAGAAGCTCTTTCGTCGGAAGGATTGTTTGCTCTGCGGCAAAAGTTAATGACATAAAACAAAAAGCCATGATAAATATCCGAGTTTAAAGACTTTATATAAAAATAACTTGGTAAATAATTACAATACAATTATAATTGTTCTCGACGAGAGCTCATAGCTTGATATCGTTGCATAATAGCATCATTATCGATTCCAACAAAAACTTCTTTTCCAGTAAATGTAACATAGCAAGCATTAAGCTAGTCATCTCTCATTCGGCTGCGTAATCGTTTATTGACAATGTTCATCGCTAACGATGCTATCTCAGGCAAGGTTATGCCAAAGTAACAAGCAGATAAACCAATGGATAGATCATGAGCCTTCTTGTTTTAACTATTTCCGCAGCGAGATATGCAATTCCATCCACCGTTACTGCTAGTATGCATATCAATGATATAAGTATCAAGTTGATTATCAAGTAGCAAGAGATCGTACATAGAAAATTCTTTCGGATATAATCCTTTTCAATTTCCAAACGTTCGATTTTGAAAATGTTAGGACAAGTGATGTCGAATCACGCATGAGAACGAGAACTTGAATTCATTTGGGAAAATTGTTAGGGTTAGAAATAAAGCCCCATCTTACATTATCCGTTCCGCTTTTAATAAGCTATTTTGAATCACAAATATTTCCTGTATGCATTCACACATCTACTGTTCTCCACTTGTCACGTATTGAAGATGAAGATATAAACTTTTCTTGCGTGACTTAGCCGATTATATGTCTTTATTATTCCTTAATTAATTTATATACAATTAACGACATGCATTTATCAAATAAACTTAATATAATCATTATTTTCACTTTCATGCATAAACAATAGAGAACTGCTTGTTTGTCAATAAAACTGAGACAAAATAGAAATAATTATACACGGTCTCCAACTGCAATTCTTCTCCCATAATCCATTTATGTTATATTAAAAAATTAATCCGATAACGTTAGTTATTTTTCTGTTACTTTACCTTATTCAATTAACGTTTCAAAACAAAACCTCCTAAGAATTATATATAATATTATCTATCATTCATGGTTCCATTATTTAAAGAAAACATCAAAGGATAACCAATAAATATAAGTGACAATGTTAGGAGGGTATCCGCCTTGGCATCGCCATGTGTACTTGCAAAACAAATACAAATACACACTATATGCAAATATAATAATAAACTCCAAAAGGATATAGGGACGGCTCAGATCTGCTGTTTTCCCAATCTACGTCACAGAGAATCCTAAGTAAAGGCCGGAAGGTGTTGACAACACCCCAACACCACACTCCTGCCCGACCACTGCCCGATCAAAGCACACGGCAACGAACAGGAACCCCAATCTGCCTCCCACCGGGCAGAACCACTCCACCAAGCGCACAAAGCACTCTGAACACGAGAACCCCAAGCGCACACAGCACTAGGACAGAAAGCTCACAACCAACACGCCTCGCTTGAACCGCCCACCAACGCCAAACCACCGGAGCACAAAGCACCCGGACAAGACAACCCTCACACACGCTGAACCACAAAGGAAAAGCTAGAATACTCAAAGAGATGAGAGGAGACGCACGTACAGTGTGAGAGGAGTAGGGAGGCGGACGTATTGAGCCAGAGAGAATTGAGAGGCGCTACTATCAGACTTAATAAGGGGGAGAGGGTTTAGGTTTTAATTAAGATTGGTTAAAGCCTCAAGGGCTTAACTAATTGGGCCACCATACCCAACAAATCTCTACCTTGGCCCAATACATGTTTCTCTTCAGACATTGGGAAAACATACAAGCAGACATCATCATCACCTTATGGTCCCCACAATACACAAAGTAATTGTGTGGACCAAGTTCCTGTCAAAACACAAAGTAAAGACAAGAAAAAAACAATAACAAGCACACAACAAGTTAAAGTGTGAAAGTAACCAAGGTAACCGTTTTGTAACGAGCACACAACGGGTTATAAAACACTAACCAAGGGACTAAAATGCATCAATCACCAGTATCAAATTTTAAAATATTTAAACATGATTGAAATTTACTAAGGGACAAACACTTAGTATACATATTAGCATGATTAAACACATAACCTTTGACTTTAACACCTACAGACAACATCCATTTAACAGCATTCCAATGCACCATGCCAGGGTTAGACTCATACCTACTTAAGCAACTAACAACATAAGCTATATCATGCCTAGTACTAACTATCAAATACACAACAGATCTTATAGCATTTGAATAAGGCACATTCTTCATAGAATCAAAGTCAAAATCAGATTTAGGACATTGATCTTTACTCAACATAAAGTGAGCAGCTAATGGCACATTAACAGGCTTCGCATCAGTGAAATATATACCTTCTTTTAGAGTAAAACCTTTAGCTACAAGTCTAGCTTTGAACCTAACATAATCATTTTCATTCTTAACCTTAAACAACCATTTGCAATCAACAACTGAGCAATTAACAGGTTTAGGAATAAGAATCCAAGTATGATTCACAATCAAAGAATGCATTTCCTCTTTCATAGCACACATCCAGTCATTAGCATTTTTGGATTTCAAAGTTTCATTGTAGGTTTTAGGTTCACAGTTATCAATTGATTCAAACACATTGAACACATAAGAAGCAAGGTCAAAGTCACTTAGCTTAGCAGGTTGTCTTATGTTTCTCCTAGTCCTATCTCTGGTCAATTGATAATTGATAAGTGTATTTTATACACTTATATTTCTTCTTATTTTGCATGATTTAGTGTTGGTATTCGAGCAGAATTACGTCTTTTGTTGTTGTTTTGGTTGTTTTGCAGGAATCCGGGTAATTACATGTTTTGTGGACTAAAAGGGTGCAAATGACGGAAGGAACGGATGAATTGAAGCCAAAAATCTACACTATCAATCATGGCAACAGGCGTAATTACGCCTACTTTGAGGCGTAACTACGCCTAACTCACGGCATTTGATTATTTAAGTGAATTTCAACAGGCGTATTTACGCCTCATTGAGGCGTAACTATGCCTAGCCCACGGCTTTTGAGAATTT
This sequence comes from Haberlea rhodopensis, assembly GCA_907163345.1. Lineage (NCBI taxonomy): Eukaryota > Viridiplantae > Streptophyta > Magnoliopsida > Lamiales > Gesneriaceae > Haberlea > Haberlea rhodopensis. The sequence goes on along the minus strand of CAJQUN010000709.1, from coordinate 58,471 downwards.
AAGTGGCATAACTACGCCACTTTGGAGGCGTAACTACGCCTATCACGCGGGAAGCCAGATTTGTTGACACGTCGACAGGCGTAACTACGCCACTTCGGAGGCGTCATTACGCCTGATGAATTTTGGTAATTTTGGACTGCTTTCCTTAATTGATGCACGGGAGTTTAAAGGAAGGAAAAAAGGCACAAACAAGAGGGATTCATGATAATTCATACCTAGACATATTTTTGGAGAGAAGGAGGCTAGGGTTGAAGAACAAGAGGAGGCGAGAGCAGTACACAACCGAGGGAAATTCAGAAAAGAGGAGGAGATCGATCGAGGCGGTGCGCTTACAACGAAGGATATAGATTTTGACGACGGAGAAGACGACGGCGACTACCGGGGACGGAGGGCCATCATCCAATTCGTTTGATTATCTCTTCCTTTATGTTTATGATGATTAAGAACATGTCTATGTGTTTATTTAATGTATTCATGAACTAATTTATTATTCTAGGGTTAGACGGATCTTGACTTGAAACTATGTCATTGGTTTTTCATATGGTTTATTTATGTTTTCCTGTTCTTAATGCTTTTAATCTACTGGCCATGGATTGAATGATTCCATATTCGTGATCTATCACTCGGGAGAGGGGGTTGTGAATAGGAAAGAAGGAATTCGTATCGTGGTAGTTATATTGTTCGGAAGGCCTATAATCATAGGAATTACTGCGCTTTTACAATTGTTTGATAATTAATCTTAGATAGGGATATCAAGATTAATGTTAGATAATTACTTCTGCTTAACACCCGGGAGGGGGAGTAGAAACAAATAAGAATTCTCGGCTAGTAAACTAGGAAAACACGACATAGTGGATAGTTGAGTGAAGTCGAACCTCTAGAATCCGTTCTCATTGATTTTCTCCACTTAAATTCTTCATCTTGCTAATTTATCTTATTTTAGTAGATTAATATAATAAATATTGCTCTCGATTATCTAAATAAAGTCGAGACTATTCTAATTACAGTACTTGGTGTAACTTAATTTTCAATCCCTGTGGGTTCGACATCCGTATTTTAAAATTCTATACTAAAACTTGACACCGTACACTTGCGGTACGTTTCACACGCATCAAGTTTTTGGCGCCGTTGCCGGGGATTGATATAATTTTGTTTACTGATACTGTTACCAAGTAGTCTTGATTTTAATTTAGAATTTTATTTTTTGTGTTAATTTTTTTTTTTGATGTTTTGCTTGTGAGGTACTTGGAGATGTTTCATCAGCAGGTTTCCACAAGCTTTGCCCAACAACCGTATGAACCATTCTATGCAGCTTGGGACAGATTCAACCACGACTTTTCAAACTACGCTCCTCTTCAATCTTTCTATATTGGATTGGATGCAGACACACGAGAATGGGTATTTAATGGAGCTTTGGCAGTTGGTCGTCCCATATATGGTATATATGATGACAGGGTGCACCTGTATAACCATATGGCGAATTTCGACTATCAGTGGCAATATGATCCTTCAATGCTGGGTTGGAGTCACCGATATACACCAGGGCATCATTACCCTCATTTTACACACCAACCATTCGATCATCAGGCAGAGGATGAGTATAGTTCTGATAAAGTCTCTAAGTTGGAGGATATTTTGCGCAAATTCTGGCCATCATTTGAACCAAAGATCAAAAATGCCACCGGAAGTAGCCTTGAGCAGCTGATAGAGACATTTGTAGCGAGATGCAAAGAGGTTGAGATGAGATATAATCAAGGGGTGACAAACCAGGTGTGGTCACATGATGATGATCATTCAACCAACCAAGTTTGGGAGAGTGATCCTACTCATGCGGAAGATTCAAGGGAATATGAGCATTTCCAAGTGGTTGAGCCTACTGTGGAAGAGTTATCTGATGAATTCCCGTGTCAAGATGAGCCTAGATATGCTCCACAAAAGAATGAAGGTAAACCTTCACTTGAAGATTTGGTGAATACTTTTGTTCAAAGTTCGACATTGAGGCTTGACAAGAATGAGTCGAGGCTTGATACGATTGAGGGTCACATGAACAACATGGGTGCTACAATGAAGTCTCTTGAGGTGCAAATTGGGCAGCTTGCTAATGCCATGAACAACCAACAAAGAGGATCATTTCCTAGCAACACCGAAGTGAACCCAACCAACCAAGTTTGGGAGAGTGATCCTACTCATGCGGAAGATTCAAGGGAATATGAGCATTTTCAAGTGGTTGAGCCTACTGTGGAAGAGTTATCTGATGAATTCCCGTGTCAAGATGAGCCTAGCGTGACGTTGGAAGATGAGCATATTTTTGGAAATAATGAGGAGCACTCATCGATGGTGATGTCCTATATGCCATATGTGGATCCGTTCTTCCCATTGATGCCAACTTCACCATATTACGTCCTCCACGAGATGAAGCCAAGCTTAGAATCTTTCTCCCATGCTTATCAATTTTCGAAAGACGTTGTTGGAGCGACGAGCGTTAATTGTCAGTATCTTGCCAAGCTAGAGGGCATACACAACCAAGACCCACATGTAGTGTCATATGATACTTACTATGGGCGGAAGCCGCTATTTGATGGTTCCTTCGCATAGTCTGGCTGACGACTTTAAACAAAGCGCTTCTTGGGAGGCAACCCAAGCCTTGTATCCTTTTTATTTTATTTCAGTTTTTAATTTTAGTATTGCATTTTAGTAGCATGTCTTATTCATAGCCGATTGATCATTATTTTTCCCATTGCAGGGTCTATACTGATGCGGAGGTCCCTATCATCATCTTCTCACCATACCCATGAGCATGAGATGGGCGACGATTACTGACGAGCGTCGTCGCAGGTTGGTGTGTTGTCCCTTATTTTATACGTTGTATGGTACATTGAGGACAATGCACGATTTTAAGTTTAGGGGGGTGTTTAAACACTGAGATGTTTTGTTTCCTGGATTCCTATGTGTGTTGTGTTTTGTGTTTTTTTTTTAGTCGTTTTTTTTTTCTTTTTGTGTCATAAGTCGTGATTTGAAGTAATTGTGAAGGCCGATGATGAAGAATTGAGCTTATTTGTGAAAATTTTAAAATTTTTGTTCGCTTTGCTCTTGAGTTTCTTACACATTCATGCACTATAGACCATGACCATTTGACCAATTAAAGTTGATTTGAATGAACACATATATGATATAGGCAATTCTTGATAATATTTTGGGTCTTTACTCATTGATATAAATTTGCCATAGTAGCCCCTTTGAGCTTAAACGTAAAAGAATGAGGATTGAATTGTTGCAATATATTTTATAATCTCATTCAAATTTGTTTCTTATATCACCTTGGTTTTGAGATACTATTTGAGCACATTGGTCATACCATATAAGTTATTTGTGAACTGAGAGTAGTCTAGAACTTGCTTTAGTACCCTTTGAGGCGAAATACAGACATATGTGGCTTATGAATGATTTAGGCAATTTTTTTATCGTTTGAGCCTTTGAAGCCACCAAATGACATCACTTTTTATCCATAGTTGCCCTTTTGAGCTTATTGAAAATCGAATGGCATGTGCTTAGGCACATAATAACCCCCATTCGGCATCATTTCAAAATCCCACATCGACCACCTTGTTGAAAGCTTATACACTATTTCCTACCCTCAAGTGAGTAAGACCCATATTGCACTTTAAAATTTCAAATATCCCCCCCATGTTCCTCATTGAAAAAATAGAAAGGGGATAATAATGAAAAAAAGGGCATGGATGCATAGAAAAATGTTGAAGAGGTGAAGAAAATAAGTGATTGAAAGAATGAAAAATAAAATAAAATTAATGAGGTGAATGATGAGGCGGATGAGAAAAGAGGGTGAATTGAAAAGAAAAAAAAAATGATGAATCATCAATAGAAGGAATCGAAATTGAGATGAGAGTGCGCAACATGGTTATATATGACTTACTCTCTTGCTTTGAATATCCAATCTTTTTATTGAAGCAATGAGCCGAAGCTTAACGTTACAAGCCTATTAAGACCTATTGACCGAGCCACATTCGTCTAATATACTAGTGGAGAAGGTTACGAATAGTAAGCTTATGGACACTCGAGAAACACTTGTAATGCATATGGTTTTGACATTCACACACGCACATCTCATTACTTTGATTTGATGCATTGTTCACTCTTTGTCAAGGTTATACTCCTTTTTATGAACAATGCAAATGAACCAATACACCTTGCAAAGTCCTATTGATTTGTGTGAGTAAAGATTGTTTTAATGGTTAAATGGAAGTGGTGACACACACACTTGAGAACTCTTGAGTAGACTGATATGCATACTTGACTTAAAATTTTTAGACAATTGATCTTCGAGGCCAATTTGCAATTATAACATTTCATGACTTGCGTTAGTAGTGTGTTTTCTTTTTCTCTTTTATTTCTTAGTCTTTTTCCATTTCTATTTTGCTCGGGACTAGCAAAAGTTTAAGTTTAGGGGGTTTGATAAGTGTATTTTATACACTTATATTTCTTCTTATTTTGCATGATTTAGTGTTGGTATTCGAGCAGAATTACGTCTTTTGTTGTTGTTTTGGTTGTTTTGCAGGAATCCGGGTAATTACATGTTTTGTGGAATAAAAGGGTGCAAATGACGGAAGGAACGGATGAATTGAAGCCAAAAATCTACACTATCAATCATGGCAACAGGCGTAATTACGCCTACTTTGAGGCGTAACTACGCCTAACTCACGGCATTTGATTATTTAAGTGAATTTCAACAGGCGTAATTACGCCTCATTGAGGCGTAACTACGCCTAGCCCACGGCTTTTGAGAATTTAAGTGGCGTAACTACGCCACTTTGGAGGCGTAATTACGCATATCACACGGGAAGCCAGATTTGTTGACACGTCGACAGGCGTAACTACGCCACTTCGGAGGCGTCATTACGCCTGATGAATTTTGGTAATTTTGGACTGCTTTCCTTAATTGATGCACGGGAGTTTAAAGGAAGGAAAAAAGGCACAAACAAGAGGGATTCATGATAATTCATACCTAGACATATTTTTGGAGAAAAGGAGGCTAGGGTTGAAGAACAAGAGGAGGCGAGAGCAGTACACAACCGAGGGAAATTCAGAAAAGAGGAGGAGATCGATCGAGGCGGTGCGCTTACAACGAAGGATATAGATTTTGACGACGAGAAGACGACGACGACTACCGGGGACTGAGGGCCATCATCCAATTCGTTTGATTATCTATTCCTTTATGTTTATGATGATTAAGAACATGTCTATGTGTTTATTTAATGTATTCATGAACTAATTTATTATTCTAGGGTTAGACGGATCTTGACTTGAAACTATGTCATTGGTTTTTCATATGGTTTATTTATGTTTTCCTGTTCTTAATGCTTTTAATCTACTGGCCATGGATTGAATGATTCCATATTCATGATCTATCACTCGGGAGAGGGGGTTGTGAATAGGAAAGAAGGAATTCGTATCGTGGTAGTTATATTGTTCGGAAGGCCTATAATCATAGGAATTACTGCGCTTTTACAATTGTTTGATAATTAATCTTAGATAGAGATATCAAGATTAATGTTAGATAATTACTTCTGCTTAACACCCGGGAGGGGGAGTAGAAACAAATAAGAATTCTCGGCTAGTAAACTAGGAAAACACGACATAGTGGATAGTTGAGTGAAGTCGAACCTCTAGAATCCGTTCTCATTGATTTTCTCCACTTAAATTCTTCATCTTGCTAATTTATCTTATTTTAGTAGATTAATATAATAAATATTGCTCTCGATTATCTAAATAAAGTCGAGACTATTCTAATTACAGTACTTGGTGTAACTTAATTTTCAATCCCTGTGGGTTCGACATCCGTACTTTCAAATTCCTATACTAAAACTTGACACCGTACACTTGCGGTACGTTTCACACGCATCAATAATCATGCAAATCTTCTTGTTCATCAGCAACCAATTCATCATGCACAACATGTTCATGTTCAATAACAATATCATGATTTTCAGGCATTTTATGAATCTCAGGTTCATTAACAGGCAAGTTCACATGATTTTCAGCAAAATGCACATTGTTATCATTAACAGGAAGCACACCAGGCAAATGCTCCACCTTGCTAGGAGTAGCACTGGACTCAGACTCATCAACATGCACAGAAGGAAGCAAGCAAGACATTTCAAACTAATTGAAAATTACATCCCTACTTATAATGCTTTTAAAACCACGTTCACTTCTTAGACATAGTCTATATCCCTTAACTCCCTCGGGATAACCTAGAAAGACACACTTAGTAGATCTAGGTTCAAGTTTATCACCTTTCAAATGCACAAAAGCAGAGCAACCGAACACTTTAAGATTAGAAAAATCAAGTTCTTTACCAATAAAAACAGATTCAGGACACAAACTATTTAAAGGCACAGAAGGAGATCTATTGATCAAGTAAGCAGCTGTCAAAACAGCTTCACCCCAAAACTTCTTTGAGAGGCGAAGCATACTTCTAACTTTCTCAAGGAGAGTCATATTCATCCTCTCAGCCACGCCATTTTGCTGAGGGGTATAGGGAACAGTCTTGTGCCTTTGAATCCCAGATTCATTGCACAAATTGTCAAACAAAGAATTACAGAACTCCAAGCCATTATCAGTCCTAAGTTTCTTAATCTTTTTACCAGTTTGGTTCTCAATTAAAATCTTCCAATTTTGAAACTTTTCAAAAGCATCTGATTTATTTTTCATTAGAAAAACCCATACTTTTCTAGAAAAGTCATCAATCATAGATATGAAGTATCTATTACCACCTTGTGTAGGAACACTAGAGGGTCCCCACACATCAGCATGCAAGTACTCTAGAATCGCAGAACTCTTAGTCACATTAGGGGAAGGGGAAACCGGGAATTTAACTCTTTGTTGTTTGCCATAAACACAAGAATCACAGAAAGACATGCAAGACAACTTGTCCTTACCAAAACAACCTTTTTTATGCAAAATCTCTAGACCTTTAGCATTCATATGACCTAATCTTCTATGCCACAGATCAGTCAAGTCATCAGTCACAGAATTCACATTATCATATACAGATTCAGTTTTGTAAACATAAAGGTTTCTTTTCTTTTCAGCTTTGAAAACTACCAAAGAACCCTTTAAGATTTTCATTATACCATTTCCCCATTTACCCGCAAGACCACCAGATTCTAAAGCAGCACAAGATATCAAATTATTGCACAAAGCAGGAACATGTCTCACATCTTTTAGAGTCATAGAAAAAATAGAATCAAATTTCAAGTAAACATCACCAATGCCAGCAACTTTACAAAGTTTCTCATCAGCCATAGAAACAGAACCATTTTCAATTTCTTTATAAATAGAAAACAAATTTCTAAGAGGTGACATGTGATAAGAGCAACCAGAATCAATTAGCCATTCATTTTCACACATAGTAGATGAATGCACAGAATTCACAGCATCACATAAATCAGTCACCATAAAGATATCATCCGAGTTTTCACCGGATGAGGAAGCATGATTCACTAGTTCATAAGATTGGTTGTTATCATTTTGTTTCTGGTTTTTCTTTTTAGGACAATTTTTAATAAAGTGATTAGGATCACCACAGTTAAAGCCCCTTCTGTTCTTAGGCCTAAACTTAGACCTAGTCTTGTTATACCTATGTTGAGACCTACCTCTAACATGCATAACTTCATCTGAATTTTGCTTACTACATTTGTTCACTTTTAAATCTAATTCTTTACTCTTAAGACCATTTATCACAGTGTCAAGGGAAATCGAATCTCTACCATACTTATAGCAGATTTGACATCATTATAGGTGTCAGGAATAACATTTAAAAGCACAATAGGAGTATAATCATCAATATTCATATCTCCAGTTAACTTAATATCTTGAATCAATTTGGTAAACACATCAAGATTCTCATCAACATCTTTGTTCAAGTCAAGCTTGAATATTAAAATTTTTTCAAGTAAAAACAACTTACTAGGCAAAGAGGTCTCCGTATACAACTCTTCTAATTTTTCCCAAAGAAGTTTAGCAGAATTAAGTTTACCACATTTTCTAAGCACAGAGTCAGATAGATTCAAGATTATGGAAGAGTAAGCAAATTCATCATCTTCAGCTTTCTTAGCAGTGGTTACATCATCAACATAATTACCACCTATAGCCTTAAACACTTTCTGTTGAATTAAAATTCCTTTCATTTTCTGTTGCCAAATAGAAAAATCCGATTTTTCATTAAAGGGTTCCATATTATAGCCAGAAATAGAAGCCATTGCACACAAGCAAAATAAGGCACACTAAATCACAGGCTAACAAATTACACAAAATAAACAGCAGAAGCAGGACCACACAAAATAGGCACAGATAATGAAAAAACTGAAAGTTTTTAGACAATTTTAAAATTTCAGTGAGCCACACTGAAAATCACAGAAAACACAGAATCACACAAATTCCTAGTTTTCTACAGCAAGCAAGCCTCAGAACCTATGACCTAGCGATCAACAAAAATGTAAAAGTTTTAGGGTTCAAGCCAATCACTTACAACTCAGAGGCCAACGCTCTGGGGTTTTTCCACCGAAAAGTCGAACCAGCGCAAAATCTGAACCTCTGAACAGCCGCTGCCCGAGCGTCACTGTTCACCCACCAGGCGCGAGCCGCTCTGATACCATTGTTAGGAGGGTATCCGCCTTGGCATCGCCATGTGTACCTGCTGATTGCTATTATTTTAAACAGTATTTTCCAGTGTAGCGATTCTCTACCGCAAGTGCACGGTGTCAAGTTTTAGTATAATGATATGAAAAGTACGGATTGTCGATCCCACGAGGACTAGGAAATAAGTACCAAACTCAATCAATTTAACCATATTTAGCCTACGAAAATTGATTGTAATTAATTAACTAATTTGACTAATTAACTCGATAATCAACCCAAACACACAATAAAGAATGAAAATAAAATCAATAGAGACAATTATCAAGACTTTCGGTTCACCTATGTAATCCCCCATAATTCGCCTATTAGTTAATAATCGAATTCAAACATTCTAAGGTGACAATTTTTCCTAATTCACTTGTTATACCTTGGTCCGGCTATGACAAATCTAATACTAACGTAACAATAAGCCACTCTCATACTCTTATTGAACAATTAATATTGTAAATCGATCTATGAAAACTTCTAGCTTTCGATTACTAGATATCTATAGCTATCACACATATATTTAACTTTATCTCTCGATGTCAGCCTGAAATCCACGGCATAAATCACTATATCGAATTCCAATTTTATCTCTCGATCTCAATTGTAATTTACTATCATTCAAGGATGGCCAAACCCTTAAAAGCATGAAGAACAATGCTCTATGCACTTAGATAAATAAGAATCAATCAAAAACATTCAATTTAAATCATGGGTTCATACAAAGGATCCCCTAAGTCTTGACAACAAACTTAGCCTAGAAACATATTCAAAATCAAATGCAAAATCATGTTTTTCAACATCAAAAGCATAAGAAAATCAAATAAAAACAAACAAAGTTTAGAAATACGCATAAACTAGTGATGATGAATCACGTCGTCGATCCGTAGCTCCGTCTCTCGCTGTGTTGCTTTGTTCACCAATTTACGTGAATTGCTCTTGTTTCAGAATTTGGAGAATTCTCCCTTCGTTCAAGTGCTCTTCGTGCGTGAAGTCTCTGTCTTTGAATGCTGTTTTGTTCACTATACGTTGCTGTGTTCTGTTCACGTTCTTCTCCCATTCTTTATCAGATTGTTTCTCATGTAACTCTTCCTTCTTCTTCTGTATGTTTATAATCCCCGAAGTTACGTCCGTTGCTTCTCACGTACTACCGTCTTTAATAATTTGATATCCTCCTCCTTTTTCTCCTCAATAGCTCCCGTGACTATTCACGTCCTTATCTTTGGTCTATATCCTCTATCTTTCAATCTGTTGCTCACTCTCCTCCAAATTCATGTAACTATTATGTGTTATTTAACGGATATCGTCCGTGAATCTGGTCTCCTTTTTTTATTCTCGAAGTTATGTACGTCACTCTATTTCCCGTAAATCTCGCTCCTCTCCAATCTGATCACATACGTTGCTCTCCCTCAATCTCCTTTCCGTCTATATGTGTTGCTCACGTATGAATGTATAATTAATGTGTCCCACTTGATTTCCTTACTTGTCCGATAATATCCGGTTGTGCTCGACTTGATCTTTTTTCATTAATTAAAGCTTATTTTCTCCACTTTTAAGCATTTGGACCTGGATTCCTGAAATATACAAATATATACCAAAACACGTAATATTTTCCAGGAATCACTATAAAAACGCCTCTAATCGTATATCAAAATAAGTGTAAAAATCACACTTATCATCTGCAAAACAAATACAAATACACACTATATGCAAATATAATAGTAAACTTCAAAAGGATATAGGGTCGGCTCAGATCTGCTGTTTTCCCAATCTACGTCACGGAGAATCCTAGGTAAAGGCCGGAAGGTGTTGACAACACCCCAACACCACCCTCCTGCCCGACCAAAGCACACAGCAATGAACAGGAACCCCAATCTGCCTCCCACCGGACATAACCACTCCACCAAGCGCACAAAGCACTCTGAACACGAGAACCCCAAGCGCACACAACACTAGGACAGAAAGCTCACAACCAACACGCCTCGCCTGAACCGCCCACCAATGCCAAACCACCAGAGCACAAAGCACCCGGACAAGACACCCTCACACACGCTGAACCACAAAGGAAAAGCTAGAATACTCAAAGAGATGAGAGGAGACGCACGAACAGTGTGAGAGGAGTAGGGAGGCGGACGTATTGAGCCAGAGAGAATTGAGAGGCGCTACTATTAGACTTAATAAGGGGGGAGAGTGTTTAGGTTTTAATTAAGATTGGTTAAAATCTTAATGGGCTTAATTGATTGGCCACCATACCCAACAGACACTAAGCTCAGATTTCCATGAGAATATGATGAAAGTAGTTTTATTTCAGAACATGAAAAAAATTTACATTACAAGGGCATGAAACATAGGTTCAAGCATAAATAAAACATTCATACAAGTTTCAAGCTCATGATATTAAATTCCATGATTGACTGCAATGCGTGCAATCAGGGTTTTATTGCATTTTATTTTGCTAGCTTCTTTCATAAGGCTGGGATGCCAAATTGTAGGTCACAAGGTTATTATCTATGTTGCACGGATACGGATACGCAGATACGTGAATACGCAGATATGAGTACGATTGTACTGGATTTTCGATATTTATAGGATCGATACGTCTGGATACGGCAAATTTTATTTGTTTATATATATATATATATATATATATATTTATATAATTAATATATTTGTAAGAAATCAAGTTTCAAACATATAATCAACATTAAACACATTAGAAATCAGAATAAAGTAGCAAACTCACCAAATTCACGACAAATGGTAGAATATTAATCCAGGACATCTAAAAATTTCAAGCCTATAATCGACATTAAACACATTAGGGTGGCTAGGAAATAGGGATTAAGTTAAATAATTTTATTTTAATAACAGCTTCAACCCTATTTTTTAAAAAAATTCTGAAAGTTCCCGTATCTAATCCGTGTCGGATACGGTCACCGGCGTATCTTGACCGTATCCGAAATAAAAACTTAATTTTTGTCCCCAGATACGCCACGTGGCGTATCCGATACGTATCGGTGTCGTATCCTCGCGTATCAGTATCCCAGAAGTATCCGATACTTGAACGTGAAATTTTTTGGAGTATCGGTGCAACATAGGTTATTATATATAAATATTTACTTAAAAACATCTGTAGAAAGAGTTTTATTGCTGAGTGAGTGCAATACAATATTGTAATATTGTCATAAAATTATTATTATTGTATAAAGATGGTAATGCAATTTAATTCCTTACTGATGATATATAAGGCGATTATCCTGAATGAGGTAGTTATCTGTGCGGAGGTGGTGGAGATTGGCGAGGAGGTGGGGGTAGTGATCCCAGTGGTGGGGGTAGTGGTGGGGGAGGTGGTGGTGGAGATGGGGAGGTGGACGTGAGGGTGGAGGTAGGGGTGGTGATGGCGGTGGGGATGGCGGCGGTGGTGGTGGAGATCGCGACGACGTGGGGGTGGAGATGGTGGCGGAGGTGATCGTTATTATTTTAAACAATTAATTTCAGCGTAGCGATTTTATACCGCAAGTGCATGGTGTCAAATTTTAGTATAATGATAATATAAGTACGGATTGTCGATCCCACAAGGACTAGCAAATAAGTACCAAACTCAGTTAGTTTAACTATATTTAGCCTACAAAAATTGGTTATAATTAATTAACTAATTTGACTAACTAACTCAATAATAAACCCAACCAAACAGTAGAGAATGAGAAAAAAATCAATAGAGATAATTATCAAGACTTTTGGTTCACCTATGTAATCCCCCACAATTCGTCTATTAGTTAAGAATTAATTCAAACTGTGATGATCACCACTTGCAACTACCTTACCACATTGCAACCACCTTACCACAACATGATACCACAACATGATACATTGAATTTAGGTAATCAAACTATCCTTAAATACATCATTGCTTACATAATATTAAGTTGATGTCATTGATTACATAATATTATGTTGATGTCATTGATTACATAATATTAAGTTGATGTCATTGATTACATAATATTAATATTATGTCATTTCTTACATAATATTAATATTATGTCATTGCTTACATGTTTTCTTGAAAAACTTCTATAAATACCAAGCTAGATTCATTAGTAGAAACACAAAAAGTTTAAAGGAAATACTCTCAAAATACTCTCAAAAATATCAAATATTCTAGCAAGAAAAGAAGTTGATTTTTGAAGGTTGTAGATCCATACTCTTTCAAGTTTAAAGAATCATCGTAAACAATCAAGTAAGTGGGCTTTTGTTATATTATCCTTTTGTTTTGATAACATATGAATGCTTACGATAATACAGTCGAATATGTGAACTATTTTAAAAACTATGATGTCATGAAAATTCTGAATATCGGGAGATAAGTGCTATGCGAAGCAACGTGCTACGTACGTGTGAGCCACCTCTTGAACCGATGGGGCAAAGTGCTATACGTACGGGAGCCACCTCTTGAATTCGTAGGAGCCACCTCTATAATCCTTATGTTATGTAGATCGATCTAATTTGATAAGTATATGATATGTGTTCTAATATGATGCTTTTAGTATGACTCAAAGAAGCAAAATTATGTTATCTGTATCAGTTTATGTTTTGAAATCTGTTTTGAAATCTGTATAAGTATATGTTTTTTGGCATATTCGATTGGCCCCCGCTTACTGAGTGTCAACCAGAACACTCACCCCTTACATACCCTCCCCAGATAAAAGTGAGACAGATACCGAAGATGCAGAACAACACAACTTTTGGGGTTGGTGATCTACCGCAATTATTTCAAGATTCTACATAATTACGCTTCCGCTAAACTCTGTTAAGATTTAAGTTATTGTTTTATTTTCAGTTGTAAAACATTTATGTTTATGGAATAAATAGACTGGTTGTATTAAATTCTGTACTATGAGGCTTGTTGATTTTCAATTGTATTTGGAATCAACGCCGGTGTTATCGATCCCGGTCTCGGGGCGTGACATTTAAGTGGTATCAGAGCTAAACCAGGTTCCATAATCCTGCTGGGAAAAGATTTCTGGTTGATAACAAATTAACCGGAATATGAATCCCGGATCCAATAGACCAACTGATTAAATCTAAAAATCAGTTGGGGATCGAATAACAGTCTGAATTATAAAAAAAAAAAACCTTAAATTGGCTACTGCCTGTTCCATATCGCCCCCGCCGCCGCTCCTTACCTGAAAGTAGACCCATCACCATGACCGCCTGAACGAGACGAAGACACTACAACAAGAATCGAACCAAACGGACTACGATTTCCCGGCCAAATCGCCGATTACAACTCGCGCATGAACAAAGACGTCATTTTTCCGATGCGCCGTCTCCGACCACCGATGGTCCAATCAGGCATATCACTGTAACCGGAATCAACTCTAATACGAAAGCCCTCTACAATTTCCAAGTTCCAACTACCGGAAGATGTCCAATTGATCGATGGAAGCCGAGCATTGAAGAACCCTAACCCTAGCTGACGAAACTTCATTTGATAAATTGCTCGACCATTCGAACGCCAAATCTTAATTAATTTCGTATTTATACTCATCATTGTATGGGTAATAAAAGCCCTCTATCATATCTTTCTCACAAACAAAGTAAAATGCTCAATTTTGAATCAAATTTCACGCCATAGAACCCTAAAATTTCGAAATTTTTGAGCTTCGATTTCTCTCAAATTCGAACACAATTTTCAAATTAATTCTGGGTTTATGATACTCATATAATGTTCATTAAAATCCCTTGGCCAATTTTGAATTTCCAGATCCGGATTGACAAAATTTTGAATCACAATTTTTGCACCCATTAGCCTATAAAAAGCTTGAGATTTATCATTCAATTTCTCAATCACTTAAACATAATTTTGTACACCAAAATTATGATAATTCATGTTCTGTTTTATATAAATTTTTTTGATTAATCAGAATAAACTAAACTTTAAGATATTAAGGTTATATGTTTCTTCAAAACTTTCTTTTAGCTTATTCTCTCCACAACTTTATTTTTAAACTCATTTCTCATTGACAAATCTATATGATAACCATATAATATCGCCTGTAAGAATGACCTTAAACTTTGCAAATTCTTCAATATTTTTAAGCTATGAACGTTTTGCAAATCGACAATCTTTATTAACATAAATTTAGAGGAATGTAATTTATAACTGCAATATTAGCGGTGTGGAACCTTTATTTCTTTTATATAATTATCATTACAAACTGAATATTTAATTCAAAATATTACATATCTGATCCACAATATAAAAAGAAATAAACTTATGATAAATAAAATTAAATTTCCAAACGACATCACCAGCATACATGAAAACACAATAAACTGCAAAATATAATACAAAATTAAAAACATTGGGGTTTCTTCAGACATGTCTTGAAGCTCGCCCTCGTCCAGATGAACCACCCTTGCTTCTAGCCAAACTTTACACTAAAAAGTTCAGTCTCAGTAGTAATTACTGAAACCAAACACTAAATGATAACAAAGAAGATTTTAGAGGTGTGATTTTCAACTCAGCATCAAGCCATTATTTATAATAAAATTAAGGCTTGGATTGATGAATGACTCGATGTGGGAGAATTACTCTTGGACCAAAATTACAAATGTGTGACTTTGTAGGACATGGCTGGACGACCACCCCGTAACAACCGCAACCCACGATATGGATTTCCACGCAATAATGACAATGAAGCTGGAGGAAGCCAAGATCCACCACAATCTCCAAAAATGGGTTTAAGTCGTGAAGACTTCATGGCCATAGCTACCATAGTAGCCACTACTCTTCAAGGGATTATTAACCCAACTGCTAATCAGGCACAACCACAGCCTCAGCCTCAGTCGCATGGGATAAAATATCATTATGAGTCTCTTCGCAAGAATCGAATGTCAACATTCGATGGTAACTCAAAACCAGAAGTGGCTCAGCACTGGCTGAAAGAAGTAGAGAAACATCATAGACTACTGGAAGTGCCTCAAGAAATCAAAGTGGAAGTTACATCGCCATTTCTTGTTGACGATGCAAATAAGTGGTGGGATAGTATGTCACCCTCGATGGAAGTGACCGGACCAATCACTTGGCAAAGGTTCCGTGGTGCATTTCTAAAACAATACTTCCCAGCAGCCATTAAACTCCAAAAGTTGGAGGAATTTGATAACCTGACACAAACTCCAGGAATGTCAGTGGTAGAATATTCCTCAAAATTCCATTCTCTTGGGACTTACGCCCCAACCATTATGGCAGATGATGACTTAAAGCTACACCGTTTCAAGAAGGGTCTGAACAGTCGGATCCAATCAGCATTAGCAGTGTTGGATACCATCAACTTTGAGGATGTGATGGGAGCAGCCATCAAGGCCGAGTCTGACATACATCGCCGAGAAGAAGAGTTCAAGCGCAAATGACCTCTCCCTCATCAGCCCTCTGACAATGGCCAGAAGTTCAAACGGCCAAATCAGTTCCATAATCAACAAAGGGGATCTACATCTACCCCAAACAACAAAGAATTCCCAAAGTGCCCAATCTGTAATCTTGCACATACTGGGGAATGTCGTAGACAAAGTGGTGCTTGCTTCCGATGTGGGAAGTTTGGACATAGAATTGCTAATTGCCCTGAGACTGAGAAGAAGGGGACTGGAGCAGGCAATGTCATCCCTCCAAACAAACCCAATGCCAGGGTGTTTGCCATGACACAGAATGAGGCGAATAAAGCCAATGACGTTGTGGCAGGTACTGTCTTAATCAACAACTTGCCTGCTTATGTGCTGTTTGATTGTGGAGCTACGCACTCATTTATATCTAAGAGGTTCGCTAAGAAGTTAAAATTTATTCCGGACATACTTAGTGAACCATATAGTGTAGCAACTCCTGCTAACAAAACCTTGGAAACACATAGTATTCATCGAGGTTGCAACATTCACATAAGTGACAAAAAGTTCAACACCGATCTGATTCAACTCAACATGGTGGAGTTTGATGCTATCCTAGGGATGGATTGGTTATCTAAACACCATGCCTTAGTTGACTGCCATAATAAGAAAGTCAAACTACGAGCACCAGACCAAGAAGAAATCTTATATTGTGGCAATACAAAAGAGCGTAAAGTTCTTTTATCTGCTTCTCAAACTTGGAAAGCCATGAAAAGCGGTGAGAGAATTTACCTAGCCATGATAAACAAAGTCACGGAAGGAGCTGAACTCAGACTAGAAGATATTCCGGTAGCACAAGAATTTCCGGATGTTTTTCCAGATGATCTCCCCGGATTAGTCCCAGATCGTGAAATAGAGTTTGAGATTAACTTGGTGCCAGGCGCTGCATCCATTTCGAAGGCACCATATCGAATGGCTCCAGCTGAATTGAAAGAGCTAAAAGAACAACTGCAAGAACTCTTGGACAAGAAGCACATCAGACCAAGTACATCTCCATGGGGAGCTCCAGTACTATTTGTAAAAAAGAAAGACGGGAGTATGAGATTGTGTATCGATTACAGAGAATTAAATAAGATCACAATCAAAAATAGATATCCTCTCCCAAGGATAGACGACCTATTCGATCAACTCAAGGGAGCTAAAGTCTTTTCTAAACTTGATCTAAGATCGGGCTATCATCAGCTCAAGATTAAGGTAGGAGATGTTTCGAAGACTGCCTTCCGAACAAGATATGGACATTACGAGTTCACGGTGATGCCATTTGGTTTGACGAATGCTCCAGCCGCATTCATGGACTTGATGAATTGAGTATTCAAGCCATTCCTGGACAAGTTCGTGGTAGTGTTCATAGATGACATTCTGGTCTATTCACCGAGTAAAGAGAAACACGAGGAACATCTTCGTCTTACTCTACAGACCTTAAGAGAGAAAGAACTCTTTGCCAAGTTCAAGAAATGCGAATTTTGGCTAGACAACGTTGCATTCTTAGGGCATATCATCTCTGAAGCAGGCGTGTCCGTAGATCCCAAGAAAGTGGAAGCGATTATGGACTGGCCAAGACCAAAGACTGTTACGGAAATTCGAAGTTTCTTAGGGCTAGCTGGCTATTATCGAAAATTTGTTGAAGGATTTTCCTCGATAGCCATACCCCTTACAAAACTCACACAAAAGAACTCCAAATTCATATGGAGTAAGGAGTCTGAGAAGAGTTTCGAGACTTTGAAGAAGAAGCTTGCATCTACACCTGTATTGGTATTGCCAACTGAGAATATGGGTTTTACCATCTACAGCGATGCATCAAAAGAAGGTCTAGGATGTGTGCTCATGCAAGAAGGGAGAGTGAGGTCTAGGATGTGTGCTCATGCAAGAAGGGAGAGTGATTGCCTATGCATCAAGGCAACTCAAACCGTATGAACAAAACTACCCTACGCATGACCTTGAGTTAGCAGCCGTAGTTTTTGCTTTGAAAATATGGAGGCATTACCTTTACGGTGCCAAGTGTGAAATTTTCACGGATCATCAGAGTCTCAAGTATTTGTTCACACAGAAGGAATTAAATATGAGGCAAAGACGATGGATAGAACTATTGAAGGACTATGACCTTACGATAAGCTACCATCTAGGGAAAGCAAATAAGGTCGCAGACGCACTAAGTCGGAAGGGCACAGGGAAGATGGTTTTAGCATCCTTTTCAGCTTATCCCTGCCTCCGAGAAATGATAAAGTTAGAGCAAAGTCAGGATCCCAGCCTAACTAAACTGAAAGAACAAGTTAAGGAAGGAAAATTTCCCGACTTCACGATAGACAACGATGGAACTTTATGGATGAAAAGAAGGTTATGTGTGCCGAACGGGAAGGACCTTAGACGAGAAGTGATGATTACAGCACATAAATCAAAGTTCTCCATCCATCCTGGAAGCACAAAGATGTACAAAGACCTCAAAGAAAGCTTCTGGTGGAATGGAATGAAGAAAGACGTTGCTGAATTTGTCGCTAGATGCTTAGTTTGTCAGCAAATTAAAACTGAACATCAAAGGCCAGGAGGATTACTTCAACCTCTTGAAATTCCGGAATGGAAGTGGGAACATATCTCCATGGACTTTGTAGTAGGATTGCCAAAGTCACGACAAAGTCATGACGGTATATGGGTAATTGTGGATAGACTCACAAAATCTGCACATTTCCTCCCAGTCCGTATGAATTATAACTTGGATAAACTGGCGACTCTATACATGGATAATATTGTGCGACTTCATGGAGTCCCGATAAGTATCGTATCCGATAGAGATCCCAGATTCGTGTCACGCTTCTGGAATAGTTTTCAACAAGCTATGGGAACTAAGGTAACTCTTAGCACATCCTATCACCCACAAACTGATGGCCAAACAGAGAGGACAATCCAAACCCTCGAGGATATGTTAAGAGCTTGTACCATAGATTTCAGTGCAAACTGGAGTGAGCTCTTGCCTCTGATCGAGTTCGCCTACAACAATAGTTATCATAG
Source organism: Haberlea rhodopensis (assembly GCA_907163345.1). NCBI lineage: Eukaryota > Viridiplantae > Streptophyta > Magnoliopsida > Lamiales > Gesneriaceae > Haberlea > Haberlea rhodopensis. The sequence continues at coordinate 39,325 of CAJQUN010000709.1, read as the reverse complement.
CAGCATTGGAATGGCACCATACGAAGCACTCTATGGGCGAAAATGTCGATCACCGTTATATTGGGATGAAATTGGAGAGAAAGCTATCACCGGACCTAAGCTTGTACAGACCACAATCGACAAAGTCACAATCATTAGAGATAGGCTCAAGGCAGCTCAAAATCGACAAAAAAGTTGGGCTGATATGAAAAGAAGACCGTTAGAATTTGAGATTGGCGACAAGGTTTATGTAAAGGTCTCACCAATGAAAGGAGTCATCCGATTTGACAAAGCAGGGAAGCTAAGACCAAGATATGTTGGACCATTTGAAATCTTAGAGAAAGTGGGAACTCTAGCTTATAGAATAGCACTACCGCCAAGCCTCTCAAGAATTCATAATGTATTTCACGTATCACAGTTAAGAAAGTACATTGCTGATCCAAATCATGTACTCGAAGCAGCACCTTTAGTAGATCAAGGAAACTTGAACGAAACCTTGAAGTATGAAGAAATTCCGATCCGAATCATAGACTCAAAGGCTCAAGTACTGAGACGCAGGACCATTCCATATATCAAAATTCAATGGTCGAACCATACAGAGAGAGAAGCCACTTGGGAACCAGAAGAGAAAATGCGAGAAAAATATCCCTATCTATTCCAAGATCAAGCTGCTTCAAGTTTCGAGGACGAAACTCCTCATAAGGAGGGAAAAATGTGATGATCACCACTTGCAACTACCTTACCACATTGCAACCACCTTACCACAACATGATACCACAACATGATACATTGAATTTAGGTAATCAAACTATCCTTAAATACATCATTGCTTACATAATATTAAGTTGATGTCATTGATTACATAATATTAAGTTGATGTCATTGATTACATAATATTAAGTTGATGTCATTGATTACATAATATTAATATTATGTCATTGCTTACATAATATTAATATTATGTCATTGCTTACATATTTTCTTGAAAAACTTCTATAAATACCAAGCTAGATTCATTAGTAGAAACACAAAAAGTTTAAAGGAAATACTCTCAAAATACTCTCAAAAATATCAAATATTCTAGCAAGAAAAGAAGTTGATTTTTGAAGGTTGTAGATCCATACTCTTTCAAGTTTAAAGAATCATCGTAAACAATCAAGTAAGTGGGCTTTTGTTATATTATCCTTTCGTTTTGATAACATATGAATGCTTACGAAAATACAGTCGAATATGTGAACTATTTTAAAAACTATGATGTCATGAAAATTCTGAATATCGGGAGATAAGTGCTATGCGAAGCAACGTGCTACGTACGTGTGAGCCACCTCTTGAACCGATGGGGCAAAGTGCTATACGTACGGGAGCCACCTCTTGAATTTGTAGGAGCCACCTCTATAATCCTTATGTTATGTAGATCGATCTAATTTGATAAGTATATGATATGTGTTCTAATATGATGCTTTTAGTATGGCTCAAAGAAGCAAAATTATGTTATCTGTATCAGTTTATGTTTTGAAATCTGTTTTGAAATCTGTATAAGTATATGTTTTTTGGCATATCGGTTGGCCCCCGCTTACTGAGTGTCAACCAGAACACTCACCCCTTACATACCCTCCCCAGATAAAAGTGAGACAGCTACCGAAGATGCAGAACAACACAACTTTTGGGGTTGGTGATCTACCGCAATTATTTCAAGATTCTACATAATTACGCTTCCGCTAAACTCTGTTAAGATTTAAGTTATGGTTTTAGTTTCAGTTGTAAAACATTTATGTTTATGGAATAAATAGACTGGTTGTATTAAATTCTGTACTATGAGGCTTGTTGATTTTCAATTGTATTTGGAATCAACGCCGGTGTTATCGATCCCGGTCTCGGGGCGTGACACAAACAATCTAAGGTGACGAGTTTTCCTAATTCACTTGCTATACCTTGGTCCGGCTATAACAAATCTAATACTAACGTAACAATAAGCCACTCTCGTACCCTTATTGAACAATTAATACTGTAAAACGATCTATGAAAACTTCTAGCATTCGATTTTGGTAAATCTATTGTTATCACACATGTATTTGACTTTATCTCTCGATCTCAGCCTGAAATCCACGGCATAAATCACTATATCGAATTCCAATTTTATCTCTCGATATCAGTTGTAATTTATTATCATTCAAGGATGGCCAAACCTTTAAAAGCATGAAGAACAATGATCTATGCACTTAGATAATAAGAATCAATCAAAACATTAAAATTAAATCATGGGTTCATACAAAGGATCCCTTAAGTCTTGATAACAAACTTAGCCTAGCAACATATTCAAAATCAAATGCAATATCATGTATTTCAATATCAAAAGCATAAGAAATAAGTATAAACTAGCGATGTTGAATCGCGTCGTCGATCCGTAGCTCCGTCTCTCGCTTTGTATCACTGTACGTGAGTTCTTCACCAACACCTTGCTGTTTCCGTGAATCTCACACTTAATTTACGTGAACATACGTCTCTCACTTCAGAATTTTCGCCCGTAACTACTGCTCCTCTTGTTGCTGCTCACCTTTTCTCCTGAATAATTCTTATCGCCCGTAGCTACTGCTCCTCTCCAATATTATTTCTGCTCCTGTACTCTCCTTCTTCTTCAATGTCTCGGTTCTGCTCCTCTTTCGTACGTGAATCTTGGCTTTTGCTGTGTTCTGTGCTTTTCGTGAAGAATGAATCTGGGGAATCCTTTCTGTCAAATATTTCCGTTCCTTCTTCACGTTCCTCCTTCGTTGCTTTCTCTTCCTGCATCCAGTAACCTCTTCTCCGCCTTCACTCTTCGTCCGTCTCCCTCTCTCTTCGTCTTTGCTCACGTTTGTTTCTCCTCCTGAACCTCTCGACTCCCCTCTGTATTCTCTTTTGTATCAGATACATCATACACTCTCTTCTCCCTCACGTATCTATCTGTTTCTGCACGTTGATTGCTCTTCAGAAGTCCTCCTTCCCTCACGTAACTCCTTCAAATTCTGAATCTCCTCTTTCGCTTCTTCCCTAATATCTTTGATGCTCTCTTCCTTTCTATCTGATATCTCCTCCTTCTGCCCGTCCTTCGTTTTTTCTCTTCCCTTTATTCTCATATCTGCTCGTTCGTATCTATTCTCCCTTCTCCTGAAAACTCTCCTCCCACGTCTATCTTATTTTCTTCTGTCTTACGTTGCTCGCTCACCCTCAATATTTCACGTCTCTTCTCCAGTAACTCTTTTCCTCACGTTTCTTCCTTCTGTTTTGCTCTTTTGTACGTGAGTTTTCTCTTCGCTTCTGTTCCTCCGTGTTTAATATCATATATCTTATAATATAATATTTTATCATGTTCGATAATATCCGGTTGTGCTCGGTTTGGTCTTTTTTATCATTTTAAGCTTAATTCTTCCACTTTTATGCATTTGGACCTGGATTCCTGAAATAAACAAATACATACCAAAACATGTAATATTTCTCAGGAAGCACTATAAAAACGTCCCTAATCATATATCAAATTAAGTGTAAAAATCACACTTATCAACTCCCCCAAACTTAAACTTGATCGTCTCGAGCAAGAAATTAAAATCAAAAAGTAGAGTTCAATATTAAAGACTCAAATAAACCAATTCGCAGTCAATCATGTATCTCAGACATCTCACTTACAGACGAACAAGAATAAATCAGAAAGTTTAACAAGTTGTTTTTCTCCTAGATCAAGCAACATGTCTCCAAATCAGAACGTGCGTGTGTGCTATTGTCACTTCAAGTTCCATGCAATTTTCATAGATCAAATCATGATAGGTAATGAAAGTTAAGATTATCCATTGAGTACCCCATATTTCTATTTTCAAAGACTTCTCCACTAATGTAGTCACTCCCTAGACTTGGATCAATAGGTCTTTTTAAGCTTGTAATGTTAGGCCTAGGTGTTTGGATTCAAATAAAAGATAGGATAGCACAAAGAAGAGAGTATAAGCATGTAATGTTCATATTGTTAGCACAACTTGAGCTTCTCTTCTTTTTCTCTTTTAGTCTTGGCCACTTTGGGTCTTAATTATATTTTTTTTTTCAAGGCTTTATCTATCTTTTTCTTTTCTCATTCATCAATTTTTTCAATAATAAGCTCATCAAAATATATCAATTTATGTGCATCTAATGAGATTCATTATACTCCCTTTAGGTAAATATGAATTCTTTCTTCAATTTCAGCTCAAATAGGTAGGTATAATGAGTTGCCAAAAAAATGTTGAATGGAGGCTAATAGTATGTTCAACATACTCCATTTTTTTTTTAATTAGGCTCAAATTGGGATACTAGAGATTGATAAATACATGGTAAGCTTGAAAGGCTCAAACGGTCCAAAGATTGCCTAGATCATTTTCAAGTCGAGTTTATAACTATAAAATTTTGCCTCAAAGTGTCATCATCAAATAGTTTATAAGGTACTCTAAGATGCTCAAAAAACAATTCATCATATTCACAAAATTTTCACTACTACAAGTGCAATTCACAAGATTATGACTCAAATGTGCTCAAAATATTCCCCATCTTTGACATACTACTTAAAACAAGATATTCACAAACAAGTTTTACAATCATCAAAACTCAAGTTGACATGCAAAGTGAGACTAGTATCATCATGGAATAGAGACAACTACTATGATTTATTCTTATCTTACTAATTGAACTAATAAAATAAAAAAATTTAGCTCATAATAATCGGACGATTCAAGTGTCAATTAAGCACACAACAAGTGGATAAAACAAGTAAACATGCAAGCCACTCCCCCAAACTTAAATCAAATATTATCCTCAATGTTTAAAAGAATCAAAAGGGAAAAAGTAAACTCCCCTGATCAAGACGCTTGCATGATGGTTGAGGAAGATCGGCCTTTGAAAGCTCCACTGTTATAGGGTTCATCGCTCCAACTGAGTACCTAGCAAGAGAAGAATGCAAATAAAATAGTCGACACGAGAGATAAACAAACTAAATGCAAAAACTAAAAATAAATAAAACTAAATAGCAAAAGGATACGCTTGGGTTGCCTCCCAAGAAGAGCTGGTTTTTAGTCGTCGGCTTGACCATCAGAAGCAACCATCAAAGAGCGGCTGCCGCCCATAGTAAGTATCGTATGATACCACGAATGGGTCTTCACTCAGTATGCCCTCAAGATTGGCATGAATATAACAGTGTAGGCTCGTCCCTCCAACAACATTGGTCTTGAAGTGATAGGCATGGGAGAATGATTCTTGACTTGGCTTCATATCTTGGAGGATATATTGTGGTGATGTTGGCATCCATGGGAAATACGGATCCACATATGGCATAGAACATGTCTCCATCGATGGGCTTAAGTTAGAATCTTCGAAGGTCTCTTCCTTTTCCAACATCACTCTCGACTCATCTTCAGGCCGCTAGAATTCCAAGAAGGAGACAAGGTTTTCTTGAAAATCTCACCCTTCAGGGGTGTGGTCCGTTTTGGTATGCGGGGGAAGTTATCCCCGAGATATGTCGGACCGTATGAGGTATTGCAGCGTATTGGTACATTGGCATACCGTTTGGCTCTACCGCCGTCTTTATATGGAATTCACGATGTCTTCCATGTTTCTATGTTGAGAAAGTATGAGCCAGATCCGTCTCATGTGTTACAGCCTACTGAAGTGCAGTTGGACTCAGATGTATCCTACGTTGAACGGCCGGTCAGAATACTGGATCGTGAGGATCGCAGATTACGAAGTAAGGTTATACCAATGGTCAAAGTTCAGTGGGATCGTCGGGGTGTCGAGGAGGCTACGTGGGAGACGGAACGGCATATGATGCAGCATTACCCGGAACAGGTATGATTTATGTTTAGTTTCTTTTGGGTAAGTGCATGCGATTTCGAGGACGAAATCTTATAAGTAGGGGAGTAATGTGATACCCCGAAATTAATTAATGGTAACCTGGACATTAATTATGTTTATATGATGAATTATTACGATGATCAAGTTATGTGTGGAAATGATGTATTCACATGATTTAAGGATGTTGATTTTAATTATGAGGAATGTATAGATTTAATGAAGTCGGTTGCATTTTTGTAAATGCTTTGAGATATCATGTTAGCGTATCTTATACATCATGTTAAGTGTTGGGGTACAATTTAATTTAAACCCACATAACCTCCCACTACCCCACCTTTTTAACTCACTTTCCCCTTTTACACTAAAATCCCCAAAATCATTTTTCCCAAACCCTTTCCCCTCATTTTCGAGTTTGGCACAAAGGTGGGAAGGAAATCCTTGCAAAAGCTTCACTCTTGTGATTCTTGGTAAGATTTAAGCCCTATGATGTGTATACATCACTCCTTGAAGCTTTTGTAAAGTTTTATTTGAGTTTGTATTGATTTTGGAGGGTTTGAAATGGGTTTATATGGGTATGTGTTGTTTATGTTTGGGGTATGATTTTTGAAGTGTTTTAAGTGGGTTTTAGTGGGTTATGATGTTATTGTTATTGTTGGGAAGTTTGGTTTTGAAAGGTCTGAGGATAAGCTTGGAAAATGCACATAAAAATGGTGGAATCGCGGCCACTGGAAGTGGCGATCGATCGCTACAAAAGCAGCGATCGATCGCCGAGAGGCAGTACGCGAAAATGAGGATAGACGATCGATCGCCTCAAATGGCGCGATCGATCGCCAACGTCCAGTAGTGAAATGAGCATCAGGCGATCGATCGCCTCATTTTAAGCGATCGATCGCCGCTAAGAGGAAAATCAGGCGATCGATCGCCTCATTTTGAGCGATCGATCGCCACTGTTCAAAAGTTGAAAAATGATGATTTTTGTTGAATTTTTGGTATTGGGCTATTGTTTAGCTTCTAATATCAATTTGTATGGTTATGTAGTACCGTCCTAGGTACCCACGACTTCAAGGAGATAAAGTTCTACTATTTCTCCTTCTTTTGGAATTAAGGTACGTAAGAGACGTACGAGCATCGGACGGTAAACCATACCCTTACATATTATGATGTTGTTTACGATGATGATGTTTATGATGATGTTTACGATGATGATGTTTATGATGAAGATGTTTATGATGATGTTTATGATGATTATGTTTACGATGATGATGTTTATGATGAAGATGTTTATGATGGTGTTTATGATGATGATGTTTATGATGATGTTTATGATGAAGATGTTTATGATGATGTTTATGATGATGATGTTTATGATGATGTCTACGATGATGATGTTTATGATGACGTTTATGATGATGATGTCTATGATAAGTAAGTCACGATAAGGTCATACGACATATATGACTGGGTAAGACGCCCAGGTGGTAAGATGCCACCCAAAGTATGTGAGTGGGTAAGATGCCCCGTGGTAAGATGCCACGCAATGTTTATGATATGGTAAGACGCCATATGGTTGGGTAAGATGCCCATGTGGTAAGATGCCACACGATGGTTACGTTATGGTAAGATGCCATACAATGGGGTAAGATGCCCTTATATATGAATAAGAGTCAGGGATAGCAAAGGAAGTTGAAGAACGACCAATAACTTTTACTTAACTAAGATGTTATGCATTATTGTGTGCCTTTTGATATAATGTTAAGTAAATATGTATATGCTCACGATGTGTTATCCCTGTAGGTACACTTTTGGACTGAGGGCCTAGGGTCGGGTTGAGGAGGTGAGCTAAAAGGAGCAAGATGAATGTAGGATGCAGGATTTTGATAGTCTCTACTCTAGGAGTAGTGTAAACCTATAGCTTTAACATTCATTATTGGGAATGTAATTAAATAGCTTTTGGAATTTTATTTTGGCCTGTAATCTTCTTAGCTCAAGCTACAACCGGAACCCTTAAGAGGTTATAAATGCATATTCTGTCCAATATATGTGTACTAATTGATGTTAAGGTAGGAAGACCCTACACCCACAGACCTGCTCGTGATCAAAGTTTCACTCGGCATCTGATTTCTCTCCTGGTTTAGTTTCGCTAAAAATCGATAGGTGCATCTTCATTACAAACAGAAGCTATTCATCTTGTTCTTCCAAAGTTTTTTTTTTTATAATAAGCAATTTTTTATAAAATGAGCACTAAGGGGGTGCTCGAACCCGAAATTACAAAAGGTTTAATTATATTCTCAAAGGAACAAGACTCAACTTGCAAACCAGCCACAAAACATAGACTCTCAGTGAAGCGAAACAAATTTTCAGTTCTTGGATCCAATCCTTAATAGAGCAAGAATTTATCCAACCTCCTTTTGCCGAGAACCATTACCAAGAACCATTACCAAGATTGAACTTTCACTAAATCCATAATTACCTCATTTGATGTTGTTTTATGTTGGAAGATGATATTTCTAGCTTGCCAAATAGTTCGATTGTTTGATCTTGGAAGATGACATTGTTTCGAGTCGTTAAAGCTAATCATTTTGCTTGTATGTACCTCCATCTTTCCTGACCACTACCAACGAATTATCGTTAAAGCCTGAACACAAAGAAATTACTTCCCTAATACTATTTAGAAAGATGATGTAGAAGGTCAGACTAAGCTGCAACCACAGAGCATATTCCGATACCAGATGTTGTGGCCTCAGGGAAATCAACATATAATTGAGGTAATTACACAACTGATATCACAAATACATAATCAACAGTTGAACAAGATGCACCAATATTTATAGTGGTTCATCCCAAAAGTTTTTTATCGGGTTTTAAAACTACTACCCGATCGGGTGCAGTTACTCAGACCCCCACAAAGGGGCTACCGCCCCCTCGAACCACTGAGCCTTCGGCGCAAGGGGGCTACCGCCCCCTCCAACCCCCGGACGCCTTCTGCGCGGGCGCCGAAAGTACTTTTTATAAATGTAGTAGTTATGTTTTTAAAAGTTCTGGAAGAAATATTTGGAATCTACTGTTTTACGAAAAGTTATAATTGATGATAATGGTACAATTCAAATATTTTTAAATCATACAACAGTCCAACTGTCGAGCTTCTATCGTTTTTCAAGCAGGAGCAATTATTTACATCAACAATATCTCTCTCAATAATTACAATCATTCAACTCATAAGAATCAAACACATGAATTTGATTTCATACCAATTGTAGGATCATACATTTGTCATTTTATCGAAAGCTATTATGATGGTAATTATGCAACTCAAATCTTTTTAAGTTGTAAATAACACAAGTATCCAATCTCTTTCCAAACAATAACAATTATTACCTCCAACGAATTATTTGTTTTTATTTGTAAATTGCAATGGTTGACAATCATGCGTATCGTAGACGCTTTGGGCTACAATAGATAGAGAAGTTGCATACATATATACTTTATATTTCATTATATACAAGCCACCTCAATTAATATCCCTTGTTTATATTTGATTTTCTTCTAATAAAAATTATTTATTATAATATAATTCCAATATTTTTCATTTATCAATTTTCCATTAAATACGCGAGAAAGATTGATACGGGTTTCAAATGAGGAATTTATTCCTTGACAAACAAAAATATTTATGAAAGATACATTACCTACTACTCGTTATTAGTTTCTAATATTAATTGAAATTGGCTTCTCGATTGAATTACTAGAAGTTTGAAATTTTGTTAAGGATTGCTTCGTCGACCCTTTCTATACATGGATGGAGTTAAAAAAAAATTTTATGAGTGATAGCGAAATTTTTTCAAAATAATTCATTATAAAAAAAATTAAAATAACTATAGTTTTTTAACATTTTTACTCAAAGTAATAATAATATTTACCATATTTGACGTATATTTATAAGAAAATATTGATTTTAAAAAATAATATTAATTTGGTATGATTAAAAATTAAGAAATTAGAATATATAGGTTCAAAATAAATTACTTAAAAATCAGATGAAACTAGAATGCTATATTAAACTATAACACATTCCAATGAATTGAACCAGCATTATCTTGGATTATTTGAACAAATGACATTTATTTGATCATGATTTTGAAATATATCATTTTCAGTTTTTGACCTTGGTTTGATGGCCTGTGTTTCGTATGTGTTCGAAATTTATTTTCAAAAAAAAAAATTATTTACAAAATGTCACAGACGTAATATATTCGATCAAAGTTATTTTTCGAACTATCCACGTTATCTTCAAAAAACCGTTTCTTGAAATAGGAGTGTACTTTTTCATTACTCATAACCAATATATTTATGAAACATATGTTAGTTGAAACTAAAATGGTGGTCAAATAATCGAGGATAACCGTGCAATATTGATCATTAATAGATTCCAATTAGAAAAACGAGAACAAAAACAATTAAAAAAAATTAAAAATTATGAGAGCAATACAATCATACCCAATTGAATACTACAACTCAGTTAGCATAACATTTGAATTCTTTAATTAACAGAAATTAATGTAGAATAAAGAAAACACAGTTTTTTTTAAAAAAATAATTTGAATTTTTTTTTGCAAAAATACTACATTTTGAAAAAGGTTTCAAAAATACTTCAAACCGCCGCCAGAACGAGGCCTGCAAAAATACAGTATACATGCATGCGGAGGAAGCGGGTGACTGACAAACGGTACGTTAGCTGCATTCGTAGATTTTCTTTTAAAAAAAAGTAGAAGTGTAATGTAGATGTCCCCAAAAACATCTATTAAATCAATTAAATTTTTAACAATACTATCAATCTTTTTGAACCAATGATATTGTTATAAATATTACTTTTCTATTTGAGGTAGGATTTTTAGTGGATATTTTAGTACTTTATTATTGTTTTAATCATCCATTTTGAGGATTTGAATTCTTGAACACCAAACAAATAATACATAACTGTTTGCACTTAGTATGACTTTCTTTTTATCAAAATAGAAAATAATAATGAATGAAAAATAATATTTTAAAAGTGTATATCTTTATTATAGAATTAAATAACATTTAGGATAGTTTTGTCAAAGCCAACGTCGATTGTATTTATCATTTTATCTCTTATTGTTATCATATAAATGTTTGGTGTATTTATCATGTATACTGAGTTTGGTCGTAAGACATTTTTGGGTCAATATTATGTATCATCACATGCAGAAAATGTCATGACCCAAAATTTTTACATGATCATACATACGCATCATGTCATATATTTTGACATTTTATATGTGCATTGGAAAGCATAGACATTGTAAAATATGTAATTGATTAAATTTAGGAAAATATTGATAAATGAGCGATAAAAATACATAGAATGAATATATTTTAAGAATAATAATAGATATATTGAATAGATTTAAGATATTGAGTAATGAATAAATGTTAAGAAATATTGAATATGTATTGAATATATTCAAATATATTGAATAAATAGTATTAAAATTGAATAGATAATAAATTTAATGAATAGATTTAAGATTTAATAAATAGAGGATAATTTGGTAATTTTTGAAATTTTCAAAAAAAAATTTAAATTAATGAATCGGGAACCGCCTCCAAGATTGAAGAGTTGCACACAATTACACCTTGAACTATGTGAAATTATCGTGAGAAGTGAGAGGAAGATGGAAAAAGAAAGTTTGGTTTCGTTGATTTTCGTACTTCGAAACGTAGTCAAAACTAGAAAATAAGTACATATCTGAAATCATTGCCTCACTACCTTCTTTTTGAGGTAGTTTTTCTTCACTTTATGTTTATGTTATAGCTTATTTTGAAATAATGCCCAAAAATTATGAAATTCATATATGTGATAGAGTAAACAATGATAAACAATCTTTAACAAGCAAAGTGGGATTATGTTATTATTTTGAATTATACAAATTTATAGCATAACTATAATGAGTTCATAGTAAACATATGATATTAAGTTTGGTTGTGCATTTGAAATGCACTTGTAGGTTCTACTTTCAATATCGGCACCAGTAAGACGAATTAAGCAATTCCTACGAGATAGAATGATCGATTGTGAGTATATCCTTATAACTTGGCATGTAATTTTATATGAGCATGTGATTTGTGTTATATAAGTACCTTGAATTGGTGAATGAATTGCAATGAATGCAATATGATGTGCAAGAACTAAATTGAGTTCTGAAATGTATATGTTGAGACATGATGTTATACGATCTATATGATGTTATTTGCCTTATTATTTTGATGTTATGCATATGATTATGACATGTGTATTTATAAAAGATTAAAGAAGTCTGTTGTGGTCACTAATGACCTTGAACCATATGCTATTTCATTCTGAGTACGGTCAGAATTACAGAATCAAAGAATATCGATCCTGAGTTAATTGAGAACTCAAAATGGGATCTACAGAGTGCCATGTCCATATCGTGATCACGGATTATTCTTGGTATTAGTTTGTCCATAACAGAATAACAATATGTACATATATGTGCATCATTTCGTTTAATACGAATCATGTGAATTGATGTAAAGATTATGATTAATCATGTGAGTATATTCATGTGCTTATGTGGATATGATTTCTATGCTTATGTAATGTTAAAGACTGTGTTATTTGAATATGCTCATTGATGCAACTCATCCAAATGCAAATGTTGATTTTCAGTTGATGTAGATAAAGTTTGAGCATACAAGGTGTTTCTACATAGTTTGGAAGTATGGATCCAAGGTCGGCTGGCTGACTCTAGTCATTCTCCCTCAGCTCATCATTTGCATATATTGTATAGGTTTTTGTTTGGGGTGTGAGGGGTACAACCTTGGTTATTTTTGTGGCATACATATCTGTACATGCCTTGTAAATTATATGATGATAAATGTCTTGATTTGATGATATGAAATTCCAAGTTCCGCTGCCATTAAATATTATATTATATGTATCATGCGTATGTGTTATGTGTAAGGATGTCACAGAAAATACAAAGAATAGATATAAATTCCTATTCAAAACAATGAATACTAAGACAAAATACATTTAGTTATACAATGTCCTCAACTCCCATTATGTTATATTAAAAACTTAATCTGATAAATTTAGTTCTTTCTACTGTTGCTTTACCTTTTCAATTAACGTTTCAAACAAAATCTGCTAATAAATTACATATAATATTTATGGTTCCATTGTTTAAAGAAAACATGAAAACCAATAATCATAAGTGACAATAAGGTCAGATCTCCATGAGAATACGAAAGTAGTTTTATTTCGGAGCATGAAATATTTTTACATTACAAGGGCATGAAACAACAGATTCAAGCATAGATTTAAAAAATCCGTACAAGTTTCAAGCTCATGATATTACATTCCATGCTTGACTGCAGTACGTGAAACTATGGTTTTATTGCCCTTTTATTTTGCTAGCTTCTTTCGTAAGGTTGGGATGCCAAACTGCAGTTCACAAGGTTATTATATATAAACATGTACTTAAAAACACCAGTAGAAAGAGTTTTATTGCTGAGTGAGTGTAATAGACAATATGTTAGTATTGTCATAATTTTTTATTTTTTTTTTATCAAAGATGGTAATGCAATTTAATTGCTTATTGAAGATATATAAGGTGATCATCCTGACTGAGGTAGTGATCTGCGCGGTGGCGGTGGGGGTCGTCGTGGTGGCGGCGACCGGCGATGACGTGGGGGTGGAGATGGGGGAGGAGGCGGTGGCGGAGATGGGGGAGGTGGGGAAGGAGGAGGCGGAGATGGTGGGGGTGGAGATGGAGGAGGAGGTGGAGGCGGGGATGGTGGTGGAGGTGGGGATGGAGGAGGCGGAGATGGTGGAGGAGGTGGGGATGGTGGCGGTGGTGGAGGTGGAGATCGGCGGCGGCGATGTTGTGGCGGTGGGCGGTTGGTGGACAGATGGGGGGAGGTGGTGGCGGGTGGTGACGGGGGAAGGAGGTGGGGGGGGTTGGTGATGGCGGCGGTGGGTGGTGGAGGTCGGCGATGGAACGCGGGTGGACGTAGGTGGGCTGTGGTGATGGTGGATGTGGCGGTTGATGGTTGGAGGAGGTGTGGTGGTGGTGATGTGCGGTGCGTGGTGGAGGTGGTGGATAGGTGGGGGAGGTGACGGAGGCGGCGGTGGTGGAGGTGGGGATGTGGGGAATGGGGAGGCTGAGATTGGTGCGGTGGGGAATGGTGGTGGAGGTGGTGATTTACGTGGTGGTGGGGGTGGAGATGGTGGAGGAGGCGGAGGCGTGATGGTTGGGGACGGGGTTGAGATGTGGAGGAGGAATGGGGCGTGGCGACGGTGGTGGGGGAGAGATGGGGGAGGAGGTGGTGGTGGTGGAGACGGGGTGGCGGCGATTTATTTATATATCCAAATAAAAGTAAACGAGGAAAAATCCACTAGAGAAGATTCTCGAGACATTGGCTCACCAATGCAATCTCCTACAATTCTCAATTGATATCCAAATATTTCTAAGGTGACGAGTTTTCCTAATGCATTCGTTATACTTTGGTCCAGTTATAACAAGTCTAATATTAATGTTGCAGTAAACCACTCCCGTGTCCTTATTGAACAATTAATATCGAATAAAGATCTATGAAAACTACTAGCCTTCGATTTTGGTAAATCTATTTCTATCACACGTGTGCTAGATTTTACTTGGTCCGTCTCAACCTAAAACCCACGGTATAATTTACTCTATCGTATTGCAATAACCTATGGTCAATTCAATCGCAATAAAGTAATCATTCAAGGGTGATCAATCCCTCAAAAGCATGAAGATCAATAAATTATACGCAAAGAATTAAAGGAATTCAATCAAATAAATCATCAAATCATAGCTTCTTGACAAAGGATTCGCCTAGCCTCGATAAATAAATTAGTTCAACATAGTAAATCAAAACAAATCAAAACTAATATTAAAAGACAAGAATAAACTCCCGATGTCAACTTCGTTCGTAGATCCTTGCTCCCTCTCTCGCTTCCTTCTCGATCGTCTCTTGAATCGCCTTGTTGAAGGTGTTCCAAAATCCTAGGATGGTTGAATGATGGAGGTGGATGATGGTGATATGGAGGATGAGTGGATGTAAGCTATTCCTAGGATGTAAAATCTGATCAAAAGCCCCTATTTTCGTCCAAGACCTAATATATATAGTGGTGAAGGAGTTTGGTAAAGTTTGGACACAAAATAACCAAGAAGGAAACAAAATCTCAAAATTTTTCGGGTTTGGCGATCGATCTTCGTCATTTGCCGATCGATCGCGGAAACATTCTGGACAAAATAACCAAATTTTTCATATCCGTGATTGATCTTCGTCATTTTCCTATCGATCGCGGAAACATTCTGGATGATGGCGATTGATCTTCGTAAGTTGCCGATCGATCGCGGAAATCTGGCGATCGATCTTCGTAAGTTGCCGATCGCGGATCTCAAAATCTACAATCTTGCGATTTGGTCCCTCCTTTTCCATATTTGCTCAGTTTGGTCATTTTCAGCATTTTTAAGCCCATTTCATCCACTTTTATGCATTTGGACCTAGATTCCTGAAATATACAAATATATACCAAAACGTGTAATATTTCCCAGGAATCACTACAAAAACCACTATAAAATCATTGTAAAATAAGTGTAAAAATCACACTCATCAACTCCCCCAAACTTAAACTTGATCGTCTCGAGCAAGAAATAAGATCAAAATGTAGAGTTCAATTTTGATAATTCAAATAAACCAATTCCCAGTCAATCATGTAGCTCAGACATCTCACTTACAGACATCAATAAAAAATGTTCAACAAGTTGTGCTTTTTTTAGATCGAGCAACATGTCTCCAAATCAGAATGTGTGTGTGTGCTATTGTCATTTTCAAGTTTCATGCACATTTCATAGTTCAAATCATGCTATTCAATGAAAAGTAAGATCATCTTTGAGCATTCCATAGTCCTATTTTCAAACACTTCTCCGCTAATGTAGTCACTCCCTAGACTTGGATCAATATGTCTTTTTAAGCTTGTAACGTTAGGCCTATAGGTTTGGTTTCAAAGAAATGATATGATAGCACAAAGAAGAGAGTATAATCATGTAAAATTCAATTTTTTTAGCACAACTTGAGCTTCTCTTCTTTTTCTTGTAGCCTTGGCCACTTTGGGTCTTAATTAGATATTTTTTTTCAAGGCTTTATCTATCTTTTTCTTTCCTCATTCATCAATTTTTTTTCAATAATAAGCTCATCCAAATGTAGCAATTCATGTGCATATAGTGAGAATCATTATATTCCCTTTAGGTAAGGATGAATTCTTTCAATTTAGGCTCATAAGGTGGGAATAATGAGTTTCCAAAAAAATGTTTAATGGGGGCTAATAGTATGTTAAACATACATACTATTATAACTATAAATTTCGCCTCAAAGTGTCATCATCAAATAGTTTCTAAGGTACTCGAAGATGCTCAAAAACAATTCATTAATTTCGCAAAAAAATTCACTACTACAAGTGCAATTCACAAGATTATGACTCAAATGCGCTCAATGTATTCCTTATCTTTGACATGCTAACTCAAAACAAGATATTCACAATCAAGTTTAACAATCATCAAAACTCAAGTTGACATGCATAGTGAGATTAATATTATCATGGAATAGAGACCAGTACTATGATTCATTCTTATCTTACTAATTGAACCCATTTTCAAGAAAAAAAATTTCGTTGGTGCTCAATAAACGATCAATTTCCAAATAAGAAGCATGGCATAGTAATGCACTCCCCCAAACTTAATTCATGCATTATCCTCAATGTACTAGGAACGGAAAATAGGACAAAACATTTACCGTTGACAACGATCGTCAGTGATCGTTGTCCAATTCCTCATCAGCTCATGGGGCATAGTGTTGGAACACGTCACAGCACGCATGGAGTCTCGCCAAAAACAAAACAAAAACAAAACAAAACAAACCAAAATAAACAAAAACAAAGCAAAGGGTTAAGAAAGAGTTCTTGATTTATAGTCCCAAGCTGGACTTATCACCACATTTTCTCAAAGGTTGGGATGGTGTGTGGAGCATGAATCTCCGTAATCAACTGGGTAATGCCTCAACCTCTCATCATTAATGACATAAGTGCCTAGAATAGGATCACTTACCTTAATGGCTCCATGCGGGTATATCTTGGTAACAGTGAATGGTCCAACCCTTGAAGCCTTTCGCTTGCTTTGGAAAATGTGAGGTGGTGGCGCTTTATGCAATTTGACTGTCTCTCTCCTTCATAAATGTCCTTTTATCTTTTTGCTTCTTCGCCTTCCTTGGCTTCACCATGTCATGGATCTTGCCTTTTTCAGTCTCTAGTTCGGTCTTCACCTTCACCTTATCAGTATCTTGCACCACATCATCAGGCAAAATATTAATTTTATCACTAATAAAACATGTGTGTGTGTTTTGTGCACGTGGTGAAGTTTGAAACATAGTAAAGGTAACATGATCCTCTCCTACACGGAGGATCAACTTCCCTTCTTCAACATCGATAACAGCTCTTCCAATAGCTAGGAAAGGGCGCCCCAGGATCAATGGCATACTCGCGTCCTCCTCAATATCCAACACTAGAAAATCCACTGGGAAAGTTAATTGATCTATCTTGACTGGCACATCCTCGACGATTTCTAGTGGGTAGGTGATAGACTTGTCCGCCATTTGCAACACCACCCTTGTGGTATTTGGCTCTCCCAGTCCAAGTCGCCTAAAAACAGACAAAGGCATTAAGTTCACACTAGCACCCAAATCACATAATGATTTAATGGAAGAAATAGTCCCAATAGTGCAAGGAATAGATAAACTCCCTGGATCTTTTAACTTGGTAGCCGATTTCTTTTGCACAATAGCACTACATTCCTCAGTCAAAAAGACAGTATCGTGCTCTCCCAATTTCTGCTTCTTAGACAGCATCTTCTTTAAGAATTTAGCATAATTTGGAATTTCTCGTAATGCATCAATAAATGGTATGTCTACATTCAAATTCTTTAGTCTAAAAATTTTACAAAGTTTGAATCAACCTTTGCCCTATTGACTGCTGCAGAAAATGGGAGAGGAATATGTACCTTTTCTTGTTGTGTGCTAGGTGTAGTGGACTTAGTAGACTTACCCCTGTTGCGTGATTGCTCATTATCCTCTTGCTTGATTTCTAGCTTTTTAGTCTCTTTCTCTTTGCCAAGTTCCTTTCCACTTCTTAGAGTCACTGCATTGGCTTGCTCCCTTGGATTCTTCTCTGTGTCACTCGGTAGAGTTCCTAGTGCTCTCCCAGCCAAGATAGTTGCCAACTGCCCTACTTGAAGCTCCAAGCTTATGATAGATTAATCTTGTTTATTCATCCTTGTTTCAGTTGAGGATATGAACTTGGTCAATAGCTCCTCCATGCTCGGCTATGGTAGATAACCCGGTGGTGGTTGCGGTTGATACCTCAACCCCGTATTGTATGGATATGGGCAGGGGTTGTTTTGTGGCCGGTTTCCTACATAATTCACAGCTACATTAGTTTGAGCGAATGGGTTACCTGTTTGGCATTCAACGTTCGGATGATTGCCTCCGCATAGGTCACAAGTAATCCCTTGAGCTTTCATCCCTGTCATGCTCATGCTATCTAGTCTCTTGTTCAATGCCTCAATTTGAGCGGCCAAAGCAGTAACTTCGCTCACTTGATGAACTCCAACTTGCTTCTTTGGCACGTTCCTCTCGGACTGCCATTGACAACTATTAGCAGCCATCTCCTCCAACAGTGTATAGGCCTCCTCCGACGCCTTTCTCATCACAGTACCTCCTAATAATGCATCAATCATAGAACGGTTATCATAAAATAAACCGTTATAGAAAGTTTGTATCTGCAGCCAGATGGGAAGGCCATGGTGTGGGCATCTCCTCAGTAAGTCCTTGAAGCGCTCCCATGCTCATACAGTGTTTCAGGATCATGTTGCACAAATGTAGTGATATCATTTCGCATCTTAGCAGTCTTTGATGGTGGGAAGTATTTTGACATGAAAGCTTGCATCATCCCATCCCAAGTGGTAATTGATCCTGTAGGCAAAGAATGCAACCAAGATTTAACTTTATTATTTAAAGAGAAAGAGAACAGTCGTAACCTGATGGCATCATCAGTGACGCCATTATGCTTGAAGATGTCGCAAATTTCCAAGAAATTCGCTATGTGAGTGTTGGGATCATCAGTGGTCGCTCCCCCAAACTGCACCGAGTGCTGGATCATTTGTATGATTGCAGGCTTGATTTCAAAGTTGTTCGTTTGTATGCTTGGTCTAGTGATACTAGACAATGACCCATGGAACGAGGGATGAGCATAATCCACGAGGGATCTTCTATTAGGCACCTCTTCGTTCCGTCTTTCATCTCTTCCACCTCCTCCTGCATTGTTTTCAGCCATTGTTCGAACTTCTCTTAGTCTTCTAAGAAGAGTTCTTTCAATTTCAGGGTCAAAAGGCTCAAGTACAGGTTGTTCACTCCTTAGCATGCACTAGTGATTAATAACCTACAAAATCCAACCAAAGAGAAGGCAATAGTAGAATAGTTAATATGAAAAGAGAGAAGAAAAAAAGAAAAATCAAAAAGAAAAAAAAATGGCTAAATTACAGCCAACTAATCTAGTATGATATTACTTAAACTAGTCCCCGGCAACGGCGCCAAAAACTTGATCGCTTTTATTTTACCCCCTAAGGGCTATTTTCCTTTTTATATAGACCAGCTCCGAGGAGGCCTCCGTTTTCCTATCCCTCATTTCTTTATTGAAGTAGCCTCCTACTTCTGTGTTTCCCTTAGTCAACTATTTCCCAATAGTTATCGATTATTAGCAGGCTTTTTCATAGTACTTACTTATCTGGGTTTTACCCCTACTCCCAAACTTTTTCATTGTTTTTTTCAACTGAACAAGAAAGAGATCGGGCTCTTTTACTTTTCCTCCCGGACAGGGGTTGGCTTCCTTAAAAAATACCCCCGTCCATAAAAAACTGGAAAAACTCTTACTTTTTTGTTCGTCCGCTCCAACCTTGGGATTGCCCTATGGAGTGGAGGGAAAATCTCCCGAGGGGCAAGTCAATCAAGGGTCACCTTGAGGAGGAACCGTATTTGTCGGTTCGTCGTGCACTTGGCGATCAGCTCATGTCCCGCAGTAGAGTCCACTAATTGATCAATCCTCGGCAATGGATAACAATCTTTGGGACACGCTTTGTTCACGTCCCAAAAATCTACACACATCCTCCACTTTTCTCCTGCTTTAGGTACTAGAACCACATTTGAGAGCCATGTAGGGAAACTAATCTCTCGTATATGGCCTGCCTTCAGCAACTCCTCTACTTGTTTAGCTATGACGGCATCCTTCTCGGGTCCGAAATGCCTTCTCTTCTGCTTAATTACCCGAGCACTCGGGTCCACATTTAGATGATGCTCAGCAATCTTAGGTTTTACCCCAATTAAATCAGAGGTATTCCAAGCGAACACATCCACGTTATCTATTAAGCACTCAATCACTATTTTCCTCAATTCTGGATCCAACATGGATCCGATGCGAGTAGTTTTTGCCGGGTGACCTAACTCGATACTCATAAATTCCTCCTCGGGGACTATCCGCTCCTCCGCCTCAGGATGTCCATGTTTCCTCTTATTATTTCCTCGCTCCCCTTCTTCTCTATTATTTCCCTTGTCTTGCTTTAACTCTTGCACATAGCATTTTCTTGATGAACTCTGACTTCCCCTTACTTGTCCAACTTCCTCTCCTACTGTGAATTTTATCTTCAAGTGGTAAGTAGAAGCAACCGCTTCGAAGGCCGTTAATGCCGGCCGACCCAATATTATATTATAGGAGGAAGGTGCACCCACTATGAGGAAGGTGATCATCTTCGTCTTTGTCTTGGACTCCTCTCCTAATGTGACGGGTAAAGACACTTGTCCTATAGGACTTATGACTTCTCCGGTAAACCCATGCAAAGAAGTATTCACTTTTTGTACAGCTATACTTCCCAATTCCATCTATTTCAAAGTATTAAGGAAGAGCACATCTGCCGAGCTGCCTGTATCGACGAAGATTCTTTGCACATTGTAGTTGGCCACTGTGGCCGAAATAACCAATGCATCCTCGTGGGGAAAATAAATCCCTTGTAAATCTGTAGGTCCGAAAGCTATAGAAGGACTCTCATGAGTATGGCTTGAATTAATGGATAACACTTCGAGTCTTCGAGCATAACTTTTTCTTGCTCGGTTAGAATCTCCACATGATGTTCCTCCCGAAATCATATGTATAGTTCCTCGGTTAGGAACATTGCTCACGGTCCTTTCCCCGGTAACTTGATTTCCTCCCTTCAATCTTTCCCCCCGTACTGCCCAAGGAACTGGCTGAAGTGCTCCTCTCCCTGGATTAGCATTATTCCGAGGGAAAGGAGCACTGCTCCTCAGGTCACCGTCAGCTCCTCGCCTTATACCCATTCTTCCTTCATGAACGTTCCCTCCTCGGGTGCCTCCTCCTCGGAATACTCCTCTTCCATAAGGTCCTCCCCGACCCCTCTTCGGCATAATTTGGTTCATGGCTACCTCCCGATAAGATCTCATCGTAGGTATTGATCAAAGTTCCTCTTAGGCTGTTCCAGTGGCCTCTCTTTCCTATTGACTTCACCACCATTTTTTATTTCATTCTTCTATTTCATCCTCTGCGCTTCCTCTAAATTAATATATTTAGAGGCACGCCCTAGTAATTCATCATAATCCGACAGTGGCTTCTTGGCCAACGATCTGAACAGATCCCCCTCCCTCAACCCTTGGGTGAAAGCGCTGACTAGTATTTTGGACGTCACATGCGAAAACATCAAGGCATGCTTGATTGAATCTTATCAAAAACCCCTCAGGGACTCTTTATCCATCTGCCTGAGACCGAACAAACTCAAGGCTGTTCTCTTGCAACTTCTACTGCTCGCGAATTGATGGAGGAACAACGAGCTGAATTTAGGAAATGAATCCACTATTCCTGATGGTAATTGGTTGAACCATGATTGAGCAGCGCCAGCTAGGGTAGTCAAGAACACTCTACATTTCACCCCCATCTGACAGCTGATGAAGGAGTGAAGCATTCTCAAATCGAGACAAATATTCCTCTGGATCCGTGCTGCCATCATAATTCCCCACACTTAAAGCTTTAAAATTAAGAGGCAGAGGATCATCAACGACTTGAGGAGTGAATGGGGTGCTCCTCCTTTCCGAGTTAATACGACCTTCGATTTTATTGCATATTTTTTGTAACTCCTCCTTTAAATCCTCCATTTGATGGTGCAAAGCCCTATCTATTTCATCATTTGAATGATTAGGAAAAATCTTTCAATTCTCCCAGCCTCCTCCTCTGACTCCTTTATAGAGGTTGAGTCTTCCTCTGCTTCCTTATTTCTTCCTGACAGGGGGGGGGGGGGGGGGGGGGTCATAAACTGCTTCATAACTTCTCCGACAGTTTTAGCAATCATCTCATTTAAATGTTCCATGGGTATTCCTCCGGTGGGTAATACTCGTGAAACATTCTGAGATGATCCAGCCTCCCCTGCTCCTTCTGTTTCTGGGCATGAACGTGGGGGGGGGGGGGGGGGGGGGGGGGGTTGTTGGTTTATCCCTTCCCGACATTGGCCCTCGTCCTTGCTTCTAACCATTTCGCCTTGGATTCTTAATGAAATATCATTACTTCAACGTCTTTACTCTTTGTTCCCACAGACGGCACCAATGATGTGATTCGAGATTTTTGAATATAAGGCAGAATAAAGTGTTAATGAAAAATAACGATAAACACACCAAGATTTTTACGTGGAAAACTCTCAAATTGAGAGAAAAACCACGGGACCTAGTCCAGTATAGAAACTTCACTATAAACGTTGATGATTTACAAGACTCTCTTGACACAAATAACAATCGCTCAATGACTTGTACGAATATTTTAGAAAAATAACAAAAAAGACCGAACAGACATAAATTTGCTATCTTCGGAGTCTTTTTGCCCAGAAAAATCCAACCCTTACTATGATGACAGCCGCGGGTATTTATAGGACTGTTCCCAGTTATTGGCTCGCGGGGGATCCGGAACACGATGTCCTCTGATCGTGGCTTAACTGGAGCCCAACGTGTCCGAGAAATCCGTGTCCCATTACTGCACGTTTATTCACGCCGGTTGATTTGTTGGTTATTCCCGGGTCTTCCGCTAATCTTTGACCAGAAAACCGAGGAGGGTTTAACAGCTGTTCTGTTCGGTGTCTTTATGTTCGGTCAAACCCTGCTCGGTGCTATCTGTTCGGTGTATTCTGTTCGGTATATGACTTGTTCGGCTCTTGAGGGGATTTTACCCGATGAAGTCAATATGTCCCATAATATATATTACACATAAAGTCTAGACATTTTAAGTTCTTATTTGTTGTTCATTTTAATAGATTTTCTTTTAAAAAAAGTATATGTGTAATGTAGATGTTCCCAAAGACATCATCTTTAAAGACGGCAACAATACATGTCTTTAAATCAATTAAATTTTTAACAATACGAATTCAATCTTTTGGAACCAATGATATTGTTATAAATATTACTTTCTATTTGAGGTAGGATTTTTAGTGGATATTTTAGTACTTTATTATTGTTTTAATCATCCATTTTGAGGATTTGAATTCTTGAACACCAAACAAATAATACATAACTGTTTGCACTTAGTATGACTTTCGTTTTATCAAAATAGAAAATAATAATGAATGAAAAATAATATTTTAAAAGTGTATATCTTTATTATAGAATTAAATAAGCCAACGTCGATTGTATTTATCATTTTATCTCTTATTGTTATCATATAAATGTTTGGTGTATTTATCATGTATACTGAGTTTGGTCGTAAGACATTTTTGGGTCAATATTATGTATGATCACATTCAGAAAAAACAAATAATAGATATAAATTCCAATTCAAAACATGAATACTAAGACAAAATACATTTAGTTATACAATGTCCTCAACTCCCATTATGTTATATTAAAAACTTATCTGATAATTTAGTTCTTTCTACTGTTGCTTTACCTTTTTCAATTAACGTTTCACACAAAATCTGCTAATAAATTACATATAATAGTTATGGTTCCATTGTTTAAAGAAAACATCAAAGGAAAACCAATAAACATAAGTGACATAAGCTCGGATCTCCATGAGAATACGAAAGTAGTTTTATTTCGGAGCATGAAATATTTTTACATTACAAGGGCATGAAACACAGATTCAAGCATAGATTTAAAAAATCCGTACAAGTTTCAAGCTCATGATATTACATTCCATGCTTGACTGCAGTACGTGAATAGGGTTTTATTGCATTTTTATTTTGCTAGCTTCTTTCATAAGGTTGGGATGCCAAACTGCAGTTCACAAGGTTATTATATATAAATATGTACTTAAAAACATCAGTAGAAAGAGTTTATTGCTGAGTGAGTGTAATAGACAATATGTTAGTATTGTCATAAATTTTTTTTTTATTTTATCAAAGATGGTAATGCAATTTAATTGCTTATTGAAGATATATAAGGTGATCATCCTGACTGAGGTAGTGATCTGCGGGTGGCGGTGGGGGGTCGTCGTGGTGGCGGCGACCGGCGATGACGTGGGGGTGGAGATGGGGGAGGAGGCGGTGGCGGAGATGGGGGAGGTGGGGAAGGAGGAGGCGGAGATGGTGGGGGTGGAGATGGGAGGAGGAGGTGGAGGCGGGGATGGTGGTGGAGGTGGGGATGGAGGAGCGGAGATGGTGGAGGAGGTGGGGATGGTGGCGGTGGTGGAGGTGGAGATCGGCGGCGGCGATGTGGGTGGCGGTGGTGGCGGGGGAGGTGGAGGTGGAGGTGATGGTGGAGGAGGTGGGGGGTGGTGATTGCTGTGGTGGTGGAGGTCGGCGATGACGCGTTGGACGTGTGGGGGGGGGAGATGGGGGAGGTGTGGCGGTGGTGATGGTGGAGGTGGCGGTGATGGTGGAGGAGGTGGGGGTGGTGATGGCGGTGGTGGTGGTGGTGGGGATGGTGGGGGAGGGTGGGGGATGGTGGGGGAGGTGACGGAGGCGGCGGTGGGGATGGTGGTGGAGGTGGAGGAGGTGGGGAAGGGGGAGGCGGATATGGTGGCGGTGGGGATGGTGGTGGAGGTGGTGATTTACGTGGTGGTGGGGGGCGGTGGGGATGGTGGTGGGAGGTGGAGGAGGGTGGGGAAGGGGGAGGGCGGAGATGGTGGCGGTGGGGATGGCGGTGGAGGTGGTGATTTACGTGGTGGTGGGGTGGAGATGGGGGAGGAGGCGGAGGCGGTGATGGGTGGGGGAGGTGTGGGAGATGGGTGGAGGAGGAGGAGGCGGCGACGGTGGTGGTGGAGACGGGGGAGGAGGTGGTGGTGGGTGGGACGGGGGTGGCGGCGAAGGTGGTGGGGTGGAGATGGGGGTGGCGGAGACGGGCAGAATAGTGATGGGAATTTATTTGGTAAATTTGGAGGGTAGAATATGCATGGCTTTGGTGATAATTTAATGGGTGAGAATATGGTAGCATTTACATTCATTAATATACTCAGTAGGATTAGAAGAATCCATGACTGAAGTATTATTATCTTGCCATGTCTATTGAGAACAATAGTGAATTGTGTCAGTATTATAGGCATAAGAATATTGAAATACTACTTCAATCTAAATATCTTATTAATTAAAGTTAGGCAAGTTTGTGGCGTTTACCTTAATGTGTTAAATGAATTTAGAAAAAAAAAAAAATAAGTGTTCTATGGTGATTTTTGAATCATAGGTTTGGGTATATTAGTTGTAAGCAAAACTAGATGTACCTTCCAAGTCTTACTTTTTCAAAATAAAATTTCCATTGCAATGGAAATGGTTTTACCCATTTTAGTTTTTTATACGTTTATTTTATAATTTCTTCATTCTTTAATTTTCCATTGCAATGGGTTTCCAATTTTAGGTTTAGAACTCATTGCATCCATTTGGGAGCAAAACTTTTTGGTATCGAGAAACTATAAGGATACGATCAAGCCAGGTTAAATATATTTAAGAGCATTAAAACAACACACGAATGCTTCTTGAACATATAGATTTTGAAAACTTCACATCCATTATATGAATACCGTAAGTGGAATGAACAAATGTGGGGAGAATTAAATTTATGTTTAAACTAAATAATCAGATCAATATTTTCACGAAAATGTGAAGTAGATAATTTTATATTTTTAGCAACTCGAGAGACAATATTATAAAAACAAAAACTTAAAATAAAATAATAAATAAAAAAAGGATATGCTTGGGTTGTCTCCCAAGAAACGCTGATTTCTAGACGTCGACTTGACCATCAGAAGCAACCATCAAAGAGCGGTTGCCGCCCATATCAAATAATCATATGATACCACAAATGGGTCTTGATTCAGTATGCCCTAAAGCTTGGCAAGATTGTTCCATTGTACGTTCGTCGCTCACAACAACACTCGTCTTGAAATGGGTAGGCATGGGAGAAAAGATTCCTTGGTTCGGCTTCATCTCATGGAGGATATAGGTAATGGTGAAGCTAGCATCGATGGGAATGATGGATCCCACAATATGACATAGAACATGTCGTCATCGATGGGTGCTTATCACTATGTTCGAAATATGCTCATCCTCCAAACTCACACTCGGGCTCATCTACCAATGGGGAAATTCTCGGATAACTTCTCTGAAGTATCTCAATCACTTGAGGAGACTCAAGTTCCCTTAACTCTTCCCCATTAGTATGATCACTCCCCAACTTGGTTGGTGGAGTACTCAGTATCATTAACCAAGCCTGAGTTGTCACATCTTGATTTTGTAGATACCATATCATCCTCTTGGCAGCTCTTTGAAAATGTTTCCATAAGGCTCGTAATTTGTTGCTTTAGGGTGACTGATGTCGTATGACATATTGATGTTCTCCGGGTAAAATCCATTTGCGAAGATACGAACTTTAAAAACACCGAGCAGGAGTTTTACCGAAGAGATGGTTACTGAATATTGGATGCTAATCAGCATATTATCGAGCATCATTTACCATC
Organism: Haberlea rhodopensis; assembly: GCA_907163345.1. NCBI lineage: Eukaryota > Viridiplantae > Streptophyta > Magnoliopsida > Lamiales > Gesneriaceae > Haberlea > Haberlea rhodopensis. The sequence continues at coordinate 12,399 of CAJQUN010000709.1, read as the reverse complement.
TTCGGGATTTTGGTCAAAGTATAGCGGAAGACCCGATCATAATTATAACTAATTAACCGGCTGGGATTGAACGTGCATTAATGGGGCGGATTTCTCGGACACGCTTGGCTTCCATCAAGCCACGATCAAAGGACATCATGTTGCTGGTTTTCGGCGATTAGTTGCCTGAGGACAGCCCTATAAATACCCTTGGATAACCTCATAGCAGGGGTTGGATTTTTCTGGGCAAAAAAGACTCCGAAGAGAGCAAACTTATGTCTGTTCGGGCCTTTTTATAATTTCTCTAAAAAATATTCATGTAAATCATTGAGTGATTATTTTTTGTGTCCAGACATCTTGTAAATCATCAATATTTATAGTGAAGTTTTTATACTGGACTAGGTCCCGTGGTTTTTCTCTCAATTTGAGGGTTTTCCACGTAAAAAATCTTGGTGTGTTTATCGTTATTTTGCATTACCCACGTTATTTTACCTTATAGCCAAAATCTCGAATCACATCGTTGGCGCCGTCTGTGGGAAATATCGATCTAAAGCGTTGAAGTAGGACGAATTTTTTAACGAAAAATAAATCAAAAGGCAAGATGGCTAGAGGTAAAGGCAGGGGGGCAAGCTTCCAGGGGAAACGGATCCAATTCTCACCCATACTTGTTCGCTGAACCCCGGAGAAGGGCCAGAAGATGCGGGATCATCTCAGCATGTTCCTCAGTCATTTCCTGTTGGGGGAATGCCCATGGAGCATTTGACGGAAAATGATAACCAAAACTGTTGGAGAGATCATGAGGCAATTTATGGCCCTCCCCAGAAACAAGAAAATGTACAGGATGAAGAGGGGGAAGAGTTGGCCTCCCGACAGGACCTGAAAAAGAGCCTGAAAGAGAGCTTGAAAAAGAGCTTGAAAAAAGAGCCTGAGGAAGTTAGAAATATTCCTAATCATTTGAATGAAGAAACTGATAAAGCTTTAAATCGCCAAATGGAAGAGCTGAAAAGTGAGATGCAGCAGATGCGTATAAGATGGAAGGACGTCTGTATCCTCCGCAGAGGAGTACTCCATTTGCCTCCCATGTGGTTGATGATCCTTTGCCCCCAAACTTCAGGGCTTTAAATGTGGGAAATTACGACGGTGGTACAGATCTCGAAGAATATCTGTCCCGATTTGAAAACGCTTCACTCTTCATCAACTGACGGATGGAGTGAAATGTCGGGTTTTCCTGACTATATTATCTGGTGCAGCGCAAGCATGGTTTAATCAGTTGCCAGCGAGAGTCATAGACTCTTTCCCGAAGTTTAGTTCTATATTCTTACATCAATTTGCAAGCAGTCGGAGTTGCAAGAAAATAGCTCTTAGTCTATTGGGGATTAGGCAAGTGGAGAAGGAATCTCTTCGAGATTTCCTGAAAAGATTTAGTCATGCATGTCTTGACATTCCACATGTCACCCTCTGAAATACTCATCACAAGCGCGTTCACTCAAGGATTAAAAGAAGGAGACTTATTCCGATCTTTGGCAAAAAAGCCACCTTCTGATTATGATGAACTATTGGGAAGGATGAAGCAAAGAAGAGAGGGTAAAATTGGGGAAGAATCGAGCAGGAAGAATAAACCAGGGGAGCCAATCAAAAGAAGTTTTGACCAGTATCTACCGATGAGACCTCATCGGGAAGTAGCCATGAACCAAAGTATGCCGAAGAGGGGGCGGAGTGGACCTCATAGGGGGGGACCTTTCCGAGGAGGAATGATCCGAGGAGGGTCCTTCCGAGGAAGAGGATATCAAGGTGGAGGTTTTCGAGGTGGAAGATCTAATGAGTCTGAGGGAAGGCGGGGATTTAGCGAGGAGTTCAAAAGACAATAATTCCATTCCTAAAAATTAACATAAATCCCGGGAGAGGAGCACATCAGCCAGTCCCTTGGTCAGTTCGGGGAGAAAGAGTAGAGGGAGAAGAAGAAACCTTGAACAATATCCCGAATCGGGGAACTATACACATGATATCCGGAGGAATGTCGGGTGGAGATTCGAACAGAGCAAGAAAGAACCACGACCCGGAAGTTTCAAGTGCTATCTATTGACCCCGACCATATACATGAGGGTCCGTCCATATCTTTTGGACCTGCCGATCTGCAAGGAATTCATTTTCCTCATGATGATGCGTTGGTTATCTCTCTGCTACCAGTGGCTAACTATATTGTGCAGAGGATTTTCGTGGACACAGGAAGCTCAGCGGACGTACTTTTCTTAGTACGTTAAACCAAATGGACTTGGGAAGCTTGCCTGTATTGAAGGTGAACACGTCCTTGCATGGGTTTGGCAGGGGAAGTCATAATCCGATAGGGGCAAGTGTCTTTACCAGTTACACTTGGTGAAGAATCAAGGATCAAAACAAAGATGATAAATTTCCTCATTGTGGATACACCATCTTCTTACAATGTAATATTTGGAAGACCAGCCCTAGCTGCTTTCGAAGCCGTGCCTCCCACCTATCATCTAACCATGAAGTTTCCAGTAGGAGGAGAGGTGGGCAAGTAAGGGGTGATCAAAGCTCATCGCGGAAATGTTATGTGCAAGAGTTAAGGCAAGATAGAGAGCAGAATAACGAAGGAGGAGAACGAGGTGGAAGCGGAAAGAGGAAGTGGGGCGAGGAGGAACGAGTAACGCCCGAAGAAGAGTTCCTCAATATCGAGATGGGTCACCCTACCCGAATTACTAGAGTGGGATCCCAACTTGATCCAGAATTACGGGAAAAGGTGGGTTAATTGTTTAAATCAACATGTGATGTATTTGCATGGAGTACATCTGAGTTAATAGGAGTAAGACCTGAGATTGCCGAACACCGCCTCAACGTGGACCCAAATGTTCGGGCAATAAGGCAAAAAAGGAGGCATTTTGGACCAGAAAAGGACGCTATCATTGCCAAACAGGTAGAAGAGTTGTTAAAGGCAGGCCACATTCGCGAGATCGGTTTCCCTACATGGCTCTCGAATGTAGTTTTGGTGCCTAAGGCTGTGATAAATGGAGAATGTGTGTGGATTTTAGGGATGTGAATAAAGCATGTCCCAAAGATTGTTATCCCTTGCCCAGGATCGATCAACTTGTAGATTCTACTGCCGGACATGAACTGTTATGTCTTATGGATGCTTATCAAGGATATCATCAGATCCCTTTGGCACAGGAAGATCATTCAAAGGTGAGTTTTGTTTACAGCGGGGGGAACCTTTTGTTATGTGATATGCCTTTCGGATTGAAGAATGCGGGTGCTACTTATCAAAGGTTGATGGACAAAATGTTCAAAGAACAAATTGGTCGAAATGTGGAAGTGTATGTGGATGATGTCCTGATCAAGAGCCGAAAAGCCAAGGACTTGGTCAAAGATATGGAAGAAGTCTTCAACACTTTAAGAAAATTTGGCATGAAGTTGAATCCCGCAAAGTGCATTTTCGGGATTCGTAGTGGCAAATTTTTAGGATATATGGTCACGGAAAGGGGTGTTGAAGCTAACCGGAGAAAATCCGGGCCATACAAGAGATGATCCCCCAAGAACACTAAATGAGGTGCAAAGATTGGCAGGAAATAGCGGCACTGAGCCGATTTATATCCCGATCAGGTGATCGGAGCTTACCTTTCTTCAAGCATTAAGGCAAGGAGTCAAGTTCGAGTGGAATGACCAATGCCAAAAGGCCTTCGAGGATCTGAAAGATTATTTGGCCCAGTTACCTTTGATAAACAAGGCCGATCCAAAAGAAACGCTTCTCGTTTATTTATCGGTGGCCAAAGAAGTAATCAGTTCCGTGTTAATCAGAGAGAGGTCAGGACAACAGTAACCCGTATATTATGTCAGCCGAGCCCTGCAAGGAGCTGAGCAACGATACCCTGAAATTGAGAAGTTGGCATTAGCCCTAGTCACCACAGCTAGAAGACTTCGGCCATACTTCATGTCTCATCCTATCAGGGTAATCACAAACACTCCTTTGGGTAGACTTTATCCAAATCCGAAATATCAGGGAGGATGGTAAAATGGGCCACAGAGCTGAGTGAGTTTGATATCACTTATCAACCCCGAACTACAATCAAAGCTCAAGCTCTGTCGGATTTTCTAGTAGAAGTCACTCATACTCCGGAGGAGAAAGAGTGGAGTTTGTTTGTAGATGTATCATCTACCCGATTGGGTAGTGGAGCAGGTGTCATACTCATTAATCCCGAAGGGGATGAAATCAGGGTTGCCATCCAATTTGGGTTTATTTCCTCAAACAATGAAGCTGAATTTGAAGCTATCATCTCAGGCCTCCAAATAGCATTGGACGCTGGAGCCAAGAGGATAAAAGCTTTTATGGATTCAATGCTGGTTGTTCATCAAGTGAAGGGGGTGTATAGGTGAAAGAAAAGAAGCTTAGAAAGTATGTGGAAAATGTGCGGGCAATGATGGCTCAATTTCAAGAGGTGGAATTAACGCAAATACCAAGGGAAGAGAATACTCGTGCTGATGAATTAGCAAAATTAGCTAGTTCGGTACACGAGTGGAGAACAGGAATGTGCTCGTGCAAGAACTTTTAATTTCTCATATATCCGTCAATAGCATTATGAATGTGGAGCCATGTATTGTATCCGACTGGCGAGAGCATCTTATTAGATTTTTGAAGACAAAGGTTATGCCTCCTGATGCAAAGGAAGCTGCTAAAGTTAAGAGAATGGGGAACCGATTTGTGTTGATAGAAGGCAAGTTGTTCAAGAAAGGATTCTCAATTCCTTTTTTACAGTGTGCCTCAAGACAAGAAGGGGAGCATTTAGTAAAGGAGATTCATGAAGGATGTTGCGGAAATCATGTACGGACTAACATGTTGTATCAGAAAGCTATCCGAGCTGGTACAATTGGCCGACGATGAGGGAAGACGCCGAGGAAGTTGTGAAGAAATGCATTAATTGCCAAAGGCATGCAAATTTATCCCATGTACCTGCGGAAGTCCTTAATAGTAGCATCATTTCCTGTCCCTTTGACCAATGGGGAATGGATATTGTTGGACCATTTCCTCCCGCTACAGGACAGAGAAAATTTCTCCTGGTAGCCGTTGAATACTTCACTAAATGGGTGGAAGCCGAACCATTGGCTAAAATAACTGAGGAAGAAGTCATCAGGTTTTTGTGGAGAAACGTAGTATGCCGCTTCGGAATACCTCGAAGAATAATTTCCGATAACGGGAGACAGTTTCAGGGAAGAAAGAATACAAGAGTGGTGCAAAGATATGAAAATTAAACAAATCTTCACTTCAGTCGCTTACCCTCAAGCAAATGGGCAAGCGGAAGTGATCAATCGGATTTTATTGCACGGGATCAAGACCAGACTAGAAGGGGCTCGGGGGAGTGGGTAAATGAATTACCCGGTGTCTTATGGGCTTATAGAACGACCCCTCGGGTATCTACAGCAGAGACTCCTTATAGCTTAGTATATGGACCTGAGGCCCTCATCCCAGTAGAAATTGGGGTGGAATCCCTTCGGGTACAAAGCTATAATCCCGATCAGAATGAAGAAAAAAGGAAGTTGGAGTTAGATGGGATTATGGAGTTGAGAAAAAGCCTTGGCTAAAGTGGAATTGTATAAAATAAGGGTGACCAATGCTTACAATAGGAGGGTTCGCCCGAGGGCTTTTCAGGTGGGAGATCTAGTGCTTCGAAGAATCAATCCTGCGCGGGGGAGTAAAGAAGTTAGCACCCAAGTGGGAAGCCCCTATAAAATAAAAGGGGTGATTGGAAGAGGAGCCTACAGGCTGGAAGATCGTGAAGGTCGGGAACTGGTGAGACCTTGGAACATTCATAATTTAAGAAAGTATTTTGTGTAATCTTTCAGATATTATTGTTGTTCCTCTATGTATTTCCTAATTAAATAAATTTCCTTTTATTAAGCAATGTTCGGTTTACTCGTTGGATCGGGATGTTTGGTCAACGTTTAAACTTAAAAGCACCATCGTTTACTCGTTGGATCGGGATGTTTGGTCAACGTTTAAACTTAAAACACCATCGTTTACTCGTTGGATCGGGATGTTTGGTCAACGTTTAAACTTGAAAATATCATGTTATTGTGCTCGGGGTAGCGAGCTTGTGTTATTATAGTCCATTGTTGGCGGGTTAAATACAGGATCGGGAAGTTTGGTCTGTATTTGAACCTAAAATGGGACTAAGTGATTATGCTCGGGGTAGCGAGCAATGTTCGGTTTACTCGTTGGATCGGGATGTTTGGTCAACGTTTAAACTTAAAAACACCATCGTTTACTCGTTGGATCGGGATGTTTGGTCAACGTTTAAACTTGAAAATATCATGTTATTGTGCTCGGGGTAGCGAGCTTGTGTTATTATAGTCCATTGTTGGCGGGTTAAATACAGGATCGGGAAGTTTGGTCTGTATTTGAACCTAAAATGGGACTAAGTGATTATGCTCGGGGTAGCGAGCAATGTTCGGTTTACTCGTTGGATCGGGATGTTTGGTCAACGTTTAAACTTAAAACACACCATCGTTTACTCGTTGGATCGGGATGTTTTGTCAACGTTTAAACTTAAACTTGAAATATCATGTTACTGTGCTCGGGTAGCGAGCTTGTGTTATTATAGTCCATTGTTGGCGGGTTAAATACAGGATCGGGAAGTTTGGTCTGTATTTGAACCTAAAATGGGACTAAGTGATTATGCTCGGGTTAGCGATCAATGTTCGGTTTACTCGTTGGGTCGGGATGTTTGGTCAACGTTTAAACTTAATGTGTATCATGTTATTATGCTGGGGATGTTCTTTCTAAAGCCGATCACATTTATTCTACTCGGGATGTCTTTTCCCCGAGGTCGGTTATATTCATTACTTAGGGATATTTCCCAACCGAGCTTTATTTGCTTAAAATTTTGCTTGGTGGGAGACTAGCTTGCACAAATTTGTAAGAAGACAAGGAGAGTCAGAGTATCATTCCCAAAGATTACAATGTAAAATAAGAGGGGTACATCCCTAAACCTACAGCTGGAGGAACTCATCGGGAACGGTATTCAGGGCCTCATCAATATTTATAAAGTCTGTGGAAGTCCCTTCAGGAGGATAGCCAGCGGCTTTAAATTGACGAACAGACGCTTCAAAGCCATTGTTAAGGAACTTGGCAGCGCGTTCGCCCAAAATATCGCCATACTCCTCAGACTTCATAAACTCTTCTTTCTTGAGGAGCCAGGATTCTTCGATCTGAGCTGCCCGAGATAGTTTCTGTTAGTTCCGGACCATATCGATGAGATTTTAAAGATGACAAAAGTTCAGACCGGATCGATAGAAATCAGATTGACCAGATCGATCGGACTCAACAGAGCAATGGCAAAGCATTTCAGACCGGATCGATGGAAATTAGGCATACCAGATCGATCGGACATATCAGAGCAAACTGATAAAGAATATTGCATATCAGACCGGATCGATGGATTCCAGACTGAATATCGATGCTTCAGATCGATCTCAACCTTTATCAGATCAGAGCAGTCAAGGACACATAAAGGATGGCTTCTCAGTCCGATCATCAACGGATATTTATTGCAGCATTTAATGCTGCAATTAATGCTACAAAGGACCAAAGACTGAAGATTGCCATAATAGGTAAGAAGACAAAGAAGAGCTTACCTGACAGTCGCCGAAAGCATATACCAGAACGGCAAGTATCCTGAAGAAAAGACTGTAGCTTTCTCAGAGTTTAAAAAGAGTCATAACTGCACATTAAGGGAAACAATGCCGTTGCCACCTTCAACTATAAAAGGATGCAACAAACAGATGCAAAAGACTCTTGACTCTATAACTCACGCTGATCAATTGAAAAATATACAAGAAAGCAAAACAGCACACACAAAGCTTACAAAGTTCAGAAGCTTTCGAGCTGAAGTTATTTATTTAAGCGCAATTACTTTGTAACATTTGATCATTGTAGGATCACTGTGCGCATTGTGTATTGAAAAATAGAAGTGAGCAACATATTGTAACTGTCAGACAGAGTGTGTCTGAGCAGGTTGAGTGACTAGGATTTCAGACTGGTAGTGAGGTAAATCCAGCCTGAATCGGGTTTGTACAACAGGATTGTATAAATCAAAGTCTTCTAGTATAAACCTTCCTTAATTGGAAGAAGGGGAGACGTAGAAGGATTACACCACCTTCGAACTCCAGAAACATATCCTGTGTCTTATCATTCTGCACTTAGCCATCGAGCTGTTCTTACTTACACAAGAGCAGACCGTTTCCGACACTTACTTATTAGTGGTCTGTTCTGTTCAAAGAGTTGATTAAGTAACAGATTTCTTTCACTAATCACAAAGAAATCACAAGGGATAAATTTGTAAGGAGTGTTCATTCCCCCCCCCCCCCCCCTCTAAACACTCCGGACCGATCCTAACAAGTGGTATCAGAGCAGGTCATCTTAATCAGCACAAAGAATATTAAGCTGATGGCAATCATCAACAAAATCCCCATGTTCTCAAAGAAGATTATGATGACTGGAGAATCAGAATGCAAGCTCACCTGGCAGCTCAGGATGACGACATGTGGTTCGTCATCACCGATGGACCAATGAAGATCCTAAAAATAAATACAGCAGTCGCCACTACCAGTGGAGAACCACAAATGGTAGAAAAAGACGATCCCTCTGGACGAATGAGGATAGAAAGAAAGCAAACCTCGACAATGTGGCCAAAGACATCTTGTTCAAAACTTTGGACAAGAACATGTTCAGCAAAATCAAAATGTGCTCTACTGCCAAAGAAATTTGGGAGAAGATAGCACAGCTATGTGAAGGCAACCAGACCAAAAAAAAAGTTAACTGTGGCTCTTCAAAGATTTGAGAGCATAAAGATGAAAAGTGGTGAAACTCTAAATGAGTTTGATGAAAGAGTCACCAGCATCATAAATGAACTGAATGGTCTGGGGAAGGAATATTCTAACAGAGAGATCGCTCTGAAAGTAATGAGAGCTCTGCCAAAGGAATGGGATGTAAAGACCATTGCCATGAGGGAATCAAAAGACCTAACAAGGTTGAACTTCATGATCTGTTTGCAGATCTCAAGGCCTATGAGTTTGAACTAATAAGCAGAGGTGAAGCAGAGCCATTCATCTCTCAAACCCAACAAGGCCCTGGCAGCCATCCCAGACCAGATCGCTTCAACATCAGACCGATCTGCTGAACAGATGAGTAACGATGCTATGTCATTATTTATAAGAAATTCGGTAAATTTATGTCTAAAAATAAGAGGAACTTCAAACCCTCTCATCATTATAAATCAAGAAAGATGATACTGTTAACGATCAGGCTTGCTACAATTGTGGTAAGACCGGACACTTTATTGCAGACTGCACCAAGACCGAAGAAAGAAGAAAGAAGAGAAGCATCGAGATGATAGAAAGAAGAAGCACCACCAAGAACGCAGCAATCATGGAAATCCCAAAAAGTCTTAGTTGCTGAGGAAGGAAACAGCAAATGGGCTCAGACTGATTCCGATTCAGACAGCTCTGAATATTCTTCCAGCGAAAGCGAAGAAGAGTTCAATGTCTGATGGCAGATGAAGAAATGAGTCAGACAGATGAGGTATTCGAATTTGAATCAAAAATGATTTTACACGAGAAGAGCTCATGTCCCACTGCAAGACATGGCAAATGATTATAGGATCTTAGCTGAATCATTTGAGAAGAATAAAGCCAAAATCAGTACTCAAATGGATGAGCACAACAAACCAAGCTGCTCTGAGCAGGGTGAGTGCAAAAATCTCCAGAACGAGCTGAATAAGCTGAAAATCTCTTATGATCAGCTCCATGAAGAAAATAAGAGAATTAGCACACAAAATGCTAAGCTCTCACATATATTCAAAACATGGACAAAATCCAGAACATCCTTGGAAGAATTACAAGAAGCTCAAAGAATGTCGGTGATTCACCGCATAGGCTTTGACACCAAAGAAAATGCACCAAAGATGAGTCTGAGCTGTTGCTGGTAAAGAATCAAGTCAAACAAATGACATTTGTTAAATCCAGCACAGTATATGAAACTGAAGCACCTAGATTCAAACAGGAGTCTCTTACGTGAATCAAAATTTGAGAAAAGGGATTGTTATGTCAACCAAGCCAACGATAAGGCCACAGCAAGATTTGTGTCTGTGAGACCAAATCCAAAAGTGCAAAATCTAAGGCAAGGAAGACAATACAATTACTATAACTCAAACCGATTCAACGAAGATATAGACTACCTTATGAAAATCAAAGGTTTTCACACAGCGCACACACATTATCACACACAACATCGAGACAGACCAGCACATGCACACCCCACCCTACCACACAAGCCACTAAAGCTGATACAGTGTGGGTTCCCAAAGGGCTAATCCGTTCTGGACCCAAATAGGATTGGGTACCAACAATAAATATGTATGATGACAGTACAGAAGAATCTCGCATCAGATTGGTACTGGACAGCGGGTGCTCTCTCGTCACTGACTGGAAACATCAAGCTGCTGTCTGAAGTCACAGAATGCACTGGACCCAGATCATCTTCGGAGATAACTCAAAGGTAGACCGTGGGGCAAGGGAAAGATTGTCCATGGTAACATTATTATCAATGATGTGCTGTTAGTTGAAAATCTGTGCTATAATCTGATTAGTATCAGTCAACTCTGTGATAATGGGTACTGCTTGTAGATTTCATAACACCTTGCACTGTTAAATCATCAGACGGTATAACCATGCTCGTAGGAATCAGGAATGGAAACACATATAAGATTAACTGGAATCATGCTCAACCTGATAATCCTACTTGCTTCATCGCTAACATGTATAAACACTGGTTATGGCATAAGCGCTTGAATCATATCAACTTTAAGACCATGCTAGCCTGTGTAACATGATTTAGTTATCGGTCTGCCCAAGATCGACTTTGCCAAGGATAAGATCTGCGAAGCTTGCCAAATGGGCAAATAGATCAGATCATCCTTCAAAAAACAAAATGCCAAATCCTCCTCCCGCTGTTTAGAATTACTGCATATGAACTTGTTTGGTCCTATACAATAACAAGTTTAGGGGGAATGCGGTATACTCTGTTGTTGTTATTGATGATTACTCACTCTTTACATGGACTATATTTTTGTGGCTCAGTAAAGATCAGACCGGTCCGAAGTTGATCAACTGCTGAAACGCACATCAGAACGAGAAGAAATCATCGCATAGACAGGATTCGAAGTGACAAAGGCACGAGTTTTCAAATCAGAATCTTGAATCCTTTCTAGAAGATCATGGAATCAAGCATGAGTTTTCAGCCGCCAGAACTCCTCAACAGAATGGAGTTGCAGAACGAGAAGAACAGAACGCTCAAGGAAGCAGCAAGAACAATGCTTGCTGATTCTGGAATCTCTCAAAAGTTGCTGGGCAGAAGCTGTAAGTACTGCTTGCTACCACTCAAACCCGATCTATGATTAACAAGAAGCTGAATCTCACTCCATATGAAATATGGACTGGTAACAGACCATCTGTTTCTCACTTTCATGTATTTGGCTGTAAAGGCTTCGTTCACAAAACATGGTAAGAGTCATCTTACAGCCCATTTGAAGCTAAGTCAGATAATGTATTCTTAGGATATCATCAATTAGCAAAGCTTATCGAGTGTTTAAAATAATCGACTTTACTGTAGAAGAATCTGTTCATATAGTTTTTGATGAATCATTATGTGTTGAGGGCAACAAGGATTCAATTCAAATCAGATGGAAAATTCCACTCGAAGCTAACAGTGATGATGAGATTGTAGCTAACAGGTCAAGAGACAATCCACCAGAACCAGAAGTGCCAGACAGACCGGATCAGGCCATTGAAGCTTCTTCAGATCGAGCTGATCCAATGCTCCTGACTCAAATATTAAAGTAGATGCAGATCATGCTGCTACTATTCATCCGACCGAACAGACAATCCAGATCAAGCTATCGATGGACTAAGAAGCATCCACCTAATCTAGTGATTGTGGTAGTCCGTCTGCACACAATTAGAACCCATGAGGACAATGATGATGGATTTCACTCATGCTGCTTTCATCTCAACTCTGGAACCCCAAGAAGATCGATGAAGCTCTGACTGACTTCAACTGGATAAAGCATGCAAGAAGAGCTTAATCAATTCGAACAAAATCAAGTTTGGAGTCTAACTCCCAGACCAAGCGATCTGCCTGTTATTGGAACCAGATGGGTTTTCAAAGAAATAAGCTAGACGCCGATGGACCTGTGTTAGAAACAAGCAAGACTGGTGGCACAGGGATTCAGACAAGAAGAAGGAATCGACTTCGATCAATCATTTGCACAGTCGCCAGACTTGAAGCAATCCGAATCTTTCTTGCATATGCTGCCTTTAAATACTTCAAGTATCAGATGGACGTCAGAGCGCCTTTTC